>CAXAMN010008669.1:214823-248400 GCA_963970005.1 Durusdinium trenchii
GATATGTGATGATATGTGGCTCGTTTGCAGCTTTCGTGGCAGGCACAGCACGCTGTGACCCTCGATGTGCAGATTTCGTGGCAGGCACAGCTTTCTGTGACCCTCGATGTGCAGATTTCGTGGCAGGTACAGCGCTTTGTGAACCTCGAAGTGCAGATTTCGTGGCAGGCGCAGCACTTGGGGAACCTCGAAGTACAGATTTCGTGGCAGGCACAGCACTTTTGGTGAACCTTGAAGTGCAGATTTCGTGACAGGTACAGCACTTTGTGAACCTCGAAGTGCAGATTTCGTGGCGGGCGCAGCACTTGGTGAACCTCGAAGCGCAGATTTCGTGGCAGGCGCAGTACTTTGTGAACTTCGAAGTGCAGATTTCGTGGCAGGCGCAGTATTTTGGGAACCTCGAAGCGCAGGTCGGGCAGGAACACTGGGCGCGGATGGTCGTGGTTGAGGTCCGGCAGGGATACAAAATTTGTCGCAATTCATCTTTGCGATTAAAACGGTGAACGAAATTTGTCGCAATTCTGGCAATTCCTCTTTGTGATGCTGCATTGCCGGGGCATTGTTAATTGTTTTCTTATTTTTTAAAATATTCTTTCACATGTTTGCTGAAAGTGGAATGTGCACACCATTGCGTACAGACTCCGTCCTCAACCAAATTGATTGCTGACGCTGGGCTCCAACAGGGCGCCTGGTAGGATTCAGTCTCCGAAAAATAATCTGCAAAGTTCCAACCTGATTGATGACGAAGAGAACAAAGCCTGTCTTGGACACTTCTGGCCACGACGTGCAGCCCCAAACCTGGCCCTACGTTCCTTACCCTTGCCTCACGCAAAAGCGAGGTTTGCCGAGCAGCTTGGCCACCTGAGCTTGACAAACAATTCATTCACTGCGAGATTCTATGTCCTGAGCAAGCAATGATGCACTGCAAATATGTCTCAAGAGTGCTGGGCCTTGTTTCACCAAATTGGCCGACGCCTGCGAAATCCGCGAGTGTCATTGCTCCAACCGACATCGTACTGAACTTCGAACATCCTTGTCCAGTTTCCCGACCCACGCAAATCACACAGCACAAACAATCCAAAATTTATTCCCCTTCTTGTGAAATGCAGTATGTCAGGATGTAAACATGTAACACATGTAAACATTATTCTTAAACACCATTGATCATTGTTGACCCGACACTGGCACATGCAAAATTGTGATTCTTGAGCCAAACCTTCCTGGCCAAGACTTCGTTGGAGCTGTCTCGATTCAGTTTGCATGCTAATATGCGCAGTACGCACTTGTCTGAAGTTAGATTTAGGATGGAACTATTGATTTGTACGCTGATTTTACAGCAAAGCCCGGCGCCGGTGCCTAGGCGCTAATCTTGTGAATTCTTCCTTATTTCAGATTTGAGATGCTTTCGCAAGACTTGAAAATAGACCGCAAATGCGAGAGGTGGCGCAATGAAGAGGCGAAAAAATGTAAGAAGAGAAGGCTCAGCATTGAGGCGTGAGGCTAAAAGAGGGCAATCGTTGGAAGTAAGGGAGCGGGAGAGAAGGACTAGTGCTATCGAAGTAGCAATCACAATTTCAGAATGACATGCAAACAACCCCCCCAAACAAGGAAACACGGGTTCATATGCTTCATTATACATCTACACTGGTTGAAAATCTGCCTCCTGGTCTGCGGTTTTCAATTTTATTAAAACATATCATCACTATAAAATCATGCTGAACCAACCCGTCTGTAAAATGATAGTATCTTGGGGGCATATGTTTGTGTATAATTTATTCAGCATGGTTGCTTTATAAAAACATGAGGGGAACAGGTTCAATTAACAAACCATGAAACTGAACTGGAATACTTGATCAAACGGCGGCGCAACCCTCACCTGTTTATGACATGTTTCTGGCATATGTTGGCAAGAATTGTCAAGCTGAAAACACAATTTTATAAACAAGTATTCATTAACAAGACAATGCTCCTGCAATGGAGCAATATGTTTTCTGTTTAGTAGTGTGGTGACAAGATATTGAAATGGTCGCTTATTCATTCTTGTTTGCGCGTTATGTGTTTATGAAATGATGATTTGCCTGTCCCAGAAAGCATTTCCTTCTCCAACATCTCACCCCTTGCATCTATAAATGTCTGCTCTGCTTTGAACATGATTCGACCAGGTTCCCATCTTAGCTAAATGACATGTTCCACGTCACCAGGCACAAACCTCGCGTGTTTTTTTGAGTGCACTTTCAGCCCGAAACTTTAGAACATACCCACTTTGCGCTTTACAAAATAGGGCTTGGAAACTGCATTTTAAACATGACACTTAAACCCCTTGACAGTGGCATACTCTAGGGGTATAGACAACTTACTTGCCTTGGCGAAATCTTCCTCCTACCAAGCAAGCCCGCCACAAACAACGACTATATAGATCAATCGCAGGGTATCGAAGTTCTAGGCCCAGCTCCAATGCTTGCAGGTTAACGATTCTTCACTTCCCTTCAAAGCTCATGCAGTTGATTTGGGATGTGATATGAACTGTAGCAGGGGAGGCAGGCGATGCAAAGCGTTTACAAAAAGGGTTTGCAACGCGCAGGGAGTCTTAAAGAGAATTACAAATGTAAAGTGCCCAGGTCTTTCAGGCAAAGAACGGCTGTGACCGCAGGTTTCGGTACATTTGCATACGGAACAGAAATTCAGACCTTCTAAATGGAAGACGCTCCGAACAAAAGTGTGCCAAGCCATCGGGGCTTCACAAAGTGTGGCTAGTCCGTGGATTGGAATGCTAGGCAACTCAAACATCTGTCTCGAATGATGATTTTTTGGAGAAGGCTTATCAAGGCATTTCCAGAGGTGCTGTTGTGGGTATAACACACCTTCTTTCCAGAGTGCAAAGATGGCTTCAATAGACTATTAGCTAGCTCTACTCGCAAAACAGGACCAGTCTTTGCTTTCCGGCATTCTTGCAGAGCATGCAGCTCATTGGGAACCAATGCAGGGTTTTGTCCTTCGTCATCATAATGGTTCCTCGTGCAACTGGTTGCTTTGCTCAAAAAAGTGGTTGAACTTTTGCGCTAGGAAAGTGTGGAAAGGATAGAATACACCAGGATCGTCCATGTAGCTGGAAGAGCCTCGCAGACACGGGCGGTGCTAGCGGCCCGTGACACAGAAGCAGGGCGAGTGCCTTGCAGGTCTTGGACAAGGACATGCGTGCTCCGTCCTCGAAGGCAGCACAAGCAGCGCTCCTAAAGACATGGCGAACATTTCACCAAGCGTGGTACGGACAGGTTCCCGCTCACACCACATCTGTCCACATGGCCTACGAGCTGTGGCAGCTTATGTGTCCTTCAAGGCTGAATAAAGGGGGAAGTTTAAATAACATTTTTACACTTGACGCACATTTCGCGCGAAAGGATTGCATTTTGTGGTGACTCGTCGACACCACCCCGCCCGGCCCAAGAAAGAAAGCACTTATATACAGCATTAGCAAAAAGAGAGAGAGAGAGAGAGTTGAGTTCGTGGGATGTATGACTTGCGCTCGGCTGACATGACCTTTCTTGCTGCGTCTCTAGGTTGGGAGGGGCAGCCAAGGGTTTTGAAATGCATCTGTTTGATGAAGAATGCCGGACTCTGACCTGCCATCTGCTTTGGCACCATGAACCGTGATTGCAACAGGCCAGGCACCTTCTGAGCTTGCGCCTCAGCTTCACGCTTGGCCCTGCGAGCCTGTCGCAGAAGGCCACACGTCTTACATTCCGCATAGTAGCGCGACAATTATACATAAATTATTGGCTTGGGATGCAAACGTGCACCTAAGTCAAGTTTACCTTATCTCGATGCTGCTGCTCATCAAAAGTTCACGCTAGAATCTGAACTTCTCTGGCTCCTCCATAACCGTGTCGAAAGGAAGCATCTGCGCAAACTTGGGGCAGCTGAGGTTGTAGTCTCGGACGCGCTTGTTGAGCGCAGCCATCTGTTGGCGAAATCTGTCCTGCAATCTTTTCCGCACAAGCCTGAACGGCCTCAACCTTTGATGTCTCACAAGGCACAGGACCTGTCCTTATGCGCAACATAGGCATGCGTTGGCTCAAACTTGCTAGCTGCCCATGCTTCAGAGAGCTGCCTCACCAAGGTTTCAAGCGTTCCAAACCCACCTTGCCGGCTAGCAAACGCCCGTCGGCTTGAAGAATATTCGAGGCGAGCCCAATACCAATGTAGACAACCCAAGTTATTTGTGTTCGCAGTGGGGTTTCTTAAATTGGAAAGCTTCCCAGAACCCCTCGACGGACTTGAGTCAAAAAACACAAGATGGAGCCCACGAACCCGAATGCAAACACGTTCGAAAAGCTACATATGTCCAAATGACACTCTTGTAGGACACTCTTGTGGGACACTCTTGTGGGTCACTCTTGTAGGAAACTCTTGTGGGACACTCTTGTGAGACACTCTTGCGGGACACTCTTGCGGGACACTCTTGTGGGACACTCTTGTGGGACACTCTAGTAGGAAACTCTTGTGGGACACTCTTGTAGGACACTCTTGTGGGATACTCCTGTAGGACACCCTTGTGGGACACTCTTGTGGGACACTCTTGTAGGAAGCTCTTGTGGGACACTCTTGTAGGACACTCTTGTGGGACACTGTTGCGGGACACTCTTGTGGGACACTCTTAAGGGACACTCTTGTGAGACACTCTTGCGGGACACTGTTGCAGGACACTCTTGTGGGACACTCCTGTGGGACACTCATTTGGAACACTCTTGTGGGACACTCTTGTGGGACCCTCTTGCAGGACACTCTTGTGGGTCACTCTTGTGGGACAATCTTGTAGGACACTCTTGTGGGACACTCTTGTGGGTCACTCTTGTAGGAAACTCTTGTGGGACACTCTTGTGAGACACTCTTGCGGGACACTGCGGGACACTCTTGCAGGACACTCTTGTGGGACACTCTTGTGGGACACTCTAGTAGGAAACTCTTGTGGGACACTCTTGTAGGACACTCTTGTGGGATACTCCTGTAGGACACTCTTGTGGGACACTCTTGCGGGACACTCTTGTGAGACACTCTTGCAGGACACTGTTGCGGGACACTCTTGTGGGACACTCCTGTGGGACACTCATTTGGGACACTCTTGTGGGACACTCTTGTGGGACCCTCTTGCAGGACACTCTTGTGGGACACTCTTGTGGGACACTCTTGTGGGACACTCCTGTAGGGCACACTCTTCGAACGAGACTTCCTCCAAAAGTCACGCGTCAAGTCTCAAAAACGAGCGTTTTTGTACGAGACTTCCTCCAAAAGTCACACGTCAAGTCTCCAAAACGAGCGTTTCGTACGAGACTTCCTCCAAAAGTCACACGTCAAGTCTCCAAAACGAGCGTTTCGTACGAGACTTCCTCCAAAAGTCACATGTCAAGTCCCCAAAACGAGCGTTTCGTACGAGACTTCCTCAAACTCACATGTCAAAGTCTGCAAAACGATCGTTTCGCACGAGACTTCCTCCAAAAGTCCAGCGGAAACACCCATTGGAGCACACACATCACGCAGCCCTCTTGTAGGACACTCTTGTGGGATACTCCTGTAGGACACTCTTGTGGGACACTCTTGTGGGACACTCTTGTGGGACACTCTTGTAGGAAGCTCTTGTGGGACACTCTTGTAGGACACTCTAGTGGGACACTGTTGCGGGACACTCTTGTGGGACACTCTTAAGGGACACTCTTGTGAGACACTCTTGCGGGACACTGTTGCGGGACACTCTTGTGGGACACTCCTGTGGGACACTCATTTGGAACACTCTTGTGGGACACTCTTGTGTCTTGTGGGTCACTCTTGTAGGAGACTCTTGTGGGACACTCTTGTGAGACACTCTTGCGGGACACTGCGGGACACTCTTGCGGGACACTCTTGCAAGTCCCCAAAACGAGCGTTTCGTACGAGACTTCCTCAAAAACTCACATGTCAAAGTCTGCAAAACGATCGTTTCGCACGAGACTTCCTCCAAAAGTCCAGCGGAAACACCCATCGGAGCACACACATCACGCAGCCCTGCCAAGCAGTTTCGCGATTCCAGCCCCTCCAAGCGACACCCGCTCACACGCCAATCCCAATGTGACAGCGACATTCACCTCTACCACAACTCACAACCTCCCGATTCCCTGCGCCTGCCAGGAATCTTTCCGCGTCCACACGTCTAACGCGCACAAAGTACTGCGCCTGCCACGAAATGTCACCTCCGTCACACCTCGCAACCTCACGATTCCCTGCGCCTGCCACGAGAATCACACTTCCACACCTCAAAAGCCGCACAAAGTACTGCGCCTGCCACGAAAAGTGACAATATCATCTCATGTGAGCTTCAACAAAATTTGCACCACACCACACGTTTGGAATGATTTCGACCCGTTCTGAGCACACTCCCAGAGTCCAAAATCGGCATTTCAGCTGAGACTTGTCACGAAAACAGAGCCTCGATGCCACATCCTGAAACGCAAATCCCAATGGCACGGCCACATCCAACACCCCAAAAACACGACTCTCCACACGCTAATCCCAATGGAACTGCGTAGCAAACTGCGGATCTCACAAAACGCTGCGCCTGTGCAGCGAAACGCATCACGTGTCTTGCGCCGCATCCCATTTTCATGCAAATCACAATGGAATAGCGGCGCAAACTGACACGTGACACATCCAAGCATAGTCACTTGCAAAAGCTTCCCCCAATGGCAGCGCCTTAGCGACCTACTGCGGACGGTTGCGAACGGTTGCGGACGGTTGCGAACATAGAAGCAACGGGTCGCGAACAAGACTCTACCCCCAGACCCCCAGAGTTAAACGAGAACCCTTCGCTACGCATTCGGGAATAAGACACACACGCACACACACACATGTGATGGGGAACTTAATGAAGGAGCAACAGCCTCTTGCTGGAAATTCAAATTCCTAGAACTCTTAGAAAACCTTAAAACTCCTAGGTCCTGGGCACACCTGGACACGCGTATGATATATAAATATGTATGGTAGCCCCCCCAAGACCTACCTTTTCCAAGATTCTACAGGTATTTACTTTCCTAATGCTGTTTTGTGATTTTTTTTGGATTCTACAGTTCTAAGATTTCTAGAACCAAGTCTGACTACAAACCAAAGGGGCTCTAAGATTCTGAGCTTTCTAGACACTTTTCTTAGAATCCCTCCAAAATCATAGAATCCAAAGGGATTCTAAGATTTGTAGAAACTTTTCTTAGACTCCCTCCAAAATCATTGACCCCCCCCCCTCTGGCCAGAAGGTGATTCGGCGTACCGATTCAACTAAAAGCTATCGTATGCGTGTGGAAGGTGTGTTGCATGACCCTGTCATTTACTGCAAAAATCGCATGAGGGTACGGGGTGTTTGGAAATGGCTCAATCCACGATACGTCAAGGTGGTAGAGCACAAGCACCCTGGCTCCAAGAAAAAGATTCGAGTCAAAGCTCAACGCAAACGATTGATCGGTGCTGGCGCTTCTTGAGAGACCGCATCACCGTCAACCAAAATGCGAAGGCTGGCTCGCATCTTTTGAGAGCCAAATTGCGATCTGCCCAATATCAACATGGGCGCAAAAATGAAAACATGTGGCTTGCCACTGGTTCTTTGCGCCAACGGGCGTTGCACCGCTTGTCTGCCTAGAGGTACAGAAAATCCGCATTGACATTTGCATCATTCTGAAACATTCAAAAACATGAGCTATATTAAAGTTAACAACCTATCTGCTAAGTCTGACAACCTATCTGTGACACGACACTAACTCTGACAACCTATCTGTAGAATGCTATCATTGCAGCCAACCGAACAATGCAACCAACGCGTCCTTTGTCTGACCATGATGAATATGTATCAACATCTACACATGATACACATGTATTTGGAATGGTGAAAAGGTAGGTCGGGGGGGTTGTACATATATATATATACATGTATAATAAAGGGGCTTGAGACATCAGCGTGTACAAAAAAATACAAACACACCAATTTTTACCCGCCAAATCATGCAAAGGCGCAGCAACATCTGCAAAAAACTGCAAAATAACGCGCATCCAGGAGTGTGCTTCCACATGGTGGAATCCAAGTCGCGAGAAGCACATCACTTTTCCCCAATACGATGGTAATACTATGTATGACTTTGAACCCCGTCGAGACTATCTCTTTAGCGTTTGCCCAAGTCCTTTGGTCAAGGGATGAGTTGCGTTGGTGCGGAGCAGTATTCACAAGTTACTCGGCACTCACGGGCTTCAATGTGGACCGGCGTCAATGCTGAATCTCGCCTGACATGCTGCTCTAAGTCGCTGTGAATGCGCTTCTGCTGTTCAATCCATTCCTCACAAGAACAAAATGGCCTCATGCAAGCCCTGCAAAAGCACACTTTCAGCTTGCCATGTGCCATTAAACTCGAACACATGGCTCCGGGGCGAAACCATGTTTTTTCAACAAACCATAGCCAACACGGTCAGCTTGGTCCTGCGCGCGACACTCAAAAGTGTTCAATGGTGCAGCATGCAGGTGATGGGGTAATGGTCAACAGGAATATGGAACCAAACTGTCCAAATATGGATTGTCACCGCCAAGCAAACTCTTCAATGGCTTTCCTTTGCCTGCCATGAGAGCTACAAGCAGAAACCACAAACAGCAGCCCTCTTCTCACGGTGTAATAGGTTCAAACTCTGCGCCCGTGATTTTGATTTATGATCCGCCAATGCACACGTTTGCATAGATCAAAGGTTTGAAAACAAAGACTAATCCAGAAATTGAAGGCCGAGTCCCAAGAACGAATCCCAAATCAAATTCATGGGAGGCTCTCCGGATCATCACTCCATACATGAGAGATCACGAGAGCATCCACACATGACAACGCACACACACACTCATTGGCATGCGTACTGACTTGAAAGCGGTGGCCACACGCCGGCCTAAGTGAAAACCTAAGAAAGCCAGGACAGTAAAAGTACGGTGTTCCAAACCACTTCAAAGCCTGCATGGCCTCCAACTCCAAATCGACAAATCCAGAGCGACAATGCACATCTGCCGATGATGAACCGATGCAAAGGCTGGACGTCTTGTTCTAGCTACAAGCGGTGAAGCAGGGCCGCGATGAAATTTCTCAAATAAAACTGCAGGTACGTCTGGCTGATCAGGCCCTCTTCGTTGGATCACCAGTCAAGTCCGTGGGTGATCCCCCTGCGAAATTCAAGCAAACAGTCCAAAGGGAACCTCGTGACTCCAGAGGCCAGGACGGATGTGCATGTGTGCGCGCGCAGCAAAGACAAAAGAATGAAGACATGACAAGGGGACAGGACAGGACAAAGGTGTATGTGGTTGTGATGAAAGGGAAACCAAGTGCACAGGGACAAACGATGAAAGCCAACCTCATTGTAAAGACCTTAAAGTCAAAGTAGTTGCGCGCGTACACACTAAGGCCGGGACCAATGTGCGCGCAAACGAAGGAAAGGATGAGATGACAGGACATGAAGGCAGGAGGACATGAAAGAAAAGAGGAAAACAGATGTGTGTGAAGGGAAAAAGGAGGAAGAGGGAACCAAATGGAGGGGGCGAGAACCGATGAAGCCAAACCTCATTAGAAACACCTGGGCGGACCTCGTTTACATGTGGACGCTGTGTGTGCGCCTAAGTGTGGGACAGACTCCAACGAGTCTTGAACAAGCTTCGGCCGCTGCGGCCACGTACGCCGTGCCAAAATGGCTTGCTGCTTTGACCGCTGTGGTCACGTAAAGGCATGAGCCAGCTTGGACTTCAATAATTCAGCAAGTCTTGGCAAATAACTTTGGCCTGAGCCTACTTTGTCCGCTGCGGACTGCTTTGTATCCGGGCAGGGGATACGTTCGACAAACCCCCGTTCAACGGTTCCACAGGGGCCACTCTGCGGGGTCTTAAGAAAACCAGGACAGGTAAAAGTACGGTGTTCCAAACCACTTCAAAGCCTGCGTGGCCTCCCAACTCCAAACCGACAAATCCAAAGCGGCAATGCACATCTGCCGATGATGAACCGATGCAAAGGCTGGACGTCTTGTTCTAGTTACAAGCAGGGCCCATGACGAAATTTCTCAAATAAGGCTGCAGGTACGTCTGGCTGATCAGGCCAAATATCAGCGTGGAACTTGACCCTCTTCGTTGGATCACCAGTCAAGTCCGTGGGTGATCCCCCTGCGAAATTCAAGCAAATAGTCCAAAGGGAACCTCGTGACGCCAGAGGGGACACACGCACACACACACACACATGAGAGCATACGCTTGAGAGCACAACAGAGCGCGCATACAAGAGCTAACATACATACACCAAATACTGTGCCCGCCGCAAGTGCGAATCCTGGTATTCACAATAAGAACCCCTTATTCACATAGTTGCGCGCAACTTGTTTGGGTAAGCCACTCTCCAAGCCTGCCCTCCGTGGCTGGTCAACGGTCAACTTGCCTGCTTTTGTAGTCAAACGCAATTTTCAGTAGAAACTCCTGAGTATGAGATGGAGGCAAGAGTCGAACACAAACGAAAAGCTTATACTCAACATGCGTTTGTGGAAGTGGAAAGAAAGAGCGCTCAAAACATCTTCAAACACTTTGTAGGAAGCGCTTCCCTCTTGGCATGGGCAACGCGATGCCTACGGGTGAGGTGTGCCGCGCTCTGATTTTGCGCTTCGAAGAGGAGTGCAATGGAATTCGAGAGTTCCATACTGCATCTAGTTTGCAGTTCACACATACGGGGCAAGTCAAGGCACTTGGCACTGCAAGGGTTGCAAAGAGTTCAACTTTTGGCAAAACAGGAGAGAGAAGGGGAGCGAAGAGAGAAGAAACGTATTAGTCGGTATTAGTAAAAGTATTGTCTGAAATACACTTTTGGCGCACTTGCGTTTGCACTTAGTGTGAGACATGGCAACAATTCTCAAATCGAACAAAGAATTGCTGGGAATTTTGGTTAAAACAACGAGCAAAGATCAGAATTTTGTAAAACATGATGAATCATGAAGAAACTCATCTTCTTGGGAAACTTCCAAGCCCTCCCCCATGCGTAATATTGCTGCAAACCTGGTTCGATGCTTTCCATGACATCTCTTTCACAAATTACACTTCAGCGTTTGCCAGCAAACGCAAGCGTGCCTTCCACGTTGTCAAACTCTCCATTGGCTGTTGCTATCTGAATTTGCTCCTCCACCTCTTGCTCAATGTCCTCCAAATCTCCTTGGCTATGTTGAAGGCCTTTGGTGTTTAACAAGAGCATCAAAAACATCCAAACACTACAATTTCACGACGTTGGCGTGGAATTGTCGGGCCTAGGCACGGTCATCCATTCTTGGCTTTGCTGACCTCGCTGGAGTGGCAGGCGGCATCATCATCATCAACATCATCATCGTTCTTTCTTTCTTTCTTTCTTTTACACCTTCCTTCCTTCCTTCCTCCCTCCCTCGGTTTCAGCCAGCGGTTCTGAGTCCTGCCAGTATGCGCTGGGTGGAGAGTCGATGGCAGAGATCCGCGCGACTCCACAGCAGGTTGGCCCCACGGCCCACTCCAATCTCCCATTCGTTTTTGCAGGGAGCCAAGCAGCCAGGGTCAGCGCGAATATTCTCCATCTGCTCCAGGGACGGCAGCGGTTTCGGATCATCACGCTGTCATCATCCAAGGTAATGGGTTGCGCTCCACCATGAGGATCGCATGCCAGCCATAGGACACAGATGGTCACCAGGATGAGATCTGATGGATGATATAGTCCAGCTCCAGGTGGCCCATGACATAGAATGACGCACGCGGCTCGACCAAGTGAGCTTGCGTTTGCGCTTGCTGCCATCTGCGGTCCACGTGAATGCGCGCGAGGTCACGTGGCCCACTAGTGCGTGTAGACCGTAGGAGCCCATCGACCAGTCTGTGAGGAGCTGCTGCAGATCCACCTGAGCTGGTGCAAATGCACAAACTGATGGGGCAACCATGGTCTCCAGTATCTACGATCTTCACATTTCCCTGATCGTCTTCCATTCTTGATTGCAGCTGTGAGGAAGTGGGGATTCAAGGTGGGCAACAGAAAGTGTAGGAAGTCAATGATGTCACGTTGACAAAATGCTTGTTTCCACTTCGGCGTGTGCTTGGTCCACATACCACGCAGCAATTGCGAGAAAGATTGAGGGCAAGTTTGCCCAGAGATGGTCTTTCAGGCCATCTACCGCATTTGGACCCCAGAGCAACTGATAGCATACTGAGTGCGGGTTGGCAAGTCCCGCCAGGTCGATGTCTGGCTGAGAATTCTCCACCTCAGAGCCCCGAAGCAAACGATAAGGCTGCGCTGTGTGAGAAGAGCCATGATGCGCTGCAGAGCGTGAATCGCTTGTTGGAGAGTCAGAGGATCCTCTGGGGCTCTAAGCTTTTGGGATCGTTGTTCTCTTTTCAGTCTGGCGTTCTCCTGGACGATCGTGTACTTCATCTTGGTCAGCGTCCGGGCAACTTCTTGTTGCGCGGTGGTCTGCTAGTGTTTCAACAGGCGACTGTGAAGCGCTTCGAGGAGGGCCTTCCTGGTCAGGATTCGCAGCGGCAGTGGACGGGATGGCTGGAGGAGTACACAGCATTCAACGGCTGCAGTTTCATGGCGCACTGAGTTTTGAGGTGTTGGTGGTATAGAGCGCGCCCCTGTTGCAGTGTTTGGCATGATGGTGCCACAGGTGGATGCGCAGGTTTTGAGGGTCAAGCTCTTCCCCACGCATCTGCTGAAGATCGTGGTAAACGATGAGAGCAAGCTGTGAGTGGACTGTGCAGACATGGGGCAGGATGAGTTGCGTAGAGCGCTGCAGCGCTGAAGCCACTCTGCATATCTGGTGAGATCACGCCAGCCATCACTGTGGTCCTGATTGATGTGCTTGAGAAGAGAGGCTGATCAGTGAGAGAGATGAAAGCTGCAGATCTGTCCAATCCTCCTCAGCAAGGGCTTGTGTCGCATGAGGTGATCAAAGGCGCCGCCATTGAGTCCAGAGAGGATGACTGGATGAGCAGTGGTGGGTCCGCAATTGGGCAGTGAAGGGGAGGAACTCTCCTTCGCAGTGAGCGCACGCGCGTTCACGAAGGATGTTTGATCTTGTTGGGCAATGAAGCTTCTGGTAGGGTGGCTGGTGACTGCAGCTCCATGACCGTGTGTTGGTGAAGGCCAGCCGCCGTGGCATATTGCCTCACAGCGCGTCCATCTTCTGTGGTGGTACAGCAAGTAGATCTGTCTAGGACGGGTCTTCAAGGGCCAAGCCCAGTTGCTTCACGATTGGGCTGGTGTGCGTCTTGGACTTGAATTCCTGTCCACAGTAGCCACAACTGTGTGTCAGGAACGTGCCAGAGGCCTCGATCTTCTTTGAGCAATGGGAAATATCCAGGAGCTTTCGTCGGGAGGTAGCCAATTCCATTGCGCTGGCCTTTGGATGGATCGAAAATCAAGGCAGGAGTAGCTGCAGATGAACCAGGTTTGACCATCCTACAAATGATTGACCGCAGTGTGTGGAGGCGGGTCGTCCTTCCTGAGCATCTGAGGCTATGATCATATTGTATCCGCGTAATGATAGAGGTCATGTCGTCGAAGTGTATGGGCGCGCCACATCGACAGCGTTCCAGACCCGCCTGAGCAATCAAGGAGGGGACCAACGTCGGTGTGCTGGGAGTCCTGACGCACCCAGCGGTCAATGACATGAAGGTTTTGTCTTGATGCGTCGAGGACATTGTGGTGTACAACGTCGTGGGCTTCCATGGACTGCGTCTGCTCCTCAAGTGTGGTCACGCGTCTGGCCACGTGTTCCCGGAGCAAGCTGACCGGATGAGACCAGACCACCGTTTGGCGCGGAGGGGTCTTTGTGTGATTGGTGTAAAATGAAGGAATGGTCATTGGCCACCTAACGAAGTTTAAGCAACTGTCTGCTGTAGTGGAGGGTGTTCAACCCCGACCGCGTCCAGCCCATAGTGAGCGCTGGGAAGCACACCACACACGTTTGCCACTTTTCGTGTCATAGTGACACCCAAGTACAGCTGTTGTTCTTGTAGTGGAATCTCATAGAGGCTATTGTTTGGACCGGGAAAGCTAACTAATCGCTTGGTTGGAGAGCTTCTGCTTGATGTATTTGCGCCGCAGTTGCTTGAGGTCTTTGCCATGTAAGGTGAGAAGCACCGTGGATTTGGTCCTGTTGAAATCACGAGGCCCGGGCGGTAAAGACCAGTTTCAAACATCTGCTCACTGGTGAACAGGAAGGATACACGACCATCGTCCGCATAGAAAGTCCAGTGTCTCTGCATCCAATCCCACGTGGACTGAGTTGCCACACGTTCCAAAATCAAAGCGATGAAGCAGCTCCAAAAGAAAGGCCCCGACAGCCCTGTCAAACTCCTTTGTATGTAGCAACTTCTTTTTCTCGCCCTTTCCACTGGACAACATATGAAGTGCAGGTATGCCAGGTCATCGACAGATGAATCAGTTCCATGGGAAGTTCAAGGAGCTTCAGGGCCGCCCAGAGATGTTGCCTGCGCGTGGCATCAAATACGCCAGTGAGATCCAGGAACAGTTGGCATCCACCAAAGCATGGTGGGAATGTCATCAGGCCCTCTCACTTTGGAGGCATCACAGCGCCATTGATGTAGCAGCGCTTGTACCTCACGCACGTGCTGAGTAACTCTGTTGATAGCATTCCAAGTACCACGTCCAGGAAGGCATGCAAACTGTGGATATTGTATCAGTCTGCAAAGACTGCGTGCGTGTGTGACGAACAGAGGCGTCATAGCTCGGACACGTTTAGGAAGAAGGACAGCCCATTCCATAGGTATGGCGCCTTATGTGATCCACTGTCGAAGCCAGCCTCCCAGAAGTGGACCACGGTCAGTTAGTTGTCCATCTTGGCGACGAAGAGCCAGCTGCCTGCGCGAGTGACTTTTGGGCGTCGAATGATCTGGAAGTATTGATGTGTGTTGTTGCTGGCCCAATGGTGCCTGGCCTGGAGCATGATGTGTTGCGCGCGTTGTCTCCTTGCCTGTAGAGCTCGTTTGCGGGCCTGACGTTTCAAGCCTTGTTGACGGCTTGATAATGCCAGGAGGAGAAGAGTTGTCCTAGCCAGGGGTCTGAAGCTCCTGGACAAGGGCTTGGGCCCACGACCATTGCATGGCGTTCTGATGACTTCATTGCCTGAGGATGAAAGTCTCTACAGGCCTTCGTGAGAAGTTGATTGAGACAAGGGAGGTCAGGTTCTGCAGGATGAAGTTGTTGAAGATTGGTCTGAACCTGAGTAATACAGTGTTGCCAGTAGATGCTGTTGGCCTCACTGTGTGAACAAAGAAGGTTCCTTTGAGTTTTGGTTAGGGTTCTGGCGGTGGTGGTCCATCGTCTCTATTGATACGGAATGGTAGTCAGCGTGGGAACGTGATCCGGACGCATGCCAAGTCCATGAGGTACACCGGATGTCTTGTGAGGGAGTCCCCAGCTCTGTGTTTGACCAGAATGAAATCGATTCTTGAACTTGCTCCCCAGGGGTCCCTGGTAGGTAGCTGGGAGTTGGGTGTCCCAGGTGTTGATGGCCTCTAGTCCATAATTGTAGTAGGTCTTCGAAGGTCTTCTTGTCCTTGTGTGGAGGCCCTCTCTTGCGTCCTGCGGCTGTCTGGAGGTCTGAGAGACCTACGCAGTGTGGAACATTATTGTGCAGTGTCGTGTTCCAGTCTCCAGCCATAACGAGAACGAGAACATTTCTGTTGGGAAGAAATTGTAGCAGCTGATGACAAGCTGCCCAAAAGGTCTTGCGTTGGGCTAGGTTGTCAGGGTCGTGAGCGTGCCACACATAATGACAAGCAATAACGACGTCAAGGTTGGTGCGTTGGAGGTAGAGGCGAATGTGCATCAGCCTGCCTGGGCCTCCAGGCAAGTCTGTCTGATGAGCAGTGTTGTTTGCTAACCATAGTGAGCGCAGGCCTCCTGAGAGTCCTGCGTAGCCGCATTGGAAGTGGTCGTCTTGCCACATCTGGTGTCCTGAACCAGGATGTCTATGTGTTGGTGGCAAAGCCGCCCATGATCCAGTTTGTGGATGCGAAGAGCTCCTATGTCGCAGGATAGGCATGTCAGCCTCTGTACAGGTGTGTCCGTGTAGTGTGGCTTGTTTCTGTGCTAGGAAGGCGCGCTTGCTGTGAAGAGTCCGATTTGGATGAGGCTCATAGTGGAGCATGTGGAGTAAGGTCCAATGCCACAAGGCTTCGTCCTCTGTGTACGTGGGGCGCTTGAAGTCTGTAGGACGCCTCCACGCCCTTGTTTGAAAGGGCGTGGTGAAGAAGGCGGTGAGGAGCGTGAGGAAGAGAGCTTCTCGTCAAGGTCGATGCCAGGTCAAAGAAGCCCAATCCTTGTAGCGCAAGTTCACCAGCAGGAGAAATGCTAGGTAGACAAGCGCAGCAAGAAAACAATCAAGTAGGACCTGTTGAGGTAGATGAGGGGCAAGTCGACGAAGAGATCTCCAGCAAGGAGCTCCTGAGATAGGGTAGCGTAGGGCCGGTAGCCGAGGGACTCAAATCGACAGATCCGCACTGTCATGGCCCTTATCATCATCATCGTCATCGTCATCATCATCGTCATCATAGTCATAGTCGGCATCTGTTCTTCAAAGTTTTGCTTTGCTGACTATCTGACTAATGTGTCTGTGGTGCCAGGCGAGAGATCAGACTGGTTCTCCTTGTTGTTTTGATACTCGGATGCTGCCACAAGACTTCGCTGGAGTCTGTTCCTGGAGCTGCTCAGCTGAGATCTGCTGAGTCTGAGAAAGCTGGACACAACGATCTTGCTCTTTTTTGTTCCTCCTGAATCCAAACTCGCAACATAGGGAAACAACCATGGGCAAACGTAGTGACCCAGCGACTACACTCTGACCTCGAAGCGTTTTTCGCTCGATCAAAGACCGTCTTCCCGTCAGCGTCATTGGTCAAGAACTGCCTCTCGTCAACGTTGGACCGCTTGACCTTGGGCGCTCTGACTAACTTCATTCAATTATCAGTGCGCTCATCTTTCTTCAATGTTTTGTCACGTCCCAAGGCATGCTCACCCGGGCACAAAATCCAAACTTCCTGAATATGTTTCAGATTCCGTTTCATTCTTGTTCTTCATTCTTGCCAACTTGCCAACACAGGTGTCACATGTGTCACGTTCACTATTTTGTAGCTTGGTGTTCAATTTACTACCCGGCGCTTGAGCGGCGTGATAGGACCTCATTCTGAATGTGCTTCGCTTCTGTATCATGTGCCAACGCGCGCCGGCAGGTTTGAATTCAATGCGCAGAAACTTTCCGTCGATGACCGAAGTGTCTGCTTCTCGCGCGCGAAGGCTTCCATGCCTCAAGTTGACACTTGGTATCACTGCGCTGTCTTCTAGTGCTGCGTGGTCCATCGCGAATGTTTTTGGAGGGTAGAGATAGGCAGGAGCGCAAACCCAAGGGCTACGAGAACAGCAAGTTTGCCTAACCAAAATACGTTCGCGGTTTTACAAGAATTCTGCATTCCAGAAGGCACGCTTTTGGAAAGGTTCAAGAGCGTTGCAAATTACATGGCAAAACTAATTCCATGCACCTGAGACATTTCTTAATTCTCGAAGCCCGCAGTTGCCACTAATGTCCAATTAGCAATAGTAAACCCAATCTTTAATTGTGCTTTCATTTAGCTCCATTTTGCTTTGATTCTGATTTCATTTTGTTCCCGAGAGCGTCTGCGAAGGGCTCTTCGTAAAAACATCTGCAGAACTACACCTCCTCTACATCTTCACATCTTCACCTCTGTACAATCACGTTGTCACCTCTATCTCTGCTCATCTTCACATCTGCACATCCTCACATCTACATCTCAGCTCATCTTCACCTTCACACATCTACATCTCTGCTCATCTTCACATCTGCGCGTCTACATCTCTGCTCATCTTCACATCCTCATATCTACATCTCACATCCTCGCCTCTCGCTCTTCTTAACTTTCTCTCTTAAGGCCGGGGGCAGTGCCGCCGGACCGCCGCGAAACGCAACCCTCTGCGGAGATCGTGCGTGTCGAGCGCGCGAAATGCAAGCGAGAGTGCGATTTGTCTCTGCCGCGGGCAACCCTCTGCGGAGATCGTGCGCGCCAAGTGCGCGAAATGCAGGCGAGAGTGCGATTTGGATTTGTCCGGCGCAACCCTCTGCGGAGATCGTGCGCGTCGAGTGCGCGAAACGCAGGCGAGAGTGCGATTTGCGTCTGTCCGGCGCAACCCTCTGCGGAGATCGTGCGTGTCGAGTGCGCGAAATGCAGGCGAGAGTGCGTTTGGGGAGCTGGAAGATGAGAACTGGCGACTTTCTAGTACAACTGTAGTACGCGGAGTAGCTGGGGAGCTGGAAGATGAGAACTGGCGACTTCGTAGTACAACTTTAGTACGCGGAGCAAGCTGTGGAGCTGGAAGCTGAGAACTGACGACTTTGTAGTGCAACTTGAGTCCGCGGAGTATCTGGGGAGCGGAAGATGAGAACTGACGACTTTCTAGTACAACTTTAGTACTGGCGACTTTGTAGTACAACGTTAGTGCGCGGAGTATCTGGGGAGCTGGAAGATGAGAACTGGCGATTGTCTAGTACAACTTTAGTGCGCGGAGTAGCTGGGGAGCTGGAAGATGAGAACTGGCGACTTTGTAGTACAACTTTAGTACGCGGAGCTAGCTGTGGAGCTGGAAGCTGAGAACTGACGACTTTGTAGTACAACGTTAGTACGCGGAGTATCTGGGGAGCTGGAAGATGAGAACTGGTGACTTTGTAGTACAACTTTAGTACGCGGAGCAAGCGGTGGAACTGGAAGCTGAGAACTGACGACTTTGTAGTACAACTTGAGCGCGCGGATGAGTCATCTCTCGCGCTTCATTTGTGCTTCATTTGTGGAGGAAGTCTCGTACGAAACACCGCAGATCTCCCTCTCAACCCCCCACACTCCCACACATCGGGGTAGCTCGATCACACCTGCGCATCCACATAGTCACTCCTTCACATCCGCCCTCTCCTTCTTTCTTTATACATATCTTTTCTCTGAATAGTTTACATTGCGTCTAGAGGTCATGACTCTGGGACGTCAATTTGAACTATCGGCTTGCTCGGCGTTGCGTCCTTGGCGCAATCGACCCTATGTCTTGGAAGCGTTGTGGCGCCTGCGGAATGGCAGAGAGACTTTAGCGCAGCACACCGAGACTAATTTGTGTCGTGGGTCGTCCGTCGAGACTGTTCGGGACGAAACTGCGACATCATCGCTTCAACGACGGGGTCCGCGACTGTCGGAAAAAGGGACGTGACGTTGATATGTGTCTACTTCACCTGCGCGACAATCGATGCGCAGTTGGAACGCACGAGTCACTTGTCCTGATCGTAATGTCGTTCGCTCTCAGGTCGCAATGTTGGTGCTTTGAAGGGCCTATCCGCGAGAGTGGTGATGACAGTGATGACTTGAAGCACACTTACTGCGTACTTTCTCTGTGTCTGAGACTTGAAGTCAAACTGATTTGCTTTGAGCCTCTGCTCGCAGGATCTCTACTCGCCGCTTGATTTTGGGACCAGGATGAAGCGCACACAACTCCATTTTGTGTGCGCTTCGACCTGCTGACGGTTTACTTCG
Source organism: Durusdinium trenchii (assembly GCA_963970005.1). Classification (NCBI taxonomy): domain Eukaryota; class Dinophyceae; order Suessiales; family Symbiodiniaceae; genus Durusdinium; species Durusdinium trenchii. The sequence goes on from CAXAMN010008669.1 coordinate 234,442, forward strand.
TTTTTGTCTTGAAATGAGACTGACTTGTCTTCAGCCGTTTGAAGAGCGACTGACTTCTGACGAACCTAAGATATATCTTTTCTCTCGCCTCTGTCCATTTACGTCTTCGCACGCTCGCATCCATACATCTACCTCTCCACCTCCATACATCTACACATCTGTCTGACACCTGCACATCCACACTGTCACTCCTTCACGTCCATCCTTTCTTTCTTTCTTTCTTTGTCGATGTCTTTTCCACAGTACTGGACAATCACATGTCTCGCTCTCGGGCCACCCGTCGTCTAGTTTGATAGGGTTTGCGTAAGGAAACCTAAGGCTTTTGGCTACCCAGAAGTTTTTGGGCATCTGATGGGAGCAGGACAAAGATAGGAGAAGTTAAAAGTAAAAGGGAAAGCGCAAGGCAAGGATATGCCAGCAGGGCTGCAGGCGGGTTGATAGGTGTAGGTCGGTTTATAATTGCAAGGGGGTAGGAGCCTAAAGGGGTACCCTTTGGAGATAGCATTTTTGTATTTGTTTGATAAGGTTTGCATAAGGAAACCCAAGGCTTTTGGCTAGCCAAAGTTTCTGGAAATCTGATGGGCAATGATCAAAAAAGAAAGGCGCAATAAAAGAACAACGCGAAAGGGAACAGGAGCAGGACAAAGACAGAAGGAAAACGCAAGGTAACTAACAAGCCAGCAGGGCTGCAGGGGGTTGAATGTTGTAGGTTGGTTGATAATTGCAAGGGGTAGGAGTCTAAAGGGGCACCCTTTGAAGATAATGTTTTTTGTATTTGCTTGATAGGGTTTGCATGGGCTTGCGTAAAGAAACCCAAGGCTTTTTGGCTAGCCAAAGGTCTTGGAAATCTGGTTGGCAAAGATAGAAACGAACGATGCAACAGAAGAACAAAAAAGAAAAGGGGCGGGAGCAGGACAAAGATAGGAGAAATTAAAAGTAACACGCAAGGCTGGAGGGGTGTTGATTATTGTAGGTTGGCTTTGTATGTGCAGGGGGTGGGAGCCTAATGGGGTGCCCTTTGAAGATAAGTTTTGTATTTGTTTGATAGGGCTTGCGTCAGGAGACCCAAGGCTTTTTGCTTGCTAAAGTTTTTGGAAATCTGATGGGCAAGATCCAAGCAAAAAGGTAAAAAAGAACAAAAAACAGGAACTGGAGCAGGACAAAAAAACAGGCAAAACTACTAGTTAAAAGTAGACGGGAAAGCGCAAGGCAAGGATAAACCAACAGGGCTGCAGGGGGGTTGATAGTTGTAGGTTGGTTTATAATTTCGAGGGGTAGAGGAGTCTAAAGGGCGCCCTTTGAAGATAGATTTCTTGTATTTGCTTGATAGGGTTTGCGTAGGGGACCCTAAGGTTTTTGGCTAGCGAAAGTTTTTGGGCATCTGATTGGCAATGACAAAAAAGATCCCACTAAGAACAACAAGAAAAGGGAAATCAATTAACAGAGGAAGCATTCTGAAGGCAAGTTGGGATCTGAAAGGAACAACTTATTACTATTGTCTCATGTTTATAATTGATTCGCAATTTTCCCCTAACAGTGTGGTCACACTAAGGGGTTCTTACGGTAGTGGTTAAGGATATTTCGTTGCTATTTGCAGTGCGTTCACGCCTCTCGAACTCCTCGAAATGGATTTCGACTGCGCAGGCTCACAGAATCTGGCGGGGCGCGGCGGGCGCTCTCGTTGCGGGCCGCGCGCATTCTCGGGCATGGTGGTCACTTTTCGTGGCGGGCGCAAGGGAAACCTCGTGTTTTGGCGGTCCAAAGTCGACTTGTACTTCGTGACAAGTGGAAGTGATCGGAGCGGTTGTGCTTCCAAGTGCAGACTTCGTGGCAGGCGCAGCGCTTTGGATATGGTGGTGATCTTGCGCGCCCTCTCGTTTCGTGACAGGCACGCTGAATCGTGACTTTTGTACATGCGGTTCGTTTTCAGAAACCGTAGCAGGCGCAGTATACTTTGTGGACCTCGAAGTGCAGATTTCGTGGCAGGCGCAGTACTTAGCGGGCTTTGAAGTGCAGATTTCGTGGCAGGCGCAGTACTTTGTGGACCTTGAAGTGCAGATTTCGTGGCAGGCGCAGCGCTTTGTGAACCTCTAAGTGCAGATTTCGTGGCAGGCGCACAGGTGTGAAGGACTTTGTGGACCTTGAAGCGCAGATATCGTGGCAGGCGCAGCGCTTTGTGAACCTCGAAGCGCAGATTTCGTAGCAGGCGCAGCACTTTGTGAACCTCGACGTGCACATTTCGTGGCAGACGTAGCGCTTTGTGACTCTGCCTCTGAATTTGACTCTCACTTTCACTGTCTTTCTCACTCTCATTCTCACTCACCCTGACTCACTCTCACTCACACTCTCACTCACTCTCCAATTCACTCACTCATCGCCACCATCACCGCCATCATCACCACGATCTCCACCTTCATCACCACCATCACCCCCCCAATGCGTCTAGATCTCTAGACTTTCTGCTGCTACACCTCTACACGCACTGTTTGGGGTCTCTTGCCGGGTATTTTTTGAATTGATTTTGGGGTCTGGATGTTGGCCGTTGGCCCAGTAAAAAGTATATTGCAAAATCCCGGCAGGCGAAAAAGGTTGATTGTTGTTGACACATGGTTTATACGCGCTAATTTAATTCAACATTACAAATGTTTTCCTTGTAGCCTTGGGCATATATAGTATAGTATGGCGCGCGCGCAGAATCGTGCAATTTTCGCATACTTTTGCGAATATCTGTGGAGCCCTTAAGCTATCAGCTCCGATCTGTCAGTGCGTGAAACTTTGAGGCGTAAACTTCTTTGGTCTGATCCTGAGCGCCAAATGCAACCACCAAGACGACTCAGCGGTGAACGAGGCTCAAATCGCCTCGAGGCAAGCCACCCAGTTGGGTTTTCTTCGGGGCGCAGAGCGGCCATTGATGCTCCGCCCAGCCTTGGATATGGTTGAGTCGTTGCCCTCTGCCACTTGTTGTTGCTCTGAGAAGAAGGCCCCATGCTGCATCATGCGCAAGGCGCCAACCCGCATGCCAGCAAGGTCCTCTTCATCCTGGCGCAAAACTCGGCCCCGCGACGTGAATCAACGCCTTGACATCATTGACTGTCCTGGGGGCAGGCAGCAGCGCTGGACGCGCTGCCTTGGCGACGCCTCAGACTTGAAGCTATGGCGTGCAACTCATCTCTTGCAACCTGGTTTGCAACCTCAGGACTAGGCTGGGCAAGGAAACCTTCGCCTGCATCACAGCGCCGCGCAACGAGGAACTTGTTTTATAGTCCTGAAGTAGATGGAACCTGTTTTTCCACAACTGCGAAGCTTAGGGTTCTTCCGCCATAGAAAAAACATGAAAAACTCTGGCGCAAATCGGGGCTGGTGCCGGAGCAGGTTCCGCGGAGCAAGTTCCGGAGCAAGCGTCCTCCTTTTGGCGCTCGCTGCAATGCCTTCTTCTCAGAAACTCCTTTGACTTCGCGATTGCAATCCCTGGGGCGGCAAAGGAAAGAAAACAAGCAGACTGTGACATCCCATTGCGCTGACTCTTCTTCCTTCTTCGCTTGCGGCCGGCTTGCCCCTCAGGCTCCAACCGCCAGCGTAGAAAACATCACGCCTCTCTCGACGACGTGAGATGGCGGCTCTTTGCAGCCATCTTCGAGCCCACGCCACATCCCAGATCCCGGAGCCCACCTGATTGTCTTGAGCCCGCTCTTGATCTCGGAGAGGTATCTCTCCAGGCTGACACCTCTCCAGTTCTTTGCCAACTCAAGTACTTCGGCTTCGCGTTCACCTATATCCTCACGGAGACGCGCGACAAGTACACCAACATCGCCAAAGAGGTGCTGTCACACAACTAACCGTCGTGCATGGATGGCACGCTTCCGCTTCAAGGACCGACAGCGATCACCCCAAAATCCTTCCACCTTCACTGGGCCTATGGACTTGATTTCTGGTATGTAGCTGCGGACGAGGCTCGTTCTTCGTCAGGCCCTGAGCTGGGTGGGCCTGAAGGCACTTCGGGCTCTCTGCGGGATGATGTTGGCTTCTCCATGTGGCATATAGTCCGGGTTCAAAGTGCATGATGTCGGCTTTAGGACTTGCGCCATTTATTTACCATGTTTTCAGCGGTTGAGATCCATGCAAAACCCATAGTATAGATGGCGCAAGGCTTCTAGGTCAGTCCCTCCCCATTCCTGCATTCTACTTTCATTGAGCTTGTTAGTGGACTTTCTAAGTCTGGCGGCTTTCCTCCACTCCAGTACTGTCTGGGCTTGTGACTTGTTTTTTCTCAGTCTTTCAATCCCGCCATCTTTCCTGCACGCTGGTATCATCTGGGCTTGTTGGGGCTTTGTCAGTCTTGGGAGAGACTTGCGCCATCCATTCAGGGTTTTGCAATTTTGCTCCCGAACTTTTTAAAGTCTCTTCTGTACAGCATCATTACAAAATTCACACTCCGCCACAGGTTTGTCTACCTCCACAGCCTTTATAGATGGCGCAAGGCCACAGTGAAAAAGGGCGTGAATGGTGTGATTTCATCGCGGTTTTTTGGTGGCCTTTCCGGCGCCATCTACCCTGAAATCTCCCAAGCAGCCGAAGCCGTCTACTTTTAACCCGGTGTATATATATATATATGCATGTGGAGTAGGAGACACACCAACTCTCACGTAACGGTGTGGACGTACCATATGGTGAAAGAGCGGAGCCATTTCCAATACCTCATCCATACACGGCGCGCGTGCGGTGAGGCAGGAACGGACTTCTGTTCTCTGCGCGAACCCCTGACTCCTTCCCTCTGCCACGGATCAGCCTCCTCCAACGGGACCGCCTCAGCGCCAGCTTCCAAGGGCATGGCTGCAGCAGCCGCCACAGGCACCTCCACCATGGGGCCATCGGCCATGGCTCACCCTAACCCCTCAAGCTCCGCTACTAACGTGGGTCAGCGGGGACGACGCTCCTTTAAGCCAGTTCAAGGGAACACTAGAACGGCCACCAAAAGCGCAACAAATACATGAATGCGATTCAATGCATAAACATCCACGCAAGGAACTTGAAAGGTTTTCAATTGGACACCTGTCACATATTCTTGAAGTGAATTTGAAAAGGAATCTATACATAAAACAGTTGACAGGAAGTGAGCCGCGTATATTCAAGTAGTTGACCCTGAGCAGCATATTCCATCTGATCCACTTTGAGTTTGAAAGCGCATGTGGAATTGTCGGGTTAGTCTAGCTAACTAAACGCAAAAATGACGGCAAAGCAAACATGGGAATCGTGCATATTTTGGAAGAACAGTTTGGAGTTTCATATGGTCTTTTTGCGGAAAACACCTGGCGCGTTCAATTCTTTTCTATACAGTATAACTACGACGCTGAAGTCGCTGGTCTCTGTGCCGTGCAACTAGTTCAACTTGGAAAATACATTGGGAAGACGACGAGCCAACGAGGCAGTAAACAATGTAGGACACTTAGGATTTGCGCAATCAAGTAAGTGTAGGCTGACCGCCTGACGGACTTTTGTCCGTAGAAAAGCTCCTTGAATTGTTTTGACCTGACATGGCTGCGCTGCAAAGCAAAGATTTCGTTGAACCAAGCACTGGTTGGGATCACAAGCTGCTCGGTTTATGGGCGCTCGCAGTATGTGGGAGGAACCGAGAAGCCTGCCTCAGGATTGGTTTCGCAGTTTGGAGTGGGTCTGGGCTTTCAATCAGAAGCCTTAGCCCAAGACCAATGAACACCTGGAACTCGTAGCGCATCATTATTGCTGCATGTGGCTGTCTGCCGCTCCATCGATACAACAACTGTTGCAAGTGTACACCGAAATGCTAGGCTGACCTAAAGCCTGGCTGTAAATTGTTGAAGACGTTTGATGCCTTCACGACCAATGCGTGCACAACTTTGGCACTTGACCAAAAGCAATGGTTGAATTGCTGTTAAATGTTTTGTTTTCCCATGTTGATCAGTGTCATTTGGTATCACCTACAGAAGTTGCCACCAAATTGCATGATTTGCATTGGCATGCAAAAATAATCTGTCTGCTCTGAAAGCCCACGCAGCAGCGAAGGAGTCATGCTCCCAAAGCAATTGCAAGCTTGCGTGAAGCCCTATGATGTTTGGGCAGGGACAGGGCCTGACAGGGTGGCAAAGAAGCCTTGGTCTTTCTGCTTGGTGCAACCGAGCATGCGTGACATGCAGGCTTCATTTCATTTGGAATCGATCACAGTTCCCTGCCCTTTGAGGACAAACCAGGACAAATGACAGCTAGCCTAGCCATGCAGCAGTTGTGAAACAAAGTCCGCAAAGGCGGGTATCCGTCGCGCCTCGGACAGCAACCAACTTGAAGCCAAAATTACCAAGTGTCCTTCGCAACTGTTCTTTAAAGGGAAGGGCTCTTTGCACTTGCAGCTCAGCACGTTCTTTACTTGCCAGAAACGCCTCGAACTCATAAAGAAACACGGCAGTGTGTGCACAGCGTGCACCAATGTGAAGTGAAGAAACGCTTTAAAGCAGGATTTCAACCCTCAAATCCTGACTTGCCCAGTCGCACAAATGGTGGGTAAGGCCTTGTCTGTTCTCAGAATAGCCTCCTCCACCAGCAAAAGCCAAACGCTCCTGGGCCTGAACTGCTGGCGGTCAATGGTACAGATTTGACAGTACCAACAACATGAAAAATCACCCTCTCAAACTTTGCCTCCAGGAATGTGCGACGACACGCAGCAACCTGTCAGGTGACGTGTTTTTTAACAAATAACAAAAATCTGATGGTTTTTATAACATTTTTTGCACCAAAGCAAAATGCGACGTGTCGACAAGCGCTTTGATCCGTCGACCGCCCGGTTTTGCGACGTTGACGGGAATGTGCTGGATCAATATTTCAGGGGCGACAAACCAGAAGTTTCACAAAGAGGCAGCTCTGCTTCTTTGTGGCGGCATCCTGGCTCTAACTGTTTTGCCAGCTCAGTGCGGCAGGATAACAAATCCTTCGGTGTTTGACCCTTTTAGTGGGCATCCTAGCAGGAGGATGTTTACAGACTTTGACAACAAACTTCGACGGCTTCGACGCAACTCTGGCAGGAATTTGCACAAAACACGGCGACGGATTTTCAAGCATTTTTCATTGATGTTGACGGAGCCGAGGTTGGACGATTTAGCGCGCGAAAGAAGGCAGCCAAGCCACAAGCACAGGTTGACAACATCTACGTCTAAAACATGCATCCTCTTTAAGTGTTCGTGATTCAAGCATGCTGAAGTGTGGTTTTGTGTTGTTTGGTAGCTTGGCTTGCATCGCTTGGATAACGTCTATATAACGCCGTAAGACTGCCCGCTTTTCAGGCTTCCCCTCTCAATAACGTAGCGCAGAAGGACCTACGCAAAGGTTTAGCAAGGTCCGTCGTGCACCAACCGCGCTCACCGCACGCTTCCTCTTGAAGTGCTGAAAGCTCGAGCCCCGCCCTTACGGGGAACAGGAAACATGTCAAAAAGGTCATGATGCACCCCAGTCCGTTAGCCATTCGGGTGTGGATAGCTCGGAGGTTTCTTTCCAGCGCCCCATGGCCAGTTGAAGTTGAGACGCTTGGCCATCTTCGGCGTAGACCTCCTGCATCTCGGCTTCTGCTCCAATTGCCCGACTTTTCGTCCGGCCTCGAACTTCTCGTCGCGCACAAGGCCAGAAGTGCTTCTGGAGGAAGAGCTGGAGCAAGGTCTTCTTGGCCCCGCTCTTTGTGAGCGAGCTGCCCAGTTGGTGAAGCTCGTTCATCCACCTCAGCTGCGTCTGTTCAGCGCTTGGTTGACCGCAGGGTCAGCTCGCAGCCTGCGCGGCTATCTCTTAACCCATGGAGCGCAAAGAGGTTCCTCGTCGCATCGTCGAGTGCTCCTGGGACTACGCCGTGCCGTCTCACGCAGCTTGCCGCCAAACCCGGCCTTCGTGGCCCTGATCTGAGCCCCCTGCATGGCCCTCGCCGATGGTGACGCTCTGAACCTCGGCGTCATTGGACCCAAGACTCAAAACATTGTCGCGGCGTTTTGAAATTCTTCTATATACTGCACCACCGAGAGCTCACACTCATCTCCAGTCAGCGCCTCTTTCACAGTCACACGCCGTGATGATGCCCACTGTTGATCTCGCTGAGCAGCAGGGACGTCTCCGCCAAAAACTGTGGCGCTGGCTGCGTTGCCTGTCAGGACATCGCGCCAAGCGCCGCCCTCATCTGAGAAATCTCGTGTGGGGCCAACGGTGTCTTGCGCCTGGGTCTTGTCGATCTGGATCTCCTCAATCCACCGCAAGGTGTAGGTCTCCTGGCTCAGGATGATTGAGCGGTCTTCACAATCGCTTCACGGCGGTGGATCCTGCAAACTCGAATGCGTCGGTGCTCCATCGGCGCCAGCGGAAAGCGTCATATTGAGCAGTTCTCCCTTGTCTGGATGGGAGAAGGGCGACGTCTCATCACCGGCCAGCAGAAAATCAGGGCTCAAAAAAGCGAAAGCAGCGTTGGTCGCAATTGCTACCATTGAGCATCAACCGTGGTCCCCACCACTTGCGAGGAGCGTGACATAGCGGCGTGAGTAAATCATCACTGAGCTCCGGTTGGAGCCAGCACATTCAACTCCTCGTCCCCCAGGCTGGTGCCAGTCTGCGAAAAGGCACGCGTCACCGCGCTCGTGGTTGCGGTTCTTGGCGAAGTCATTCTCGTCGAGTTTTAAGGATCCAGAAATAGGATTTTTTCCTTCTATCCGGGGTTGCTGTTTGCAACCGGGGTTGCTGAAGACACTGACTCTGACACGCGCTACTATGCCACTGAAAACAAGCGCTTGTTGCCAAGCAAGCGCTCTGTCAATGTCAAGCGTTGTTACTATGCCACTTGCTGCCACTGTGACAATCATAGCAGTTCCTATGCCGCTTGTTGCCAAGCAAGCGCTCGTTTCTATGCCGCTTGCTGTCTGTGACAATCGAATCATAGGTCCTGTGCCTCCATTTATTTATACTCGATCTTATGCCCGCGCTGGAGACAGTGCCGGAGGATATTTATATTTTCGCCGGATGAAGAGAACACGCTTCATGATATCACTGTCACATCTATTTTTTTTGACACAGTCCTCCTCTTGAGTTTCTGTTTCATTTCGGTATTTAGACTTCGCGCGTCCGGAGAGTGACACAGAGGGCACGAACAGTAAGAGCTACGAAAGCCATGCCTTTTCGACGGAGCATCGCAAGTCTGTCAGATGACCCGCCAGTGCCCGGCTCCAAGCTGTTGTGTGCAAACGGAGATAGCCATCAAAAAGTAAATATCAAAACTAATGATTGGAATTTTTCGATTTCAACCTGTAAGGCCCTCATTGCCGTCTGGCAGAATGCTGCCAGTGAAGAAAAACAAATTGAAAAAAAGGGAGCCAAGGCGCAATAATATTATTTGACGGAGTGCAAGCGTTACCTCCGATTCCAAACGACAAGTCAGACGTTTGGAGTTATTTTTTGAATGAGGTTGAATGTTTTCAACTGCCAGGCTGATGCATGCACACTGTCTGCATCCAAGCGTCTGCCAAATTACGGATACGTGCTGCCATTCCATTTCAGCAGTGTCATGTGGAAGTTCGATCCTGGAGTGGTTGGTGGTACAGCTCCCGACTGCGGTCCTTTGAACATGAGACTAGATTCTTGGGCACAAACTAGATTCCCGACGGCGTGTAACGTTTTGCTTTGAAGTCTCAGTTTCTGCCAACAAAAACCGTCTAAGATCATAGCCGCCGTGTCAGGTTCCGCCGACCAAACAATGTCCCAGAGGAAGGCGCCCAAAGCTGCAGATGAAACCTATCATCCGGAATGCCTTCGGAACAATTCGTTGCTTCTTTTGAAAGACAAAGAGGTAGAGAGAGAGAGAGAATCGCCTACTAGTTTATCTTGAACTTGTCCAGAGAGCGAGAGAGAGAGGGAAAGGATCAAGAATTATTGCGTTGTCGGGTCTTAGTCTTCTTCTTGCAGTTCCCACGGCGGCCCAGGTTGCTTCAGCAGTACGCATCACGCTACGACGACACACCTGTCTGTTAGGGGGTGTCAGGAGCCAGGTTTCATCTTGCCCGCCGTTTCAATATTATACAGGATTACTATAATAGTTTTTAGCATCGCGCAATTTTTCCAAGTGATTCCATGTGATTCAGGACCTGGCAACTCAAGTATGGCATCGGGACTATTTCCAGACGTCATCTAAGCAGCAGGGGGTCAAACCTGGCCGGTTCGTCTCGCCAATTGTTGGTGAGTTTCTGAGTGGACCTGCTCTTATTATTTCACCTGATATTTTTCAATCGCAATTGCTGTCAAGCAAGATGACATGCCAATGATTCAACAGACAAGTGTAGCTGAGGATTGCCGCAAAATTGGACCGAAGATTCTGCTGACGCAGTCTCCGTAGAAGATTTCCTGCGGCTATTCCCCCACTTCAAGGTGTGAATTGTTATATTGAGTTAGTTCGTCAATCCCAAAATATTTCGCAGTGTAATCGTATTTCAACTTTGGCAGGCGGGCTTGGCAACTTCGAGGAAAAAGGTGATTTCGTTGTTCAGTGGTGTTGGCGGCCTTGATCTTGGCCTTTCAGAGTACGCGACTTAATACATCCACTGCTTCAAGCTCCAAGTCTGTCAAGATCATTTTCTTTGCGTGGCATCCAAGTTCAGGATGATTGTCCAAATTCAGTTCACAAATTATTTCAGTTGACTATGAGGTATTGTGAGAGCATTTGCTACGTTGGGCACTTAGTCACCTTCAAGCCTTTCCCGTTTCGACCATCCATGAGGGAGCCATGCGCGGAAGGTTTATTATATTTGAAAATTTGGTAATGGTTGTTGTTTCATGAGACAATTGAAGCAGGGTTGGTTTTAGGTGGAAGCAGACAAGCGTTGCCAGCAGATCCTTCAGCGACGAATGGACGATGGCTTCTTGGGACGTGGGCCAATCGTTCCAGACATTGTTGGCTTTCAGCCATCGGGCCATCGCCAGAAATTTCGAGCAGCGCATCTGGCATCATTGGTGGTTTCCCGTGCCAGGTTGGTTTCAGACTTGCTAAAACGATCAGGTTGGTTTCACACTTGCTAAGACAATCATCGTTCGACGCGTTTTGTGACTTACTAACACATTCGCTTGACACTTCAGACCTGCGTTTGAAGTCACATTAGGTTTCACGTTGTGCCTGCTTCAGGGAATCTGTGGAGCTGGGAAGCGTAAAGGACTGAAAGATCCTCGCAGTGGCCTTGTGCGGGAAGTTTTTGCCACACTGGATTGCTGCCCTAACGTGTAACTCAATACGCAACCTGTGAACTTAGAAGCCACAGGTTCTTGAACTAAATTGTTGAGGAATTCTCACGCTCAATACTTTTAGACATAAAGTTTCATGATTTTTGATTAGGTATTTTAGCATTTTGGAGAATGTGTCCAACCTGATGAGCTCACAAATGCGTCCAGTCTGGACATTCGCGGTGGAGGAGCTCAATCGCCAGTCAGTACTTATCATTTTGGTGAGTTTAAATACTAAGCTTCTAAACCCTGATTCTTTAGCGCTTTCAAGTTCAAATTTGACATCGCGAGCACCAAAAGCCAGCGAAATGCAGGAGTTTACCCGTCGCGGATTCGCTGTGTATTGGTGTACAGCTAGTGGCAAGAATTGCGGGCTTCATGTTCAGAGCTCATTGAATTCGTTTGTTGTTTTGATTGTTTTGATCCTGGGCTGGTGGTTTGCTTCATTTGCTCAGGTCAATCGGAAGCGTATTTTCATGTTTGCGGTCCTGCCCAGCCGCGTTCGCGATTTCTTTCAGGCCAGCTTGCAAGCCAGTTATGGTAGATAATCGAAGAATAGCTTAACATAATAACCCATGCTGCTATGACTGAACAATTGAAGCCTGAATGTGTCAGGATGTAAAGCTCCTGAGTGCAGAGGATCATGAGAGGCAGGCAAACATGTGCTTCCACTTCCGTCAGCCACCGTCGATTGTCTCGTGGCTGACCCTGAGTCAGTCAAAGGATGACAGGCAACGGCAACGATTGCAGGAATTGGGCAACCTAGTGATACCTCGCTGCGCTGCATATGCCCTGAATGTCATTGGCAGGTCCATCTTAGGCAAGCTGTGATGGTGAGTTGGTCTCACATGTCTTCTCAGAAGTTACTTAGTATACACACATTGCAGATTTTTCCTTGCTGCCTCCTGCCAAGTAGCCCCGCTCTTTATTATTGAAATTAAGAAAGGAGCTGTTTTTGAGACAGTTCCACACAGAATGATTGCACCAGTCTGTAGCTAGATCAGATTTAATTAGATAGCTGCCCATGGACTTCGACGCCAGCAGTGTGAGCCCGGCTTGCTTGTTGTCATCGAAAGTGCATTGTAGGGCTTATAGTTTATGGCCACGCTGCATCAATAAGTTGGGGCACGATATTTTCGGGGCACGATAGCTTTTGATGTGATGATGCCTGCTTTTCTTTGCTCGAGGAACCAGCAGCTTGTTGTGTTGGTTCAGGAGTCTGTCCAGCAGTCAGTCTGGTTCACGCCATGCCCTCGTTATTTCTGCCTCAGAGTCGGCGGTACGTTAGTTGCGGTGGATCGACAGCTTCATGGTGGGGGCTAAGCTATGGTGGGTGTCCGTTTGCTGGGCATTCTGGTTTCTTGTGGGAGGATTCCCAAGGAGCCGATGATGACTCTGACTGGCGCTTAGATGACAACAGGGGCGTGATAATCATTGACCAGGACAATGATTCAGACGGCAAGCATCCCAAGTCCTTTGACGCTTAGTCTGACTGTTTTTTTGAGTTCTGTGGTACTGTAGCGGGGGTATTATTGTGTGTCAGAGAAGATAATATTTGCCAACGCAGCTTCTTGATCGAAGGAACACCCTGAGCCTCATCCTGCAGATCCATCACGCCGAGATGCCATGACTCAAGCGCATCCCATTCTGAAGGCGATGCTTTCGTTTGTTGTTTATCCTTGTGAAATTCAACGTCCTTTTTCAGGCTGAAGGCCGCGCGACTCAAGTTGGACCTGCCGAAGCTTCAGCAGAGGCCCAACTTGAAATTTTGTGGTGAAGCCTTGCCTTGCCACCCCGCAACGATTGAGTATTAGTTTCAGGCGGCAGCTGAGTCTTCAAGTTCTGCTTCTGCAGGACTATTTAATTTTGTCACACAGTGAAAAGCAACTACCTTCCAGTTTAGTTTCTGTGGCAGGAGACTGCCTGCGATCAAGGAAACGGCCCCGGATATCACCAGGCTAAATGACATTGCCTGATGTTTCATGTTGTTTCTGTTTTAAATGTTTCTGAAACAGAGCTGGAATATTTTTGACATGGCATTGAATCTAGCTGCGCTGAGATTTTGACATGGCGTTTGAAATTCATCGAGATGATTGATGCAAGTGAAGTGAATTGAATTTGTTGCCACGATACGATGTTCTGGCATTCGTTAAGCCTGCAGGTAGCAATATGCTGCCAAATGAGCCTGAGCCGGTCCAGGTCTCAACATCAGCTGCTTTGCGCAGATTAAAGAGCACATCCCAGCTCATTTAAGATGAGACAGGACACAGTTTAATTCGATATCCATGTGTTTAGGACTTAGATTCAGATGTCCATGTGCTTGGACTTATTCAGCTGTATACTAATTCAGACCGTTGCTGTTTCAACGTTGCTCCTCAGAGTCAATTCAGCCTCACCTACTTGTTTCGCAGAAGGTCAAAAGTCGTGTGATTTCCCGCAGTTGAAATCAGAGTTGCAGCCATGAATTTGTTTCTTTGTTTTACTTGTCAGTGCATTCTGTCATGTGCCTGCAGAATTTCACTTCCTCACTTTTGTATTTTTAGAAGCTGCCTGAATGGATTGCCGCTTATAGATGTTTATAGCGCCTACTCCTGGCAGCCACAGGTCCAGCGACCTGGAGAACTTAGGGGCGTGCTTGGCAGGTTGGTTCAGCAGATTTGCAAGTGCGCTACATCAAAGCAGGCGTGCGTCGCATCATGGCCG
>CAXAMN010008669.1:248500-258728 GCA_963970005.1 Durusdinium trenchii
TTTTGGCAGTGTTCCCCGCCGGACGACTCAGAGACAGACCCCACCGCCAGCTCCAGCCGGCCAGGTAAATGACTGATCCCTGCCAGACCTCAGAGCGCCAGCTCTGAATGGCAGCGTTATTAGACCCCACCGGACCTCAACCGCGCTCTTTCAGCTTAACTTCATCCCTGACCCGCTTCGCTCAATTCCTCTCATCCTCTGACTCTCTGCCCACTGGTGTATTATACTTTAGCCCAATCAGTACCAGAGTGGTTTCAGCAATTCCGGTTGCAAACAGCAACCCGGATAGAAGGAAAAAATCTTAAATGTCTCTTTGGGTTCTTTGGGCTCGACCTTCTTCTGCCTTACTTCTGAGTCTCCTCAATGACCATCAGCCCTTCAGAGCCAAGATCCAAGCCCTCGGGTTCGGAGATTGATGAAGTTGAGGAAGACGATGAAGAGCTGCCAGGAACCGGCGCATCAGCGCCTGTTCGTCCTTGTCAATCTCGATGATGGCCATGGTGTCAACCATTGGTGTCCACCAGGTAAGTCACATTCAGGAACAGCAGGACCCTGATTCTCCTCCAGCCGCTAGTCAGCTCATCGGGCGATCACGTTCACTGGCTCCGACTCGCAGGGACTTCACCTCCATCTTTGCGAGGCCGCCGTTGCTGGAAAAGTCCTTCGGCTCAAGGCTGCGAAGGGCGCCGCTCTAGCGTTGCCAGATGCGGGACGCAATAGCCTACGCGCCACAACTCCTGTCTCGTCAGGTCAAAACATACGAAAATGACCCTGGCGCACGCAATTATGTTCACACATACATGTTTGAGATTGCATGGTTTGATTTTTGACATTAAACCACACATGACCTAGGAGTATTGCACCAACATAGCGTGTGACAACTCTCTCTCACTCTGTGCCTATGTCACATCGACAAAAATGCAACCGAGAACGCCCTCAAAAATTGTATCCAAAAATGCGAAATTTATCAACAATTTACTCTTGGCATTCGCTCTGGGTTTGGGCGCTCTGTCCGCTCCGTTTGGAAAAGTTCTAAGCCTCGTTGGTAGCTGGAACAAAAGCCGAAATATGTTGACTGCTTGGGAATACACTCATTTTTGTCTCGCGTCTTTCTTTTGCCCAGTGGTTTTTTTTACGGTGTTTTGATTTAATTTGCATCGAATTTATCCTAAGGATTCAAAACCTTCCGGCCTTACGACGTACCTATTGTCTCTCCTCCCCCTCTCTCTCCTCTCTCTCTCTCTCTATATCTCTCACTCTCTCTCTCTCTCTCCCTTTTTTTTGGGTTCTCTGGCCCCTCCCCTCCTGGCATAATCCTCTCGACGAAACCTTTGCTACGTTGCCTTGGCCCTTTCAATGCGCGTAGGTGACCCCGATACAGTATAGTTCGTTGGATTTCGGTACTGTAGCGTCGCTAGCAGCATCCTAGCCATATTGTTCGACAATGGGTTTCGCCTCAAAAGGCTTCGGCCGCCCAAAGCCATCAAAACAAAGTGACCTGTCAAAGGTCCAGTCCTTGGAAAGTGCAAAGCTCTCTTGACAAAACATTGCAATGAAAGGGCTAGCGAATTCATGGCCAATACCCTTTCACATACTTTTAACTAAATAAAAACATTGAAAAATGAACCATCGCTTGCCTATCAGATCCTTTCAGAATTACGATTGCCGAGTATGGCGCCATAAAGGGAATGTTTTTTGCTGCCGTGACCTTGCGCAATACACAAATCAGGCGCGTTTCAGAAGAAGAAAACAAGTTCAATCTTCAATTACTTCGCAGGCCTCTTCGCCCTCACCGGAATCAGGCTTGAAGTGGGACAAAAAACCTTCAAGCAAAACACACTCCAACGCTTGTTTCTTTCAGCTCATCGTTGGTGCTTTCAACGCATTAAGGCAATCCGGCCATGTTCCAATGCTTCCTCCACAGCAAGCCGCCTGCAGCCGGTAAGCAGTGCCGATATTTCGCAATGACTTCCCTTGATGCGTGACCGCGGCAGGGTCACTGAAGGCCTGGACGGATCAAAGCGGAGCATTTCAACCTCAGGATGTGGGACATACGCGCATGCTGTATATCAACATGCGTGCGTATACACATATTCCTAATTATGAAGCTTAAGTGTAGATACTCGAAAACACAACCGCCCATCACCAACGCTCTCAAAAGGTCGGCGCTTTTTCTGTGGTGTTGTGATGGGACCCTCTCACCCCCTGTAGTCTTAGTCTGGTTGACTGTGGCAACCTGGGCGACACCAAGCGCAAGAACTCTCCACCCGGCGCCCAGGCAAGCGGGCAGAGAGGCGAATGAAACGTGGTGAACCCTTGAGACGTCGGATGAGTTCATCCGCCCACTGATTGAATGCCCTAGTGACATGACTCGGAGCCGCTGAACAGCCTTCGCGATGTGGTCTGGCGTGGTACTGCGCGCGCGCGGGTGTGTGTGTGTGTGTGTCACACCCTGGTTCTAAGGGTTTCCACCTGTTTTACCTTTCTACCTCCATCGAGACTTTCCATCAAAGGCAGGGGCACTGAGCACTCCTTGGCAAACTCAGTGCAACGAAGCTATGCCTTGGAGTGGGAAGCACGGATTGATCACCCGTGTGTACCTGCAACAATTTGGAACTGTTGAACACGCTGTCCAATTTGATCTTTTTGTTTTCATGGTTCTTGCATGCTACTTCCCCTAAACCCACTTTTCTGCAGCTGAGCTCGTCACCGCACCGACTGTACAGATTGACTTCGAGGCCTTCTTGGAAAACTTTTTTTAAACAATACTGTTTTGCCGACTTATGCGCCTTTCCGTTACCTCACCTTCCTTCCCATCGTGACAACTGACTATAACTGAAAACCCAAGTTCGAAGTGTGGATCGCTCAGTCTTCCCACGTGGGTGCTGGGTGTGACCCTCCGAAAGGAGGCGCCGAAGCCATTCCGGATTTCATTGGCCCTGCTGGTTTATGACTGACCCCTGTTGGTTCGTTTTATCCCTGAATTTCCTGATTTTCGAGCCGCCGGGCAATAAACGATGGATCTTTTACCAAATCAGGTTTGTGCATCTTGCGTTGTCCCAATTTTCTCACAAATTTTAATCCGCAGCCGTTTGATCAGCTTCCACATGCTCCACACCACTCCACAGACCGCAGGAATTGCATTGCATACAACGATTTCACCTTGCATGCCACCATTTCACCTTACTTCACTGCAGATGTATTCAGGCTCCACACTTCACCAATACTTCCGACTTTTCATTTCAGCTGCTGTGCCGCGCCGGCGCCATTTCTCGCAGCTTCTTGGACTGGCTTCTCTACACGCAGTACCCCTGGCCTTATCCACACTGGCCACCACCGTGCACCGCACCCTCGATACCCGCAGTCAACACTCAGCCACCGCCATGGCACCACTCTCCACCCACGGCACCTGTTCCCACCGTTTTGTCCCACCCACCACAGCAGGCCTCGCTTTCAGACCACTGCACCGCAGCCACCACCTCATGCGTGGCCACATCCCATGCTAACACATTCTCCACCAGTACCAACCTTTGTCACTCCCGCACGCGCACACCCAGCACCACCTCAGCCGCAGGCATTTGAGACCCTGCCAACACAACCTCTATCCCATCCACCCTCTTTACCACATGCATTACCACATGCACTACCAACGTCATCCGCTCCTCCAGCGACCCAGGCACCACCACCGCAACCACCGATCCAACAGGTTCCCGTCCACTGGGACCAATCTCAAGGCGTTTGGCAGCCTTTCTCCCTCTTTCCGTCGGTGGCTCACCCATCGTCGCACCAAACATCAGCCCCAACCACTGTCTCAGACGATCCACCTTCTCCCACAGCCACACTTACGCCACCCGCACCTGGAGCTCCCAACGTCCCCACCTCAGCCAATCCAACTCAGGGGACCTCTCCACCGGCCACCACCGTTGCAACTGCCACACCAGTCACTGACGCTACCCCACCAACAGCCACCGCTCCACCACTGCCACCACCACCACCACCACCACCACCACCACCCCCCACTGAAGCATCTTCAGCACCTACTCCGGGGCCTCACAAACAGTCCCCTGCGCAACCTCTCTGGCCGCACCCATCGCGGCAGAAGCCGCAGCAGACGACGCCGTCGCCACCGCAGCCGTCGCACGCGCGACAAACACCATCGTTCTCCCGCAGTCTCCACTGCCAAAGCATCGTCGGCACGCCGTCGGCGTCGCCGTTCACCGTCAACCTCATACACCACCTCTTCAGATAGCCGCTCACGTAGACGTAGCCGCTCCCATGCACCCATCACTCTCCGACCCAATCAACAGTCTACACCTCACAGCCAGATCACGAACATGTCCCAGGCAGACTTCCCCAACATTCCAGCACTACGACGCCCCCACCCCCCTTGGAAACTACCTCCACCACATTTCTGGAGCCTTTCGGAGAAAGACAAGATAGTATGGTGGCTCGATTTTCACGCCGCACAATTGGCTGCGGAAAACACACCGCAACACCTTTACATCGCACAACTTCTCTCCGACATCGGCCTCACCTTCGAAGACTTGGCAGACTTCCGCCAACTCACCCATGTGAAGTGGAATGACTCCACTAATACCTACGACACCTTTTCCTACCACTGCATCAACATTCCCAGTCTGGTCGACAAGGCCACTCGCCCCATACCACCGCCTGCCACTCGTGCCACCTCCACTACCCCGGAAACAGTTCACATCAACGCCTGCCACACAGGCCCCCAGGGCAACATCACCGCCATTTTGCAACAGGGCCGTCTCCGTCTCCTACCCAGCATTCTCCACTTTGATGCCAACCCGGGCTTTTTCGCCCAAGCCACACGCATTACTCACCAACCACTCCACGACAACTACGAACAGGCCCGCATCCTTCGCAACACATGGAAGATGGCAAAAAACGTCCATTCCTTGTCGCCCCAGCAGCAGCGGGCGAGGCACCAGCCGACATCAGCGAAGACACTCCTTCAGACCCGGCAGCGGCTGACATCGGTAGCTATTTTGTATAGATCCGTTTCACCCAGCTCTCTACGGCGCGCCTCTAGCAAACAACTTCTGTGCACTGCTGAACCATTGACTACGGACCCACGCAGTTGTGATGCCGCCACACAATTTTGAATTCAGCTCAATTTCCAGCCAAGTTATCATCTTGTACAGCTGAGTATCGTTTTTTGAAGTTTTTTGCAATTTCTGAGATTTGATCGTCGACTTACTTCATGCCACCGCAGCCATTTTCAACTTTTCGACTGCTTGGAGTGCGCCCACGACTTTTGTTCACAATGGCCTCAGCCGACCTCCGACCGCCTTCTGCCTTGTGGTCACCCTCTACGGAGCAGTCTTCAGCCACCGAGACATACTTCCTGCCGGACAATCCCCCTCCGCACCTGACCCCTTCACTCACACACCAACCGGAGCTTCTTCTTCTGCAAGGCCTTCTCGATTGCCTTGCCAACGTGGTCAACCAGATCCTCAACCACCCCACAATCAACAGTCCTATACCGGACAACACCCTCTTCACCGACACTGATGCTTTCCGGCTGTACTTTCAATACCACGAGAGTGTCACTGAGTTGGCTCGAATCACCCTGCGCCTGAAACGCGCCACCCGACTACTCCAATTCATACCAGGCCCTCCGGGCCACCAAGGCAGCTACCGTGTCAATCCGTCAACACATTTCCCACCTGACACCACTGATTTCCTGGCTGATGAAGTACACATTTTCCGTCCACCTCCTCCTCGACACCACCGTCCTCGACCCAATCGCCAGCCAGAGACCGCTCAAGGTCCCGAGACAGCTCAGTATCCTAGCCGCCCAGTCCAACTACAGTGAGCTGTTTTGTATATACTTTTCACACTCCCACCTGGACAGCGCTGAAACAAAGCTCGAGTGATGTTTTCTACGGTTCCTCAGGCATTTCTGGAACCTATACTGCTCATTCGCCATCTCTGTGGAGGGTTCTCTTCCCTCACATGTCATTTTCCGCAGCCGTTTTCTGTTGTTGAGATCGCCTCCTAACACCACCTTTTGCCATCCCTCGTCGCTATGGCTGATTCCGAT
Source organism: Durusdinium trenchii (assembly GCA_963970005.1). Classification (NCBI taxonomy): domain Eukaryota; class Dinophyceae; order Suessiales; family Symbiodiniaceae; genus Durusdinium; species Durusdinium trenchii. The sequence continues at coordinate 254,571 of CAXAMN010008669.1, forward strand.
TTTAGCTCCGCTCCACCTGCGGCTGGTCCTATGGCAGTGGAAGGACCACACTCCACCTCCTTCGCGGGTCCACCATCGACCCCCGCAGCAGGTCACTACTTACCAGGGAATCCTCTTCCCTATCTCGCTCCCTCGGCAACTCACCAGCCCGAACTGTTGCTGCTATCTTGGATGATTGCCACACTCCACACTTTGGTTACAGATCTTCAGCGCCACCCCATCCTCACCGATCCTATTCCCTACCTTTCTTCTTTCACAGACCAACAAGCCTACCGCCTCTACCTCCAGCTCCGCAACACTTTACGACACCTGGTTACTATCACCACTGACCTATGCCAAGGCATCCGCATTCTCCAATTTCTGCCCGGCTCACCGGGCTCGCCGGGCCACTATATCCCTCCATCCGCCACGACCAACTTTCTTTCTTCACCAATGCTGCCACCCGCCCATCAACCCACAACGCTCCCACCCCAACATCGCCTGATCACTCACCTGACACCACGCGCTCGATCTCGCTCCCGTAACAGGCTTCCTGCAACCACAACAACCACTACCACCACACCAGCAACCCCAGCCAACACCTTTACACCTGACCATCGGCCTTGTTCAGACATCACTAACTTAACTCCCACAGCCATCGCAGCTCCCTGCACCAATCTCTTTGGACAGCCACTTCAGCACCGTCGTCGACTCCATCTTCAGGCACATGGCCGCTGCGTTCAGGCCCGGACTACACCGGCTCTTCCCGTTAGCCCAAAGTCTCACCCTCACATCGGACACTTTACAGCTCCGACGGAAAAGTCAGCCGTGCCGCCGCCATTGTCCGTCTATCATCCATTTTGATTCAGTCCTATTCGATTCTCCCGCAGCCGTTTTTGCGCGCCCACGGCCTCTCAAGCTACTCCGCATCCACGCCATGCCCATTGACCTCGACTCCCCAGATTGGGATCCTAGTCCTTCAGCGCTTGACGCTTGAGGAACTCCAGAGCGATCCGTACACTTTACCTACAGTCAAATTCGAACAATCAGATTTGCCGCAACCGGCCACTGTCACCATTACTCAACCCTCTCCTCCACTTCCCAAAACACCCCCGATTCCAGCACCGTCTCCTCCCAAGCACTCCACCACCCACCTAGCGCGCACGGCACGCTCCGCCACTGGAGCAACCCACAAACCGCCCCCTGCATCCCCTTCCACAGACCCAACACGTCACAGTGGCAGTACGCCAACTTCATCCCCACCCCACCGGTGGACCAGATTCCCCCTGCAGCAGGACCATCCGACTTCACTTCCCCCATTGGGGGCACACCCAGGAGCTCGCGCTCCAAAACACCACCACGCTCAACTACCCCGCAACGCACTCGGTTCAGCCAGGGCCGCTCTTCCACACACGCTGACATCCGCCGCGGCTCTCCTGTGCCGAAATCACGCACCACTGCCTCCGCTCAATTTCTACCTCAACCATCTCATCAGCCCCCAACGCAACCCTCATCAGCCGATTATGCGCCACAGATGACAGCTCCGCCGCCTGGCTCTCACTACACCACACCACCACCTCCCGTCCAACTTCCTTTTGCTCCTCCCACACCTCCAGCATCCATCCCACCCACCCCTCACGCCTGGCCGGCACCTTATCCAACGCCGAAACCGGCACCGCCGTCTCTCCACATTCCCCAGCCGGCACCACAGGCCAATCCTGGCCCGCAACATATCTACCACATACCCAATCCCCAGCAACAACGAGGACACGTGCCACTCCATGCTGAGAATTATGACCCAGCGAACGATCCGTGGAACAACTACGGCGCCGACTGAGAGCACTAGCACACTCCGACCACTCATCAATTTTTGAGGACTGCCAGTTTCGAAGAGAATTTTGAATATCACTGGCCTTCTCTGTTTGTGGTCTACTGATCCTCCATCACCACCGGCTGTTTCACCTGCACCACGAAAAACATCCGCTGCCTAGCACGACACGGTCGCTTTATGTTTATGATATTGTATTTCGGTCCTGTTTCGATAGTGGACGCTTACACGTCATTTTGGCTGTTTTCAATCTTCATTTCAGTCCTGTGGATGCCATCTTTGGGGCCTTTCTCCCTGTACAGTTTTTGCCGCATTTTGTATGCATCGCAAGCTTCTTTGGTTCCTCATTTCAGCTTTCTTGCTCAAACTGACTGCTGCCCGCTATCATCTTCGTCCTCCACCGGTGATCATCATGGATGCCCAGTGGCAGCAATATTATTGGAATCATTACTTTCTGCATCAGCAACAGCTCGCTTCAAGCGCAGACACTGCCCATTACACACCGACAACCGCCTATGGCCCTATGGGCCACTCCATCCGCACGCACCAACAGCATCAGGCTCACCCTTACACGCCATCGCCCTCGACGTCACCACCATCTCACACGGCAACCACCTCTCCAGCCTTTCCACCGCCGCCGCCACCACCACTGCCAACGACATCACCCACTACACCACAACCGAAATCCTTCCAGCACAGTCCCACCCACTCGGCTCCACCAGCACCTCCTGCAACAGTACCATTCCCAACTCCAACCATCCAAGAATCCTGGCACTCCACCGACTCCTGCTGGGACGCCAACGCCGTCCACGGCCATCAGCTCCACCGTCACATCCAACCCACACAGTGGTCCCGACGAGTGGGGATCGCAGGCTTGCCGACTTTTGAGGTGTTCCCTTGGTTACTTGCGTACCATGGGACCGCGGACTTTACTGCCAGGACGCTCAGTCACGGCAAGTTTTGCGGGCTCATTCCTACGAGGAGTGTTGCCGAGTCAGTTTTCACCACCCATCTCCTTCAGGAGATTCGCGATAAGCGGCTGGACTTAGACGCTATCGCCGAGGCCATCCACACCAAAGCCGGTACTACCGCCCCCAACAAAACCACACAAGCACGAGCATTCCACTCTCCTCTCATCGCACTGCCGAAGGCTCCGCGAGCGCTCAAGGCCACCTCTGATGATCTTGCCCGAGCACGAGAGAAACTCCAGGCACATGGACTGGAGCTCACCCCCAAGAAGGACACGAGCCGTCCCAGCGCTCCTTCCAACCCCACACCCCCTCCCCCACCACACCAACCACCGGCGCTCCCCGACGTGCTTCAGCCGTCCTATCCCACCCTCAAGGACGACGCCCCAGAAGCATGGACCGCACCATCCATCCAACAATGGATGAAGTCCTTTGAGCCCAAAGTCCAAGAAGCAGCACAGGAAATCTTGCGTCTACTTCAGACTAGCAAAGTTTCTACGGACCAGCTCAAAGAAGCCGCCACCCGTTGATTCGGGTGAACAAACTCTCGATCAAGAGCCTCCAACACATTGTGAGCGTGGGGGCTGCCATCGCGTGCTGACTAGCCCTGAACAGCCAAAGCCAGCCGCTTACAACCACACTCCAACAACTCTTCCGTCTCCACCAAGCACTCTCCACTCTCATCCACTTCAGCCAATGCATCGAGCGTGCTGAGGCCCTCTTTGCTGTGGGCCTCATACACATCACACTTCTCTTTTGCTACCCCTCATCCACCAAACGATCCCAGCAATGGCGCCAACGACTTCAACACCTCCACATCCAACCTCACACTTATCACTATCACAATTTTCTCTCCTCCAATGCAGTGTATGTCAAACTCTACTTCAACCCTACCACCCCACAACGCTGCTACCGCCAGCATGGCCACTTTTACATCGGCTCTACTGGCATCGGCATCCCGCACAGGGAACACAACCGTCGTGCAAAACTCAAGCAATTGCAGAACAACATCCCCATTTCAGCAGAACTCTCCCTTCGCTACTGGCATTCTCACAACAACATCCACCACTTCACACCCATTCAACTTTCCTCACATGACAATTACGACCGGGCCTGGATCCAGGAACATTACCTCATTTCCAACTGGATGCCGCCACTCAACTGGCCTTTCATATCCCATCACCTCAAGCTCAAAGCTCAAGGTTGGCAGTTCACCAAACACCGTGCCCACTTTTACTCCCGCGTGGCCACCCACAAGCGACTTTTCCGCAAGCTCCGCAGACGGCAACATGCCATCCACGAACCACATCTCTCCACCTCCACTCGACTGCACTCTCTGGCAATTTTCCTCTTGGCTTGGTCTGCACTACTGCTCTCTCACAA
>CAXAMN010008680.1:0-151221 GCA_963970005.1 Durusdinium trenchii
CCACCACTGCCGTCAGTATTTCAGATCAACTGTGGTGGCCTGGGGGGCGGAGCCCTTGAAGGTGAGGTCCCACCGCACTTCCATTGCACGTGTCCGCCGGTAGGAGAAAGTCAAGTCTATGGGCCGTCACTCTCCCCCGCAGACGTCCTTGATGACCAGGAATGGGGGGGTTGCCTATGGCTGGTCGACCGGAGTGCATGAAGTCGCTACCCTCTTTGCGCTCACACAGAGTCCGTGCCAGAAATGGGAAGCTCTAGGGTATGGCAAGGCAACCCTGCTATACCAACGAACACAGCGTGTGTTGCAAGCAGCCAGGCTGCTCCCTGCCCATCGACGGCTGCCGCACCCGGCCTTTCTCAGTGGTCTTTGGTGGAAGCTTCTTTCGCTACAACCACTGCGGCTTCTTGCCTATTTACCAGGGCTTGGATGTCTGCGACCGACTGAAGAAGCAGAACCTCCCCACTTTACCGTAAATGGTTTTAGTGCTGGCAGCTACACGGGAGCAGTGATTGCCTTAGCAATTCGTTGCCTCTGGCCAGGCAGTCAGATCACAGCACGCCTAGGAGCCATTGCCATGCCGAAGAGTGTCTTAGCGGCACTCGTTGCCACTGCAGAGCCGGACAGGCACAACTACTATCTTGTCCATGCTGCTGAAGATTGCTTGTGTGATTGGAAGCCCACAGAGAATGAGCTCGACATGTTGCAACGGTCTTTGCACATCACGTATGTAACAGACTCTGCAAGATGGATGGGCAAGCACAAGCACTGCTACTGGCACTGGCTCCAGTGCCAACTCCCTGCAGGCAAAATTAGTCTCACCATGCTGAAGCTCACCCACCCGGAGGTTATCCCTCGCCGCGATCGGATTGCCGCTCCGATGAGACTTGCCTCCTGGATTCGGTTCGAAACGGCTATGACGAGCGAGGATTGGGAAGGAGCTATCAGCCTGTTGGTGTCCAATCTCCATTGTGCTGACCAGGAGTTGCTGGTGCTACTACAAAGCTGTGTAGCAGGACAGCCAATCGCCTCCATGGAAGAAGCGCAGGAGCTGCTGCTCAAAAACTTTCGTGTTGGCAAAGGTACCCAAAGTGCATGTGCTCAATGGCTGACGGAGATGGCTCGAGATTTACTGGCGCCGATCCCGTTCCGAGAAGTCTTTGTCATTCTAGCCCTCTTTCTCCCGCAGCTCACCTTTGTCGACGAGGCCACCACGAGACAAGAACTGTGGAGCAGCCCCACAGTTCGCAAGTTTGGCCTAGTCGTGGATGTCACGCCCACGGCCACTGGATTGCAGGGCATGCATGAATATCGCATAGCCTTTCCTTCGGGGTCGCAAGCAGCTATTTTTTGCCCAGCGCACTTCCAAAGTTGTAATTTCGAACAACTCGCCAGCAGTCCCTCGAGCACAGTGCATATGGGCTCGCAAGCTGGGAAGGCCTATCGGATCGTTCTGGAAGAACACGGCGCATGCTACTCAGTCTTGGCACTCTTGCTGGCTTTTGTGTCTCCCTCTCGAAAACGAAAAGGGGATGAATCGCCAAGTGACAAACTCCGTCGGCTGAGCAGTCCTCGGCATTGGGATGTTGCCTTAGTACCGTTCCCGGAGGACTTCGCGCCACTGCCCACACCAACCGAAACTGGACTAGCGTGCCCAGCGCCATGGGCGTTCCCACCTAGCCTATGCGTGCTAGAACCTCGAGCAATTAAGCTCCGAGTGTTGGCCATTGCGGAAGCAGGAGACACAGTCACTGCCGACCATTTATTGCAAATGGCCTGTTTGGCGGCAGAGCACAAACCCACAGCGCTGGGTATTCCGGGCCAAGTGCCTATTCCGTATCAACTAGAATGCACGGTCGTCCTTTTGCAGAGCTTGCACGCCCTCTTCCAGCTGCTGACCTCAGGCAATACAATGCAATACTGCCCCCAAGCATCCAGCTTTGCTGTTGCCCTGGGAACTGCCGCTCGGCAAGACAATGGGCACATTGTTTCAATGGCTGCCAGTCTTGCGCTGGCCCTACGAGCTGGCAGGTCTACCTTGGCAGTAGCAGGTGTCTTTGGAGCGGGCAAGACCAGATCCCTGACCTTTCTCCTAGCCTGGCTGGCCCTCACCACACACCTCAAGATTGCAGTGGTGCACAAAGAGAATCCAGCGGGTCGGGCAATCACTAAGCTGCTCACAGCCTTTGACTTAGAGCCGGACCACCAAAGATATTTTGTTCGACCAGTAAGCAGGGAAGAGGCAGAGACCAACACAGCTTGCACGAATTATGACCTGAGAGCAAGCGAAGCGGCGTCATACATCCCTGGCTGCCACGTGGTGATCGTCACTACTGGACTGGTTTGGGACCAAAAAGGGCAAACTCACTCCACACTCAACACCCATATGGAAAATGTGGACCTGCTCATCAGCGAAGAGGCGCAGCAAGACATGGACCTCAAATCTGCCTTCGCGCCAACAGTCCCCCGACAACCCTTCTTTCGATTACTACTTGGTGACCCTAAACAGAGCCCTGGTGGAGTAGCAGATGGACAAAGAGCTCATCGCACGCTCCTACTCAAAGCTCCCATTGGGCTGCGAGCCCCCACTGCTTGGTATATGCCGCACGAAATACCAGGAGTCTTTCATAAGCTCCTCCGACATGGCCGAGGCTTTGGCCTCAGTGACCTAGAAGAAACTGCCAAAGTAGCAGGCCATAGGCCCCTCGGCAGAAACTGGTTTCGCCCGGAGAAAGTCCAAGCCACATCCTCTTTCGCTTGCCAGTTACAATCCACCTATAAAGACCTCTCCAGAGTCGACCTGGATCTACCAGAGGGACTGCTAGTGGGGCTAGGCTATGCAGCTACCAGCCCAGACAGCCCGTTTGACTTCCGACAAGCGCAAACTGCGGCTGAGAGATCAGGAGTTGCGGGTCCACACGGCTGGAGCTTAATGCTGCCAACGAGCGCAAGAGTTGCCCAAGAAGTGTATGAGCCGTTAATAGGAATTCAGTACCCTATGTTGTGCAGCCGAATCGGAGACACTTGGCAAATTGGTACCACCTCAATCCGAGAGGATCAACGGATTGCCACAGGCCTACGTTTTGTCCACTGGTGCCATAACTCGCCCAATCTGCAGGCAAGGCAAAACCCAAACAACGACCCTACGGTAAGAGTGTACCAATGCCTCGAGGACCAACTCGCTAAAGCAGGCTCTGCCACGGAAGATATCCTGGCCCTTACAACCACTCGAGAAGGGGCCACGAACCTACGCAATTATTTCTCCATTGCCGACAAGAAGGCGAATGCAGAGACTGCAGTCAAGGTGGCAGGCGCTACAGCCAAGCATTGTATCGTCATTCACGGTGTGTCAACATTCCTTAGTGGTGAAGGACGCCACTTAGATTATGATCAGGAGTGCTTCACACGAGCGAACGTGGCATACAGCCGAGCCACTGACCTTACCATTTTAGCATGTCCATTGAACATGCAAGGAATGCCTGGGGCCCTGCAAGTCTTAGCCGCCCTCCTACATGGTGTCCAAACAATATATACCTATGACAACAACGACGAGCCTACTGTCTTCGGCGCAGTGGACCTTCGAGTCACTCAGGTTGCGCAAGCCACGTCATTCTTTCAACATGCGCTTTTGCCCCATCCAATGTGGCTCGGACCCCTGCCGGTCTGCCTCGCAGAACACCATCACGGCAAGGTTAGGCGCTTACGCCTCGTCTTAGCCACGATTACGCACTTGACCAAAGCGGAAATCACCAGCCTCGTAGAAGGGCCCTACCTGCCGGGTGGGACAGTCTTGCATGACCTTGTCTATGGTTACGCAGCTGATGCTTCGCTTGAGCCTGAGTGGCTAGTCATCACGGATGGGCAGCAACCAGGAAGTTGGAGACTCCTCCACAACAGCTCTGGCCCAGGGCAAAGGTGTAGCGTGGGAAGCTCCCTACGCTATCAACCAACGCCAAACACACGTGAACAGCGCAGTGCGCAAGATTACACCTTTGAAGCACTGCACAGGGTGTACTTCTACGATGCATGGAGGGTGCAGCCAGTCCTTGATGCCCCTGAATCTGACCTTGTCCTTCCGCCGACACCAGGCCTTTTAGAGCATGGCTGTTACTGGCCTCGGCCAAACCAGACGCCTCAGGTCCTCTCCGTCTCCGACCGTGACCCAAGCAAAGAAGAACAATCAGTGCAAGTGGGAGAATCGCCGACCTCCCTTGCGGTCACAGATGCGAATATGGCTGAGGAAGACGCCAGCGATGCAGTGTCAATCCACAGTTCCTCCTCTGAGTCGCCCACTATACCGAGCACAGAGCACCCTGAGGAAGCCGATGAGCACATGGCAGATGATGCTGAAGCTAGCACCTCCTCAGCAGAAGAAGAGGGTGATTGCCTTAGCAATCGTCCGTCCTCTCCTGATGCATCTCCCGAGCGAGATGAAATGCTAGATGCAGAAGATGATGCAGGGAGCGTGCTGCCTCCACAGGAAGTGGACCCCCAGAGTAGCAGCCCCACATCACAATCATCGGAGTCCCCAATCAAACGAAGACCAGGGTCCAAAGCCAGTGCTGGGCGAGCTCAATCCAAGAAGTTACGAAAATCACCGGCTCCACCATCCAGGCAGTCGCTCGGTAGCATTCCTGAACATGGGCAACCACCGGCCACGCTGGCAGACCTGGCCAGTCAGAATGCTCAAAATCCGTTAGCTACTGCCTGCAGGAATCCTACGACACCACCTGGCCGCCCTGAATCTGTGCAAGAGCGCACATCTGAGATGACTGAAATCGACATTGCCGGTGATCAAGAGAATACAGAGGGTGGAGGCACGGCCGACGCTGATCTCCAATTGGAATCCGAGCAGAGAGCCACGCAAGGACTATACGACTATCAACAGGCGACTCGAACGGCCAGCAAAACTGCCAGGCAAAGTGTGCCGCTCCCTGCATTGCAGACTTATAGTGACCTTCCTAGGGAATGGCCGATGGCGAGACTTGCTATTTCCAGCAAGCAAATCAATCGCCTTGTCCGTACGTTTCTGTGGAGGAGGGTGACAGAACAGGCACTCCATGGCTCCTCCTTTGTGAACATTCCAGATGAAATCAATCAGGCCTACATAGGGGATCTCATCCGTATAAGTGAAGCCTTTGCTGCTCCCTTATCCAACCTCTTTGCCTTTGTGAAGAGTGGGCATCCGGCATGTCCCTTCATCACGCACAAACAGCTCGCCCTCTATGCAAACCCCCGATTCTGGCAATATGGTCTCCTGGCCTTCATCGCTAGGTGCTGTTCCTTTGATAATCAACATAGACACCAGAGTCCAGGTCCAGCAAATGGAGAGGAAGAAAAATCACAAACGACAAATGAAAAAGATGTTGATGCCCTCACCTTCATGCGCACTGTCCTCATGTCCTTTGTTAGGGGCATGGAGTATGGGGAGCAGACATTGCCCACCAATGACCTTTTCGTCTATCTACCAGTACAAATCCTGTCTGACCTGGTCGTCGCCATGGAACAGCAGGGCTTCACGCCTGCGGAAGTGAAAGGGGGTTATGGATATCGGCCAAAAGAGGAAGATGCTGAGGACAATCCCCTGCTTGTGGTGGGAGTGCGCACCAAGGACATTGTTTATGACCGGTACCCCCGAATGCCGGACACGTCCTGGGCAGAAAGAGCCTATTTTAGTGGTGCCCTTGACCCGTCTCTGGGACAAGCTTTCTCGTTTCCCTCCCTTCTGCAGTTAAGGTTGCGTATCGAAGTCCCCTTGTGGAGAGACCTGACTACTGCCAAACACCCCAATGTCGACCTGCCTGCAGAAGAAGATTCAGCCTCTGACACTACTGGGTCAGCTGAACGGTCGCCTAAGCTTGCCCTCCCCGTGCCAGTGGGGCTTGCTGAACCGCCGGAAGTTGGCACAGAAGAGGCCACGGAGGACGAGGACATGATGGCTGAACCCAACTATACCTTTGCCAAGGGATATGGACGCTTCGGCATAGGGTATACCCGATTAGCAACGGCGCTTGGCAACTTCGAGCAAGGAAGCATAGAAGCAGAAAGTGCTATTGTGGCTCAGTGGCTGACCTCTGGGCTACGTGTTGCCATGGCCCGCACAGGATGGCATCTGCTTTCTCCCCGCCTGATGTTGACCAAAGTCCCTGAGTGCGTCCTCCACGACTACTACCATAAGGGATATCCCCTCACTCCGAAAATGGCAGATCGCCCATACAATCAATATGGCACACAACTCTATACCAAAGAACGATGGGATCAGCTCTGTGCATGGCTCACTGGGAACCCCAATTTCAGGCTTCAACTCAAGGATCACAAGCAGGCGCTTCGAGACCACATGGGATATAGTCAAGAAGCCCCTGACCCGGGTAATAAAGCTCGTCGAACGGTCCCCCCGACAGAATCGGGAAGCTCCTCGTCGGCAGCGTGGTCTTCCTGGCACAGTAGGCCCTCCCCACCGCCCTCGCCCTACGGGTGGTCCTATGGCTGGTGGCAGTAAGATAGTTGGCAGTGGGACTCATCCCGACCAGCAACCGTCTCCGAGTGGCTGGATCCCTAGAAGGTGGGTGGCCTTAGCCACCCTCCTGCTTGTAGCTTAATCGTCATAACAGGGTTCGCACAGGTTATGTCTTCAGTGTCTCTGTACTTGGCTCAAGCAAGCATAGTAACCAAGTTCGAGCTGCCGCCCACGCGACCATGCCGACTCCCAAAGACCGTTATGAGATCAACCTCGAGTTGGTTGCCATAGCAGGTACGGTATATGCAATGCAAACAAACCTCTCCCACTATGAGGATGTGGCAGAGCTTGAAGATGACATTCTCTGCTTTCTGCCGACAGTCTCTGACTTAGAGGTCTTCGGCTGTGAACTGGAGTTGCTCGACCTTCACACGCAGCAACCCCTGCCAGAGGCATTTCGCACTGTGCTCCAGCAACGACCGCAGCTCCAAATTGTAGTTCGTCCCTGTATGGTAGATGGGCACTCTGTCTGGCAGTTCCAGGATGACGGCAAGGAGAGCTACCCCAAAGCTGTTCGTGTCCCGCCCAACCCGCGGGGGGCAATTGCCGACAGAGCATTTTATGCTGCACCTTCGCTTCGGCGCGTAGAAGTGGCAACAGGCATTCAACATGTAGGAGTTGCGGCTTGGCAGACGTGTCAGCAACTACAAATTGTCAAGCTCCCACCCTCGGTCATAAGTCTGGCGGAAGGGGCTTTTCAAGGGTGCTATGTGCTGCGAGAGGTTGCCGCTCCGGGGTGTGTCCACTACGGTCCAAGAGTGTTTGCGGAGTGCTGCTCCCTAGGTCGAGTTGGGGCCAGTCATGAAACAGAGGACAGCAGCGGCCTGGCACCAGGGGCACAGCTAGGCAAATATGCCTTCGAGAGTTGCCTCACGCTTACAACCATCACCTTTGACATGGACCATACTAACAAACCTCGAGCGCTGCCGGAAGGGGCATTCTGCGGCGCAGGCGTTGAACAGCTCTGCTTGCCGAGTGACTTCCACAATATCGGGCCGCGGGCCTGTGAGAATTGCAAAAGCCTTGTGGAGGTCAACCTCATGAGCACAGAGATCACAGCCCTCCTCTCTTCCACATTTGCCCACTGTGTCGCCTTAAACTGGATATGGCTCCCGCCACGACTCACGCAAATTGGCAAAGAAGTCTTTCTGAATTGTGTGGCACTGCAAGAAGTTGTCATCCCGACGGAGCTCAGTGATATAGGCAACCGTGCGTTCTGTGGGTGTGAGCAGCTGCAACGATTTACCCCCCTGGATTGGGGTGACATTGAACAGTGGGTGCAAGCAGAGCACAATGCCTTCTTTATGTGTGACAAGTTTGAAAAACCCCAGTGGGTGGAGCTGCTCCCTGCGGAAGGGCCTGATTCGGATGCTTTTGACGAGGAACTCTACCATGAATATACCAATTCTCATGCCAGTCCATGGTAGACTCTAGGTGGGTGCCTTAGCATCTGTCTTCAGGATCCATGGCCTTGGGAACAGCCCACAAGCAGACCCAGACACTTTTGGCTCAAACGACTATTGCAAATAGCCTGCTGCACATGGAGCTTGATGATTCATCCATGATTAGCACTCCCCCTGAAAAGGAGCCAGTCATGGAATGCTCCCTGATGCTGACTACGCTTTCGGGAGAGACTTTTCAGGTCTCTCTCAGTGTTGCAAAGTTTGACCGTTTTGAGGATCTAGAAGACCAGGTTATGGACTATCTCGTTTCTGTTACTGATCTCAAAGTCTTTGGGTGCTGCATTGACTTTTTGCAAACTGCCACACAGACTTACCTAGAGGACCCAATCTGGGACAAGCTACAGCAAGGCGTGGAATACACTATCGTTTTTCGAAACTGTAGTGATATCCTGCCATCTCAAGTAGAACTTGAGGATTGCCCTATCCATCACATTCCGCTAGCAGCACATGTCCCCATGAACCCAGAGAGAAGTGTCCCGGAAGGGGCCTTTGCAGGGGTTCCACGTCTGCGACATGTCAGTGTAGAATCAGGTATCAGGTTCATTGAGGCAGAGGCCTGGCAAAACTGCCGGCAGCTACGCATCGTCAAACTGCCTACCACAGTGGTAGGCATTTCCGATAATGTCTTCCGTGATTGCAAGCTGCTAAACAGCGTCGAGGCTCAGGGTTGCTTAGACTTTGGGTATAAAGCTTTTGCGGAATGTTGTTCCTTGCAATGGGTGCATGCATCGGAAGGGGCAGCAAATGTGTTCAATAGCGAAGCCAAGTTAGGACACTACCTTTTTCAGGGGTGTATCAATCTCGCGGAGGTTACCTTAAGTGAGTCTCCATATTCCCGAGAGTCAGGATTGCAAGCTAGGGTTGGGGAGTTAACGCCGGGCTGTTTCAGCTCCACAGGAATCACTGCACTTGCTCTCCCAATGCATTTTGCCACTCTCGGAGCGCATGCATGCGACAGTTGCCGACTGCTTAAGAGTATAGACCTTTGCAACACCCAAGTTGAGGAAATTCCGGAATTCGCCTTTGTGCACTGCACTAGCCTCAGAGAAGTTCTCCTGCCGATGACACTCCATACAATCCGAGTCAAAGCCTTCATGAACTGTGCAGCTCTCGTGGAGCTTGCCATTCCACCCTCGCTGAGGTACATAGGAAGTAGGGCCTTCCTAGATTGCACTGTCCTTAGGAGGCTTGTCAAGATGCCAGGAAGGCATAAATGGCGAGGAGTCTATGCAGAAGAGAACGCTTTCGCCATTTGTCCTGCTATGCGATGGCCACCTTGGCTGCACATGATCCCGGACATGGGGTACGCCCCAGGTCTCGGATGAAAACAAGGCTTTTTCTTGGCTACCGCAAGCGATATGCTGTCAGTACTAGTTAGGAGTCGGGGCGTGCGCCTTGGCGAGGCAAGCCTGTGACTGGAAAGGGGAACAAGCTGCCTGACGGCAGAGTACGGCAAGTAAGATATGCAAGCGCTAAACAAGCTCTTTGTGCCATTCGAACTGCAGTGAGCCAATAGGAGTGAGAGCCTTAGCTCTTCGTTCCTAACAGGCGGGTGGTAGAGAGTGGTAATGGCGGACGCCCAGGGGGAACCTTAGTTCCCTTTGTTGAAGTCCGACATTTCCAATTTTGTATAAAGAAGTACAGATACCGTGCTAGGATTGTCCATGTTTCACCTGTTTCACTCGTCTCACACGGGCCGTGCATGAAGCCGTCTACCTTTTGCAATGGTGCAGTGCCTCGCTGACCTGGAAGACACCTCACTCTGCTTGCCATTGGTACCTGTGGGTGCCAATAAGGGCTGAACCGACCTCCCCTCCGGGGGGGGGGGTCTCTTCGCGCAATTTCTGCAGGCTTTCGTCGATTGAGGCCGCCGCTTACGATTCTTGATTGGTAGCACGCCACTTTACTTGTAAGTGCAACCGGTTGAACGGGTTGTGCCACAAGGAAAGTCTTTTCCACGGCATGCTGCATAGCTACGCCACCCTATGAGTCAGGGATGTAATCGACTTTGAAGCATTGCGATACACCGTATTGGGGTGGTGACTTGCATTGTGACCCTGATTTTGCCGCACTGTGGTGTGGCCGCTGGTCACTTACGCTTTGAAGTAAAGTCCCTTTTGAAGCCTTTTTGCGACTTTGCTTAAGCGCAGACCTGCACCGGAATGCTTTTCGCCAGTTAATTCAGGCCCTTCTAGACACTCTTTCTTGTCTCACCGGTTTCACCTAGCACAGAGGAAAGACTACATGATGGTGGAGACGCGGCCTGTGGGCCTTTTTGGTGTTCTGTTGGTTTTTTGTTTGTGGTCCTTGTTTTTTCTCCACCATCCGACTGACTTTCCCTCCCTTCAACGATGACCTGGGCACCATGCCCACACGGCGTCCGTACTCGTGGAAAAAGTCGTGGCGGGAGCCATATACAATTTAAGGCTACACAGTGGGCAAATGTGGACGAGAGTAGGGCTGTGATCTCTGTGCCCATGAGGTTGACCTCCACAAGGCTTTTGCAATTCTCACAGGCCCGCGGCCCGACATTGTGGAAGTCACTCGGTAAGCAGAGCTGTTCAATGCGCCGCAGAATGCCCCTTCAGGCAGCGCTCGAGGTTTGTTAGTGTGGTCCATGTCAAAGGTGATGGTTGTAAGCGTGAGGCAACTCTCGAAAGCATATTTGCCTGGCTGTGCTCCTGGTGCCAGGACGTTGCTGTCCTCTGTTTCATGACTGGCCCCAACTCGATCTAGGGAGCAGCACTCCGCAAACACCCTTTGACCGTATTGGACACACCCCGGAGCGGCCACCTCTCGCAGCGCATAGCACCCTTGGAAAGTCCCTTCCGCCAGACTTATGACCGAGGGTGGAAGCTTGACAATTTGCAGTTGCTGAGCAAGTCTGCCAGGCCGCAATTCCTACATGTTGAATGCCAGTTGCCACTTCTACGCGCCGGAGCGAGGGTGCAGCATAAAATGCTCTGTCAGCAATTTCCCCTCGCGGGTTGGCCGGGACACGAACAGCTTTGGGGTAGCTTTCCTTGCCGTCATCCTGGAACTGCCAGATGGAATGTCCATCTACCATGCAGGAACGAACTACAATTTGGAGTTGCGGTCGTTGCAGGAGCACAGTGCGAAATGCCTCTGGCAGGGGTTGCTGCGTGTGAAGGCTGAGCAACTCCAGTTCACAGCCGAAGACATCTAAATCAGAGACTGTCGGCAGAAAGCAAAGAATGTCGTCTTCAAGCTCTGCCACATCCTCATAATGGGAGAGGTCTGCTTGCATTGCATATGCCGTACCTGCTATGGTAACCAACTCGAGGCTGATCTCATAACGGTCTTGGTGAGTCGGCATTGTCGCGTAGGCGGTAGTTCGAGCGTGTTTGCTCAATTTGCTTGAGCCAAACTACTGAGACACCGGAAATATCGCCATTGCGAACACTATGATGACAATTAGGCCACAACAAGGAGGGTGGCTAAGGCCACCCACCTCTTGTGGAGGATCGAGCGACGAGGAGACGGTTGCTGTGTGGGAGGACCCCTACTGTCGACTACCTTACTGCCACCACCCATAGGACCACCCATAGGGCGAGGGCGATGGGGGGGGCCTACTGTGCCAGGAAGACCCTGCTGCCGACGAGGAGCTTCCCGCTCTTGGCGGGGGGACAGTCCGGCGAGCTTTATTACTTGGGTCGGAGGCTTCTTGACTGTAGCCCACGTGGTCCCGAAGCGCCTGTTGAAGTCTAAAGTTGGGGTTCCCAGTGAGCCATGCACAGAGCTGATCCCATCGTTCTTCGGAATAGAGATATGGGCCATATTGGTTGTATGGGCGATCTGCCATCCTAGGAGTGAAGGGATATCCATGGTTGTAGTAATCACTGAGGACACCACCAGGGACTTTGGTCAGCATAAAGCGGGGAGACAGCAGATGCCACCCTGTGCGGGACATGGCAACCCGTAGCCCGGAGGTCAGCCACTGAGCTACTACGGCACTTTCCGCTTCGATGCTCCCTTGCTCGAAATTGCCGAGCGCCGTTGCTAATCGAGTATAACCTACGCCGAACCGTCCATATCCCTTGGCAAAGGCATAGTTGGGTTCAGCCGCCGTGTCCTCGTCCTCCGTGGCTTCCTCAGTGCCATCTTCTGGTGGTTCAGCAAGCCCCACTGGCACAGGGAGAGCAAGCCTAGGCGACCGTTCAGCTGACCCGGTAGCGTCAGAGGCAGAGTCTTCTTCTGCAGGCAAGTCAGCAGTGGGGTGTCTGGCAGTTGTCAGGTCTCTCCACAGGGGGACTTCGATGCGCAGCCTCAGCTGCAGAAGGGAAGGGAACGAGAAAGCTTGTCCCAAAGACGGGTCAAGGGCACCACTAGAGTAGGCTCTTTCTGCCCAGGAAGTATCCGGCATTCGGGGGTACCGGTCGTAAACAATGTCTTTAGTGTGCACTCCCACCACGAGCAAGGGGTTATCTTCAGCACCCTCTTCTTTTGGTCGGTAACCATAGCCCCCCTTCACTTCCGCGGGCGTGAAGCCCTGCCGCTCCATGGCTACAACCAGGTCAGGCAGGATCTGTACCGGTAGATAGACAAAGAGGTCATTGGTGGGTAGCGTCTGCTCCCCATGCTCCATTCCCCTAACAAAGGACATGATGACAGTGCGCATAAAGGTGAGGGCATCGACATCTTTTTCCTTTGTCGTCTGTGATTTTCCTTCCTCTGCTTGTGCTGTTCCTGGACCCTGGTGTCTGTGTTGATTATCAAAGGAACAGCACCTTGCGATGAAAGCAAGGAGGCCATACTGCCAGAATCGGGGGCTTGCATAGAGGGCGAGCTGTTTGTGAGTGATAAAGGGGCATGCTGGATGCCCACTCTTCACAAAAGCGAAAAGGTTGGACAGGGGGGCAGCAAAGGCTTCACTTATACGGAGAAGGTCTCCTATATAGGCCTGGTTGATTTCATCTGGAATGTTAACAAAGGAGGAGCCTCGGAGTGCTTGTTCTGTAACCCTCCTCCAGAGGAATGTACGGACGAGACGATTAATTTGCTTGCTGGAGATAGCAAGCCTCGCCATCGGCCATTCCCTAGGCAGGTCACTATAGATCTGTAATGCGGGGAGCGGCACCCTTTGCCTGGCAGTTTCTCTGGCCGTTCGAGCCGCATTTTGATAGTCGTATAGGGCCTGCATGGCTCTCTGCTCGGATTCCAATTGGAGATCAGTGTCGGCCGTGCCTCCACGCTCTGCATTCTCTTGATCACTGGCAATGTCTATTTCAGTCATAGCATGTGGGCGCTCTTGCGCCGATCCAGGGTGATCAGGTGGTGTCTTAGGGTTCCTGCAAGCGGGAGCTACCGGATTTTGAGCATTCCGACTGGCCAGGTCTGCCAGTGTGGCCGGTGGTTGCTCATGTTCAGGAATGCTGCCGAGTGGTTGCCTGGATGTTGGAGCAAGTGATTTCCGTAACTTCTTGGACTGAGCTCGCCCGACACTAGCCTTGGACCCCGGTCTTCGTTTGATTGGGGACTCAGAGGAGGGTGATGTGGGGCTGCTACTTGGGGGGTCCACGTCCTGTGGGGGTAGCTCGCTCCCTGCATCATCTTCTGCCTCCAGCATTTCATCTTGCGCGGGACTTGCATCAGGAAAGGCCGGACGATTGCTAAGGCAATCACCCTCTTCTTCTGCAGAGGAGGTGCTAGCACTAGCATCATCTGCCATGTGTGCGTCATCATCCTCCGGTTGCTCTGTGCTCGGGATGGTGGGCGACTCGGAGGAGGAGCTGTGGATTGAGACTGCTTCATTTGCGTCTTCTTCAGCCATTGCAGCATCTGTCACAGCAAGGGAGGACAGCGATTGTCCCTCTTGCACTTCTTGTTCCTCTTTTTCTGGGTCACGGTCAGAGACAGAGAGGACCTCAGGTGTCAAATTTGGCCGAGGCCAGTAACAGCCATGCTCTAAAAGGCCTGGTTTCGGTGGCAGGACAAGGTCGGATTCAGGGGCATCTAGGACTGGCTGCACTCTCCATGCGTCGTAGAAGTACACCCGGTGCAGTGCTTCAAAGGTATAATCCTGTGCACTGCGCTGTTCACGTGTGCTTGGCGTTGGTTGATAGCGCAGGGAGCTTCCTACGCTACATCGTTGCCCTGGGCCAGAGCTATTGTGGAGAAGTCTCCAACGTCCTGGCTGCTGCCCATCTGTTATGACCAGCCACTCTGGCTCAAGCAAAGCATCAGCTGCGTAACCATAGACAAGGTTATGCAAGACCGTACCACCAGGCAGGTAGGGCCCTTCTAAGCGCCGGTGCTAGCCATTTTTCAGATTTTGAAAAAAGACATCTAAAGAACGGTTTGAATTTTGGTTCTGTAACTCTGCTCGCGCCACACCTGGCAAACTAAGATCTTGGCTGTCGGGCACAAAACTTGTCTGTGGTGCCATACGTTCACCCGACCGATCCCCAAACAACTCAGGAACCATTCTCGCCGTGGAATTCGGTCTTTCTCCCAAAATCTGATGAAGAACGCGAATCTCATTGGCTCTAAGCGATTCAACCAACGAAACCACTTGTTGGATCGCTGCTGCCTGAGGCGTCATACCCCCAACTTGGAACCATTTGATTCTGCCCGTGATTCTGATGCCAACTGGGTTGCAGACCATAACCACGGTTCGGACAACAACCAGACTGCTGACAGCAACTGGGATTCGGACAACAACTGGGATTCTGACAACAACCAGCGCGACAATGGCACGCCTTGTTGCTCACCTTGACCTGGATCCATTGCGCAACAACGAAGTCTTGCAGCCCACACAGGGCTCGCGACCATGCTAAGCGACAAGCTACCAACGTCGCGGAAGTCACTTACTTATCTTACGAGGTGTGTATGTCGCGTGCACTGCATCAAGATGGCCAGCGGTTGTTTCTTGGCAGTCTTTCCAGCAGCAGAAGGCAAGAGCAACGCGTTTGGTGGCAGTACTACGGGCGGCGTTCACAGAACACGCAAGGACCAGTATGCTCAAATGTTTTTCTTGAAGGCATTAGTCTTCAAGAAGCGGGCGGAAGTTTCAGTGCAACACAAGCCTCTCAAGGAGCGAATGGCTACGAACTTCTTAGACAGCTTACATTGGAGTATAGTTTACGTACGCGGTCGGAAGCGTTGTCGATGAGAGCAGGTTTGGCATCACGAACGTTTTCGTTGTCCGCAGCAGAGACGTCGCCAACCACGGTGGTTTCGGATGTCATTCGTCGGATTGACTTTGAAGCAGCAAGATTTGCCAAAATTGTTGCAACACTTCCCAGTCATGTGGATCAAAATGGTTAGGACTTCCAGAACCTGATTTGTTGGTAATCCTCTTACGAATTTTGCCGGAAGCCGTTCGTCAGTTCGTTTTGCATCATGCTAGTGGCGAGTCGTACACGGCGTATAGGCAGGCAGCAAGGCGTTGGGGAGAACAACAGCGTCTTTTCAGTGAAGCAATGGGAGGTTCAGGCAAAGCAACAGGAAAGGTTTCCCAGGTTGGAATTGAATGGTATGCAATGGACACTTGGGACAACACGGAATGGGACGGACCTTGGGACCATGTTGACTCCATGAGTGCGCGCAAGTGTAGTAAGTGTGGGAGTAAGAAGCATGATACAAAAGATTGTACTGTAGATGTGTCGAAATTGAAGTGCTTTCGATGCAACAAGTATGGACATGTCAGCCTGAATTGTGACCAAAAGACCAAAGGTGGCACAGGAAAAGGTGTGATCAAAGGTGATCAATGGAACAAAGGGAAGAGTAAGAAAGGTTCGAACGGAAAGGGCAAGTCCGGGTCAGGTTCGAAAGGTAGCATAGGTAAAGGCAAGAACAAAGGAAAAATGAATGAGATGCACGATGATTGGGACCATCATGATGAGTGGTGGTATGATGATGATGGATGGTATGACTGGGAAGTGTCACAGATGTGGGATGCCCCTGGTGGATCAGGTGAGTGGCAGTCAAGCTATTGGAATGGGCAGCAAGGAGTTGAACAATGGGGGGCCTCAGAAACGAAGGAGGACAAAAATGATGAGGGTCAACAGGTTGGTAGTTTGATTTTGGCACCTTGTTTAGCTGTTTGTGATGATTTCTGTTGTGGATCTTTCGATTGCGGTTCTTGTCTGACGGTTTTGGAGTGTGATTCGCATTTTTCAGTACCCTGTGATGTTGGTTGTGCTTTGCATTTAGCAGATTCATGTGCTGTCGGATTAGACGTTGGAACGGAAACAAAACGTGAGAAACTTGAGCAGTTGTCAGCAGTGTTGCATCCTGAGAGCTTCGCACAGCCTTTTAGGAGTGTTGCACAGCATGCTGAAGCTTTTCATTGCGCGCGCAACTCATGTCCACTTGCCAGTGCACAGGGTGTGTACGATGAGTCAGCTGCGTCTTCTTTGGTGTCACCTGTTTGCGCTAGGGTATCGTTGTTGAGAACTGGCATCAACACCTTTTTGAATGGTTCAGTTCATGATACCTGTTCGAGCGAGCTTGAATTCTCCAGGTGGGCGCCTACCATAGGTCCTTTGTTGTCAGAGTTCCTTCATGAAGACTCGTCCTGGTGGTTGCTTGACAGTGGAGCGAGTGCCACGGTTTTGGCTGAATCGTGTGTGCGAGCGTATGGAGCGTGTTATAGACCAGAGGCAGGTGAGGACAGGTATCGTGCCGCTAACGGCAGTGCTGTACGCATGAAGGGAACTGTGGAGCTTTTTGTTTGGATGTTGCTGCATCAACCAAAGACGGCGCCCGACCACGAAAATCCAAAAATCGGACCAACGCTTGAGGAATTTCGAAATGGGTCGCAGAACAGCTGGAAAAGAGCTAAGTTGAAATGCCTAGTCGGTGACATACGGCATAACATCATTAGCACAACTCTGCTGTGTAAAT
Source organism: Durusdinium trenchii (assembly GCA_963970005.1). Taxonomy (NCBI): domain Eukaryota; class Dinophyceae; order Suessiales; family Symbiodiniaceae; genus Durusdinium; species Durusdinium trenchii. Next base: position 16,846 of record CAXAMN010008680.1, read on the forward strand.
CGGGTTGGATCTTTCACCAAGATTCACAAGGTTTTTGGCTTGAAAATGAGGCAACAGGTGAATGCTTGTGTGATACTGCGTACTTTGCAGGTTGTCCATGGGTGCGCCTCCTTCCAGTTCACGATATGCACAGTTCTGAGCATGACGACCTAGGGTTTGTCTCAGGTGTTGCGGATGGATGTGCACTTGGTTTGAGCCCATTGACGCGTGCAACTGAGCCTGAACTTGAGCAGCATCGCGCACAGGGACACACACCATTTCATCCACAATGCATCGAATGCGTCCGTGGTCACTCTGTTTTTCAACATAGACGGAGAACGAAACGTGGTCTTGAAACAGAGATTCAAGCAGACTTTTGCTTCTTGAAGCGTGTTGGAGAGCAGATTGAGTTTTCGGACGTCGAGGGGAATGCGAAGATTTTGGTCATGAATGAACTGGCTACTGGTTGCGTTGGTTACACAGTTGTGTCTGACAATCAAGCGGCGGTTCAAGCACAGATTTCTTCGTGGCTACATCATTTTGGGTTGTCTTCAGAAAACACGTCAGTCGTTTTGCACACAGATGCGGAGAAAGCAGTGGGAGATATGATCTCGAAAGCATCACCTCAGTTCACATTCCAGATTCGTAGATCTAATCCACAACAGCACGCGAGTAACGGTGGGGCCGAGAGAACCGTGCAACGGTTCAAGGAGGCTTTGGCTGTTCTTCGAGCAGACTTGAATAAGAAGAGTTTAGATGTTTCCTTTTCTTTTCAAGCATTGCAGGACGCTTGCACGTATCTTGCACTTTCTCACAATCACTTTGGAAAGGGACCGGGAACTGATTTGAGTCCTTTGGAGAGCTCCAGTGGAAGGCGTTTGACAAAGCCAGCCACGACCCTGTTTGGTTGCACCGTTTTGGCCGAACTCTCAGATGCAGTGAGGAGCCAGGCCGGCAATTTCAGCAATCAGAATTCTCTAGACGCAAGAACGCTACTGAGGGCTCCTGGCCCCGAATGAAACACGTATGGTCGAAGCTTCATTTGTACATGTGGGATTGTCTCATGGCCCTGTTGTTCAGGGACGAGTTCGAATCGATGGAGCACAGGAACTTGTACGGTTTTTTGCAAGGAACATTCGACCTATCCATCCAATGCAATGGAGTCGGGACCTTTGTCAGGACCTTTTGGTAGCATTGGAGCCTAGTTTAGTCCCAGAACTTGAGGGCAATGGTGAGCACCTGAGTGAGAGTGAGCGTAGACTTCAAGAGGGAGATAGAAGATCAGAGAGAGAGTTGAGAGGACAACGAACAGACTTGGAGACAGACGTTGTTAGACCACCTTCTTCTTCGGCTTCTTCACGAGGGATTGGCCGTACTGTTTCTTTTGCAGACCCTGTAGATGTGGAGATGAGCGCAGAGGAGATGCGAAAGTTGAAATCTCAGCCATTGCGTAAACCTCAGTTGAAGGACAAACCAAGCTTGAAGAATATTGGAACGAGCGGGGTTGAGATTCCGGCAACAAGATCACAACCAACAACATTTCAGAAAACACCGCGGTGCAAGGCTTGTGATTCAGGTATGGTAGCACCCGGTATCAGACACTCTGCTGAATGCAAAAGGAGGCAGAAAGCTTGGAACGATAGCCGAATTGAGACTGAAACACATACTTCAGACACAGTGCAAACTCCTGTTCGAACATCTTGCGAAGCAGAGGACAGAGAACAAGATACACAGATGTTCGAACAACATGTGTCTGCGCCCAGTGTTGAGAAGAGAGAGCAAACAATAGAAGAGAGAGAGATTACACAAGAAAACATGGAAGTCGAGAACGAGGAATCCAAGGCATCGCAAACCACAGAACGAGCTTTGCAATACCAAAGAGCAAGAAAGAGAGAGGCTGACCAAGATATAGAAGACCTTGAGAGAGAGAGATCAAACAAACAAACATGTTGCTTTTTGAGACGTACCAAAATCGGAGCCCCGTAACGCTCCTGAATCGGAAGCCTAAAGCAGCGCACAATGCTCAGTGGTTTTGTGCGCGTTCTTGTTTGCCACTTTCGTTGTGCTTAGATGAGGATGATTCAGGACGTTCATCACTTGTGACTTCACCGGAGGTTTTTGATGGAGAGGTCAACTCAATACGCTTTGAATCAACCAGTTCAACACATGAATCTAAGAAGATGGCATTGGGACGAGGACATGTTTTGGTATGGAGACCTGATGAAGTGATAGACGATTCAACTCTTGAGCTTTTGAACGCGGACCTTGGATTTCTTGGTATGCAAGAGGAAGTCGAAAACCTAGAACATTGTAAAACGGGTGTTTTGCTTCACGAAGCTGAAGTAGAAGCAATCAAACGAACAGACAACAGCAGTCGCATCGTAGCCTCGCGATGGGTTTGTGCGCGAAAGAGTGATACACGTGTAAGGTGTAGGATGGTTGGTAAAGATTTCAACCATGGCGGCTCAGCTAGGCAATTGGGACACTCGAGCCCAACACCTTCGAACGAGAGTATGCGTTTGCTGTTGTGTTTGGCAGGGTTGAAAGACTTCAGATTGTGGACGCTGGACATTGCGCACGCGTTCATGCACAGTCCACTACCGGAAAACCAGTTGGTCATCTTGAAGTTGCCTTTGAGCATCAGTCACCTTGATGGTTCCGTCGCTTATTTAAGGCTACAGAGAGCCCTAAATGGATTGCGAGACGCATCCTTGCACTGGCTACGACTCTTAGGCAACACGATCACTTCAGTCGTGGATGAGAATGGCCAACATCTGGGAGAGGCAATGCTTCTCGCGTACGTGGACGATTTGCTCTTGATCTCGTCGTCGGAAGACGTAGAACAAGTGGTCATGAAAACAATCGGAGACATTGTGCCAATGAAGTCCACTGGGTTGATCCTTCCTTCGCGTGAAGGTGGTGGTAAGACCACATTTATTGGAAGGGACTTGATTCGCAATCCCTATGAGAGCGCAGTGTACATCATGGTTCGACCCGAGTACCTTTTGTCGACCTTTGAGGAGTACGGGCTCAAGAAGGAGGTCAAGGCATCGCCCAATGTACCAGACATCGCTGCACACCTAGAAAAGACGGTGGCGAATCCCGCCTTTCAACAACCCTTGTCGCCAGAAGCGTACCGCAAATTTCGCAAGGCCTTAGGTAAACTGTTGTGGCTAGCGCAAGTTCGTCATGATTTGAAGCTGTTTTTATCTCTGATAGGTACACAACAAGCCCATCCAATGCATGGGACGGAGCAAGCACTTAGGAGCCTATTGCGTTTCCTAGTCAGCGATGTAAATGTAGTACTTCGTTAACCATCCAACAGCAAAGAAGCACTTCACTTCGATGGGCGTGAGGAGTTTTCGGTCATGGTACATAGCTTCAGCGACGCGAGTCATGGTCCCTATCGTTTCAACGGTAGACGCGGCATCACAGGTGGCGTAACGTACTTCGAGAATGGATAGGTAAAGTCCTCAGCAAAGCAACAACAAGCCACATCACTCTCAAGTTGCGAGTCGGAACTTTACGCCATTCAACAAATCGCCCAGGAGTCAATCGCGCTAGTACGCTTGTTTCATCGCGTTCTCCATGGTATAGGGTTGATAAGTGAACAAGAGAACATTCCGATAGTCCTTGAGACTGATTCTGCATCCGCCATCCAGCTGCTACAAGGGATTGACATACCTAAACGTTCAAGACACATAGAAATTCGACTCCTATGGTTGAGGTCAAAACTTGAGACAGGTGAAGTCATCTTGAGGCACCGACCAGGTTTGCAGAACGTTGCTGACTTGTTCACAAAATGTTTGAGCACACAGGATTTCATGAGACATCGACTGACATTGGGGTTGGCACCGCTTGAAGGACCTCTTGAGGAACTGGCAGTCATGTTTAGTATGTATTCCTGTGGGAGCAACAATACAGAATACCTCATTGTTGAAGTGTGTTGTAGCCCGGATTCAAACATTTGTAGAGCTTGTGTGCGATCGAACATTCGTTATGTTGGTATTTCTTCTGGTATGGAATACAAAAGCACGTTGCGGAAGACGAACGCGATCGTAGAAGAACAAGCAAGATTGGGAAAATGGGTCCATGTGCATGTGTCAACACCGTGCAAAACAGGATCTCCTTTACTCAATTTTCACGCAGAAGACTCAGAGGAACGAACAGCGCAATTGGAAGAAGAGTGGGCCCGAATCATGAGATCTGTAGGACCTTAATTGAACCTTGGAGACAGCAAGAGCTTTGAACTTCCCAAGACAAACAGAATTTGGAAAAGGGAATTAACGTTGAGCACATTGGAAAATCATGGACTTGTTCATGAGTGCGTTGTACACTTGTGCCAGACCAGACTGTGTAATCCGCGGGGAATTCCTATCGGGAAACGACTCAGGTTTGTCTCGTCTTCGGCTGGATTCTGTAAGTCTCTCAGGACCCGTTTTGGGAGCTGTTCATGTCATGAACATTCGGCAATGAGTGAGATAAATTTTCATCGCACAGCGCTGTATACACCGACCTTGGCACGAGCGATCTTGAACGCTGTGAAGGACGCACGGCGAGACCCGCGAGAGAAAGAAAATGTTTCACATGTTTTTGGTTTGCATGTCTTTCCGAAGGAACGGCAGTGACCTTAGAATCTTCCTCATTGTGTGCTTAAAGAGAAGCCTTGAAGCACGAAACACCAAATCGCAGTGAAAAATCAAGACTGCTTCGGGGTTTGTCTCTACATGTTGTCGTCACGAGCTCTTTGAGATAGGAAGGGTCGTTGAAGGCAGATTTTTTTGGTGACTTTCGCTTTGCTTAAAGCGTGGGAAGCACGGAGCACAGGAATGGTTTGTCAAAGACACACTAACATGCACTTACACACATCACACTTTGGATGACTGTGTGGTGAGATGTTTTTTTTTGCTGGGATCGGACGTTTCGGTCTTCGATTGCTTGAGTAAACTAAGTTTCCAAGCACCCTCGACAGTTGAGTGACGCCATGGCCTTGTCAGACCATGAGCAGCGTGAGCTACAGCGGCTCCTGGCAAAGGCAAGTGGTAAAGAGATGGTGCAAGTCTCGGCAGGCACCATGTCGGATGGTAGCAAGAGGCGCTCCCAAGGTGTGACTCATCAGGATTCTGAAGAGAACGAAGAGTTCGAGCTGATCGCAGGAAGCGCAGATGACTTGGCAGTCTTGAAAGGCATGTATGCTGATCAGGACACTCGTGTTCCCCTTCCGGAGGATTGCAAGACAGCAGAGCAGTGGGGCACTACAAAATTGTTGATGGAGAAGTACAAGAAAGATGAAATGTGCTATGAGAGCTTGATCCTCAAGGCAATCAATGGTGACCAGGATGCGGGCCGCTATTGTCTTTTCATCATGCGGAAGTATGGTGATTCAAAGGCAAAGACCCAGGCACCAGATTTTGCCAGGTTCTTGAAGAGGATCAAGTATGATGAGCGCAAGGTTGAGACCACTGGCTTTGTGCGAACCTTCGTGAGGTGAACAATTGGTAAGAGAGCTTTGGACCACTGCGATGGATGCAGTGAGCCAGGGACGAAGCTATGATATGAGAATCGACTTCGGCTTGACAGATCTTGATGATCAGTCTGAGGCCTAGTGAAAAAAAAAGGGAAAGAAAAGACCGAAGGTCTTTGTACCGCGATTCCAATCCAAGAGGGAGTGTGGAAATAGCATTTCTGTATGTGTGGATTGGATCGCTATATGTATCGACACCGATGCCATATGCATGCGAATGTGAGCATTGACTCAACAGCCTTTTGTATGCTTGATGACGCCTTTGAAAGCCGTCATTTCTAGCCACTTCTCCGTTTAAAGCTTTGCTTTGAAGCATTTGCTTTTCTACTTACTTGAAAGACCGTTTTTGGAGGTGAGAAGGTTCATCTCACGGCAGAGGCCGAAGCTTTGAATTTCGCTTTGGCTCAAGCTCAAGGGCACGTACAGAATAAAGCCAGGAAGACACACCAAGACACTTCGCTTTCTGCTTGAGTGAGAAAGGTCTTCGAGCACTGGAGAGTCGGTTTCAGTTTTCTGTGACTGTGTGTGTTTGGTGACTTCGTGCAGTGCACGCGACATACACACCTCGTAAGATAAGTGAGTGACTTCTGCGCGCGTAAGTACAATACGACGTTGGTAGCTTGTCGCTTCGCAGCTTGCAACGCAGCTCCGACCGGAGAGGGGCTGGGACAATGCTCGTCTGTGTGCCATTGGCGTCCAAATCGGCCATGGCTTGCTTCTTCTGCATCTTTTGCGAGCATGTCAAGGGGAACCTCTGCACTGCTATGCAGGAGGCTACATATCACTGCTGGCAAGTCATGTGGCATAAACCAGCGATGCGCAGCCAGAAGGCCAATCGGAGCTTTGAGGAGCAGCGCTCTATGTTCTCTTAGGTTGTCGGCTATGCCTCCGGGACTTTGTTTGGGGTCTCCAAAGAGTAGTCGAAGAAACGGTTGGCGAGGAATGGCCGGGGCGAAAGCGGACTTGAGGTCCATGTCTTGCTGTGCTTCCTCTCCTACCAAAATGTCGATTTGCTCCATGTGGACCCTTAGCGCCGAATGGACGTGTGCCTTTTGCTCCCACACCAAGCCAGTTGTTGCAATGACAACTTTGGCTTTGGGGATAGCCCCTGAGCAGTACTGCATGGCCAGGTCATACCTGGTGCTGGCTGCATTGGCCATGTTTTCTTCGCGCCCTACAGCCCTTACAAAAAATTTGGCTTGTTCGTTGTCCAAGGCTAACGAACCTAAGAGCTTGGTAATGGCACGCCCAGCTGGGTTTTCTTTGTGGACAACTCCAATCTTGAGGTTGGTCGTCAGAGCTAGCCAAACCAGAAGAAAGGTAAGGGATCGCGTCTTCCCCGCACCAAAGACACCTGCAACGGCCAGTGTGGACCGCCCTGTTTGGAGGGCAGCTGCCAGGGAAAGTGCTACCGACATGATATGGGCACTATCAGTGCGGGCTGCCTTGCAGAGCTTCATGCCTAGCACAGTGGCTGACGGACAATGCCTTGGGGCATCACCCGTTATTAACAGCGCGAACAGCGAGAACAAGCTTTGTTGGAGTGCTTCAGCACCATCAAATTGATAGGCTACAGGACACGAATAGGGTATCCCTAGTGCAGTGGTTTTGTGTTCAAGCGGCATGGTTGCCATTTGCAAGAGGTGATCTGCTGAGGCTGTGTTGCCTACTTCGGCCAAGTTCAGGAGTTGCAGCGGTGTGGTGCGAGGGATAAGTGCCCGCATACAATAGGGGAGACCCCACTTGGCGCCGATGTTCATGCCAAGCTCAGTACGAGTCGGCAGTGGGGCAAAGGCCTCTGGGACTGGGATCACGGCTATGACCCATGCCTTTGGGCTACTATGCCGAGCCGTTGACTCTTCTAGGGTTTCTTCTCCTCCTTGTTTAGACTTCTTTTTGGGCTGGGCTGCATACTCCAAGAGGACCCCAAGCAGCGTAAATACCTCTGCATCTTCTTTCACCACTATACGATAGACTTTACCCACCTCACAGCCAACATGGAGCTTGTCTACCGGCAGCCTATACAGCTGGCGATACTGCTGCTCTGTGGGTTCACTGACCCTGCCTCCAGACTTCACATGGATTGGACCAGCGGCCTGCGAACGTTGCCTGCAACTGCAGTTGGTAGATCTCTTACGTACAGAGGTTACGGAAATCATGGGCTCTGCCTTTGCACACTGTAAACACTTGCGATCCCTGAGGCTTCCACACAAATTGCGAGTCATTGAGCAAGAAGCCTTTCTCAAGTGCACCTCCTTAACTGAGGTCAGTGTGCCACCTACGCTGCTCTATATTGCAAGGCGTGCCTTCGCTGGCTGCGCGAAGCTCAATCAATTTCAAAGAGCTGGAAAAAGTATGACTTGGAGAGGAACGTACTCTAGGGCCAATGCTTTTCTCAGGTGTGACAACCTTGATATGCCCCAGTGGGTTCGCTGGTTGCCGCGTACTCCCAAGGATGAGGACAAATGGGTAGATGACTCCTATGCAGTCTATAATTGATGCCAAAGTCTCAGAGATGCAGGCAGCAGTGCCCTCAGCTGGCACCCGTGTGCTGGCCCTGCTCATATCAGAGGCCTCTTTAGAGCACCCCAACCAGAAGGCTGCGCATCAAAGAACCTCCTTGGTATACCCTTGGGAAAGTGCCAGTGACCAGGACCAAGACAACGATAGGACCAACAGACACACACAACAGGCACACGCTACCAATCGATCCGTGCGTGCAAATGCTGTATACCACCTGCCTGCTAGCCTTTCAGACTAGCACCCGTGTGTTGGTCCTGAGAGTGCCAGTTCATTTCGTTTTGCTCTTCGCTTTCGCTAGCCTGAGTAGCTAGACAGTGCCCAGGCTGCTACCCGTGTAGTGGTGCTGGAAGGGTACAGTGTACAGACTTAGGAATTCGGCGTTTCACCTTGTCTCACCTATTTTCGAGTAGTTCACGGGGCCTTGCATGTATCGGCCAAACTTTGCCTGGCCGCGTTTGTAAGGAGATGTCAGGTACCTGACTGCAGTATCACTGCAGTATCACTGAAATGAAGTATGCATACCTTTTGCTGTCCGCAGGAGCATGTCTCGCCTCGCTCCCGTTGCTGAGCCGTTTTGGAGTCGGGGCCGATATGATGTGCTCCCTCTGTTGCCTCCCCCCTTGGGGGGAGGAACGGGACATGCAACTCCTGTGGCTCTCGCATAGTGGCAATGCACTGTGTCTTGCCATCGGGTATTTTGGAATTTCCGATCACAAGTCCAGTGGTCTTCCCTAGTTGCCATATCATGACTACTGTGAGCCTGGTCACCGTGTGCGGTAAAGCAGTCCATCTGACAAACAGGGGGTCCAATTTTGTCCCTAGAGGACCTGCCAGTGACTTGCGCATTGATGTTTGCCAAGGGCTCTTGCTGAGCATTAAAGCAATACTTGTCCACGCTTCCAGCCAAATGAGGGAGATTTCGGTATGTCTCCTGTTGCTTGAACGAGATTACTCACAAGTTTACTCACAAGTTTACTCATACACAAACAAGTGTGTTGAGGGACAAGATATACTGAGAGCATTGCTGAATTCATTGCCCCTGTCTCACCTCTTTTTCACTATGCCTGCAAGGCCACGCGACTTGCATAACAGGTTGCTTCCTCTTTCTGGTTTTTGTTTTTGGGCGGTGTTTGTTTGTTGTTTGGGGGCTTCTTTCTCGCGGTTGGAATGCAACCTGTATAGCAACTCCTTCTTAATTCGATCAAGGTGACTTGTGCAGAACCTGCACACATAGCGCCTCGACTCGTGCAAAAAAGAAGATCATGCCTTTGTCCACCTTGTGCCAAACAGGTACTTCCAGCCGGTAGGCACTTTTACAGGACGATTGGAAGGATCATGTGTTTTTTTGCACGGGTGGAGGCGTTGTGTGTGCCGAGAGGCACAAGTCACCTTGATTGAATTAAATGGAGAAACTAATGAGATACGAGCCGAGCGCAAGAGAAAGGCACAAAACAACCAAACAACCAAAAACACCCAAACAACAAAACACCCAAAACAGACAGACACCGAGGGCTCGCATCAAATCAGGGCACCTCTTTTTTTGCACGGGTGGAGGCGCTATGTGTGCCGAGAGGCACAAGTCACCTTGATTGAATTAAATGGGGATACTATGGAGATGCGAGCCAAGCAACAGAACAAAGCCCAACAAAACAACCACCAAAAACACCCAAACACACAAACCGAACAAGCCGGGCTCGTATCTCATCAGGGCTGTCAGAGCCGAAACTGTCTTGAGAGCTAGGTGAAACGGGGCATTGAATTCATTCTTCTGTCTGCGCTCAGTACATGAGGATCGCATCAAATCAGGGCATCAAAGCCGAAGCAAAAGCTGTGAAAGAGAGGTGAAACGGGGCCTTGAATTCGTTCCTCTGCTAGCGCTCAGTGCTGGAAGATGACAAGCAAGTCTCCAGTTGGAGACATATCAGTTGTCACACTGATAAGAACAGACACTACACTTGATCATAGCCAAAAGGCCGAGAAGGTAGATTGGAAGGATCATGTGTGCGCGCGGCACGGTGAAGCAGACCTTGCCGAAACGAGAAGCACCCATGTCCAGCGGGCGCCAAGTGGATTTTCTTCTGCAGGTTCGACTTCTTCGATCTCGTCAGCTGAAGTTGCCTCTGCTCCTGTGGCACTGGCTCAATCGACTCGGGCACTGCATCCACCACAGGTAAAGCAGGTATTGGTTGTCAACCGGAGCTGCAGCCAGCTGCCACCGTCTCTGGCATGTCCGGATCTGCCACTTCTTCCTTTGTTCCATCAACTGCAAAGTTTGCCAACCCTGTGTGCACAGAGGCCTGCAGGTGCGGGGGCTCCTGCGGTGGCCCATGCTCAGGAACACTTTGCAGCTTAGTGGATGGGCCGACAGGATGCAGCAAAGGTAAGTCCCGTCTCCAACAGATCCAAGTGGAGATGCCCCCATCTCTGCAAGTAGCAAGGACGATGAGAAGTCCGGCTGCCCTACAGAGAAGACAGATCACTCGGACACTGACATTCCAGTTAGCAAGGGTGAACAGGCAGGAAGAAGGGGAAGAAGAAGAATCTTGAGGATGATGTGAGGCTCATGACTCACTCGCCTCACAGTCGGCTGAAACAGTCGCCCGCAAGGCACGAGTTCGGGGTTGGATAACTGCAGAAATCTTGATCCAACTGCAGCTGGACTCTTCCATCGGTTTCAGAAGCTGTCTCTGCTTGACCCAAGCCAATCTGCTCAGACGATTTGCAGAACTGAGCTTTCGAGGGTCTACATTTTCACGGAACACCTCAAGAGGAAGCAAGGAAAGTGCATAGTGTGTGGGGGCGCCGCTCATGGCTGTGAATCTTTGCCTCCAGGAGTGCGCTCATGGACCCGGTCGCGGGATTCTTCTGCACTTGAGTGGTCGTTGTCGCAGTCATCACAGTCGCAGCGCGAACACTGGCTTGCGGAACGCCGGCCTCTGTCTCGACCATCCCGAGGGTCTCTTGAATCCTTGGACCTTCTTCTCAGTGTCACTATTCAATTCAATCAAGGTAACTACTTGAATCCTTGGACCTTCTGGAACCTGGAGAAGATCTTGGTTGCCATGATTGCTCTGGCCTGATTTTGTTTGGGCCAGGCTTTGGCCGTGCGAGGGCGGAACAGAAGATACCATCGACAAACAAAGACTCGCAAGAGGAGGACAGCTTCTCGGGAGCACAGCCATGAGCGCTCTCTGGCAAAAGCAAGTCCAGAAGCCGAAGCAGGCTGGCATTGGAGTGAAGAAGATGTCTGGAGGATGAGGAGAGAGCGGCCCAGCGGGGTCATCATCGCCGCCAGGCAGGCTGGGAGGAGAAGCAGAAACCGCAGCTGCGCTGGCAGAACCTGCAGAGAGAAGATGCAAAAGAAGAAGCTGCCAAACCAGAGCCGGCATTAGCAGAACCTGATCCACCTGAGAAGGATGCAAAAGAAGAACCTGCCAAGCCGGCATTGGCAGAACCTGCAGTTGAGAAGGATGCAAAAGAAGAGGCTGCCGCAAATGCAGGAAGGAAAAAAGGAACATTTGGAAAAAGAAAAGGTGCCTGAAAGCACAGGACTTGGATTAACCGGACTAAAGCCCCGATGGGGAAACTGCAGCGGGACTTCCGCCCAACTGCCAGTCAAGGTTGAGAAAGTAGAGGAGCTGGCAGAGCCAGTCGCCCCTTGCATACATGGGCAATGATCAACATTGCCGCACCAATACTCGCTGCCCACAGAAAGGAATAACGCTACTGCCTGACCATCAAATACTGAGCGCAAGTAGAAGAACGAATTCAGTGCCCCGTCTCACCCATTTTTCACTCAACTTTTGCTTCGGCTTATTCTGAGATACGAACCCGGCTGTTTTGTGTTTTGTGTTTTGGGTGTTTGTTTGGTTGTTTTGGTGGTTTTGTGCCTTGTTTTGGTGCCTGGCTCGTATCTCCCTAGTATCCCTATTTAATTCCATCAAGGTGACTTGTGCCTCTCAGCACACATAGCGCCTCCACCCGTGCAAAAAAACTTGGCAGAGCCAGTCGTCGGGCCAGCCAACAAAAAACAACAGAACGCCACCTGCCAAGGAGAAGAACAAGCGGATGCCCCCGCTCCACAAGTGGAAGTGGAACAAGAAGCAGAAGGCTTACCTCTCCAAGCTTTGAAGACGGGTGATGAAGAGAAAGCTGTAGACGCTGAGGAAGTTGCGCGGGTAGCCCCGCCTGATGAAGAGAATGATAAGAAAAGAAAGCAAGAAGGGAACTCAGCGGCGTCAGCAGAAGAGCAGGTTCTGGATTTTAGCGCGCGGGAGGCTCCGCTTGAGATTGCCCAGGGTGAGAAGAAGAAAAAAAGAAGAAAACATCGCAAACACAAAGTGGCGGGAAGCCCCGCGCCGTGAAACTTACGGCTTTGACACGTGCCAATGAGAGGTTGGAATTAAAAACCTGGGGGGGACAGGTTTTGATAGTTTTGATAGTAAAACTACGTAAAACTGTTGGAATTTAAAGTAAACTATGTAAAAATGTTGGAATTAAAAGAAGCCATTGAATTTTGCAAAGTTTGGTTCCTTTTTTGGTGGAATGCCATTCAGATCCGCTCAGGTCCGTTTGCAAAGGGCAGCCAGCAAAAAAGTTGTTCTGGTAGAGCACTTTGACCTTTTCCAGGGTTGTGAAGGATTGGTCGGGCGGTGGTCGGGGGTTGGTCGGGTGGGGGTCGGCCAGTGGTCGATCAGTGCTCCGGCCAGAGTCGGAGCATGGGCGAGCCCATCCAGCATGGTTCAAAACCTTTTTGCTCCAGTGACAGATTTCAAGGATCAGGCATCACAGATTCTGCAGAAAAAGCCCATAGAGGAACACAAACCAGGCTCGATTCGACATTTTTAGTAGTATCAGCACAAATTTTAGCGTTTGCAATGTTATTTTTGATGATTTTAGGGTTTTTTTAGTGTTTTCAATGTTTTTTAGCGTTTTCAATGTTTTTTCCGGCGAGTGAGGCCCTCCAACTACCATTTGTTCTAAGAAACCTTTCTTTGTGTTTCCTGGCAGTGGTTGACACCAGGTCTAAAGCCAAGGGTCAACTTCAACTTTCCCACTTGGTAGAAGTGGGGCTTTGAACGGTGCCATGGCCCTTGTGTCTGCAGGTAGTGGGCAGCCCAGCGCTAGTGGTGTGGAAGCGGAAGCACCGCCAGGTTTTGAAAGATCCGCTCAAGCTGCAGGCTTGGATGACCAGATTGAAGCCTCCACTTCCTTCGTCCTGTTTGAGGACAAAGATGTTCCCTTGCAATCGGAAGTAGACTGGGGAGCGTTAGCAGCAGATCTTGGCCATTTTGGCCCTTCTTCTCCGGAAGAAAGCTTTGCTTGTGCAGACCAAGTGGTAAGTGCTTTGGAGACCGCAGGGTGGCTAACTTCTTTAGTGAAGGCTTGCCAAGGTGGCCTTCACATGAGCACAGACTACAGCGGGATTGGGTCCGCGGAAGCTGCCATGGCTTCCGTTTTGGAAGCGGTGGACAGCCGCATGCGAAAGGGCCCACTTCCCAACGACAGCGTCACTGCCAAGTACAATTTGCATGGAGGTCACCCTCCATACAAGTGCATGACCCAGTACCTCACCGTCCAGAGGGCGGGTGACAAAGAGACATCTTGTCGCAAGATGATCATGTTTCACGAGGCCCCAATGGTACCAACTTGCATACATGGAGATCTGGGAGGGCGATGTGAGCGAGATGTTTTGGCAAGAACCCCATGATAACTTGAATCACCTCCGAGCGGCTGTAACCGCAAAGGCCACATCCAAGCAAGCGCAACGAGAACTATCTGCACGGACAGGGGAAGCCTTTGTGAGGGAAGCGCTTCAGCAGGTGGTATCGCAGGAAGGCTTGATAAGCGAGAGGCTTGCATGGTGCTATAGGCGCAAGAAGTGATGCCCGGCAGCCCCTCAGCCACGCGCTGGCTTTGAAGGTTTGACCTTCAATGTGGCTGGGTTTAATTGTTTTGACTGGAGCAGCATGGGCGCGAAGCGGCAATGGCTGGGAGACTCCACTCCGCCTTTTCTTCAATGGTTAGCAGAGCGGATTGTCCCCAACCACGCAGGTCGAACGCATGCCGGTGACCCCATTATTGTGTGTGAGGATTTTGTTGTAGCGGAGTGCACCCTGCATTTTGACGTGGTAACCCTTGAGCACTTGGCTGAGGGATTTCATGTCTTCGCCTTCCTGATCAGCCCAGCCATGTTGGGAGAACCAGTGCAACGGGAACGCTTGTACATGGTCATGCTGCGCAAAGATCGTTTGGATTGGCACCATGCTGTCAAAGGAAACCTTCAGGCCAGCTTTCAGAGCATATTTGAGAGGAAACCTGTCCTTTGTCCACAGGATAAGTTCCGAGCCCCAGACGCAAAGGTGCAGAGTTACATCGCCAAGCTTGTTGGCAAGGGCCACTTGCCAGAATGCAGCCGGAGTAGCAAGCAGTGGTCTTGCTATCAAGCTATGCCCTGCGTCGGAAGGCGGATGAGCATCGAAATGCTCTTCACAAGCTTGGTGTCGACTTGAATGACCAAACGCAATTGAAGCAATGGACCAGCAACCTTTGTCAAGGTGCTGATTATATGGGGCCAGTGAAGGAGCGGGCGCCCGCGATTCTTCAGCGGAGCACACTGTGGTTGTTTGGGAAAAAGCGGCTAGCCCTGCCTTCAGAGCACCTCGAAGTTCAAGGTTGGAATGTTTATGGAAGCGGGGGCCCCCACGGTTCTATTCTGCCATGGTTTCACGGGCAAAAAAAGTAGAAGCGGAGATTCCAGAGTCGTGCATAAAGAGTGTAGCGGGAAACGAAATGCATGTTCAGGTCATTGGGACCATGCTTGCGTTTGTTTTGGCGTGTACAGTGCCAGCGACATGAGTTGTGCTATTTGTGACCAGCCACAGGAACAGGCTTTTGCAGATGGCGGCCCTTAGAAGCGGGTAGCTCTGCAAGAATCTGCACTAATCCCAAGCAATGTTCAATCAAAAAGGAATTCTTGCTCAGCAGTGCAGCGGCAGTGCAGCGTCGCTGTGTGCGTTCTTGTACCACCACATATGGGTTAAGTTAATTGTTCTTTTGCGTTGCCCCCCAGCAAAGGTAAAGGCGCAGTCTAGTAATGAATTGATTGCGCGTCCAATATAATGTACAGCCACGGCTGTAGTTTACTTTTGATTGAAACTTGTAACAACAAACAAATGTGACAGACCTGACATAGAAAGTTTTGGATGGTTGCGCGCTGCAGGCCAATTTGCCCAACCCGCTTTTGCGCTGAAACCTGCATTTTTGCAATGGCCAACGCAGTGCGCGCAGGCGGTGTTTACGCGCCAGGTTTTTGTGGTGCAGCGGGCGCCCCCGCCTTTGCAGCCGGCACCAATGCCATGCAACCACTGCAGCATTTCCTCGCGTGCAAATACCAGCACTTCAACCAAGATGGCGCTCGCTGCGGGCGACTCCGCGAATGGTTGATCCTGGACCTGATGGGCCAGCGAATTGGCTTCTTCAGGATCACCAGGAATGGGTTCCAGGCCTTGGAGTGGCAAGGGGGCTACGCAAGGACAGCGGCGGACCGGCTGCTTTTTGCAGACTTACTTTGCCTGCAGTCCAGGAGCGGGGGTGCGCCGCCATGACTTGGAGTTCCAGTTTGTGCGAACTGGCTACTGGACAGCGGTGGATGGCCGCATGATCAGAAGACCTTTCCTTCCCATGTTTGGGATCTTCTGCACGCAGATGCAGCGCGAAAGGTTTGTATATAACCTTGATGCCTTCATGCACGGCCTGCCCATCCAGTGATCTTCCAAGTCCAAGTCATCATGGAGCGGGCCACTGAGTCACGCCTCGCGACTGCCAGTGAAGCAGCAACAAAGCTGCCATGGCTGCGGCTGACTAATGCAGCCTGCAGCATGGTTTCTGCGAAGCCGAAGCCCCGAGCAGCGGTCAGCCCGCCCCCTTTGGTGCCGAGAGCCAAGGTGCCCAGTGCTGCTTGCAGTCAGCGGCGATAGCAGTGCCGCCACGTGTTGGGAATTGGTTGGTTTTGGTTTTGGGCCTAGGAAGTGGAATGTCAGAATGGCCATTGGCCGCTGGTCGCCTGGTCTGACAGAAAAGATGTCTGGCCTGACCTTGAATCTTGAAAGTTGGAAAAAAAGCTTGGCCTGGAGGCCTGGAGCGCTCGGCTTGACAGTGTAAATCACATACCGCGTGGGCGTGGGCGTGGGCTAACAAGTAATGAATGACATGACCTGCCGATGGTCGATGGAACACCCTCTGAGAGGGCTGTGCTTGCTAGTGCGTGTTGTTGCTGTTTGTGCTGTGTCACAATGTTCAGATGCCTCCGGGTCAGTGAGTTGGTCATGGCAGGATGCTGAGAAACCCTTACATTCTCAAGGTTATAGGTGGTTTCTTCTGATAGCGAATGAAATCTGCTGTTTGGCCCAAGCAACGGCAATGAACATGAACTAGTCAAAGACCTTGCCAGTCGCAACCTACAGGGAAACACTTGCTAGACTCATAGGCTGCTATTCTTGTTTTCCCAGCCCATTCCAAAACCTAGCTCACAATGTTGATAGGGCTGGTTTTCATTCTCTCTGAAAATAGCCCCAAACATTTCTGCCCCAATGGAATTTGTCTCTGCAGCCTGACGCGGGCTTGGAGGTGGCTGTGCCACAAGAAGCAGCAGAGGAAGCAGATGATGGAGAGGTTCCAGTTGAGGAACCTGCCAAGAAAAGGAGAAGGAGGAAGAATGAGGCGAGCCCTCACGAGGCCCAACTCACTGAGGCGGGCAAACCCGCGGGCGCACTTGTTTTTGAAAAAATGCACAGGAATTGGAACATGTGGAAAAAGCAAGCCCCAAACAGAATTCAACACGGACCAGAACAGCTGTAAAAACTGCACTTTACATGTCACGCCCTTCTGGCGACACGCAGAGAAACAAAAGAAAACCAAGGAACTGAGAGATTTGCAAAAATCCGACAACAAAGCGGATCAAAAGTTGTTTGCAGATATGATGAAAGCTTTTATCAAGGAGCGGCTTCGCGCCGCGCGGGAGCAAAACAAGATCAAATTTTGCATGCAGAGCTTTAAGGTGAGCTTACAATCTTCGAGCGGTGAACGTGCTGAAGCACAACGGGAGACGATGTGGGAGGGGGAGTGGATGGAAGCGGCAAAAAACCGCCAAGTTCGGGTATTTAACCAAAGAAGAGGCGGAGTCCCAGTGGCAAGAGTGGCTCACAGACCCTGCAATCAAAAAGGATTCGCTAGGCCCCCGTTGCTACACACGGGTAGCGGTTAGAATCCGCGATATGATTACTGGTTTTGACCAAGTGGCCAAGCAGAAGGAATTGGGGAAAGAAGAGAGGTTGTCTAGGACAGCTTCGGCGCAGCTGTTGGCGGATAGGGCCGCTTTGGTGCTGGGGTGCACTGCCAGCCAGCATGCTGACATGGTTGGAGGCATGGATTTGAGTCCTTGCGGAGCAAGGCCCTTGAGACAGGGGTTGACGGTGAGCTCATGGTTGGGCCGGATTTGGATGACCAGCAGCAGCAATTGGAGCGGGAAGCCAAAAAACGTCGCAGGTCCAACAATAGCAAAGAAGGCGCTGGCGAGCCTGAGGAGGAAGAGGACTCAGAACTCGGCTCAGGGGAGGAACCTGAGGATCAAAAGCCCTGCCAGAGAAATGGTTTGACGCAGAGACAAAATGCAGAAAGGCCGAGAGAAACTGGGTCCAAAGCTGTGAGTCACTCAAGAAAAGCGCAACTGAACTAATTTCCGAAGTGGAGAAAATCACAGATGAGTTCCGTTCTGACCCAGAAGTCGACCAGTACCATGCGGAGATGTCGATTTTGGATCGCCGTTCCCAATGGCTCAAAGCAGTTGTCGCTGGGGAGGCGGACCTGGATAGATTGATGAAAGACCAGGAAAACTCAAGCACGGTGGACGACGCTAAAACCACGTCACAAGACCTTGGAACTTTGAGCCGGGCAGGGCCTTGCAAAGATTTCCAGCAGCTGGTCTCAGCCGAAACCCTGATTCAGCACGGTATTCAATTCCGGTCCTGCGCCAGCAATGCAGAAGTGAAAGCTTGCTTTGACACTGGAAACGCGATGAAGCGAATCTGGAATGTGTTGATGGGAGCGGTGAAAGGCACGAAGGCAGATTTGCAAAGTGCAAAAAAAAAAGAGACCAAACGAAGAAAAGAGAAGAAGAAACGCGCAAAAAGAAGGTAGAGGCGGAGAGCAAAGCCAGTGCCAGTGCAAAGAAAGGTCCTGCGGGAAGCAAAGTGGCGCGCAAAGCGGGGCCTTTTTTGCTTGACACTGGGCATGAGGTGTGGTCCAAAAAGGAGTTCAGCATTTTTGTTAATGAGCCCTGGGCTACAGAGGAGGCACGAATCTACACAGGGTTTACATCGGTGCCTGCAGACGTGCAAGGTCAAAGAATTTGGGGGTATCTTTGCAAACTCTGCAAAAAGGTGACCCGTGGCCGCTCTATTTTCAACCCCCACACTGGGTCACCATCCCGAATTAACATCTTAGACATAGACCCGAACAAGATAGGACATAAACATGCATTCTGTGACGCGACTGACTTCTTGCGTGTACCTGTTTTGGTATGCCGCGCATGTAATGCCTTGCGTTTGTCTGCGGATCTTATTTCAAATTCCTTTTTTGGAAATGGAAGCGATATTATCATCGAACCAATGAAAAGGCTGCTGAATCAACCCCACCTGGACATGAAAAAATGGGCCAAGAAAAGGCATGTGAGTGGCTCTAGTTCTGGAAACCACCTAGATGTAGTAAAGTTTTAAGGCTGGAAAGAAATCTCCCAATCGAGGTGGTGCCAATGTGCCATTGGCCATTCTTGTGACTGGGTATTGAATGCCAATGAGCGGCCCGTACACTTCCTGTGCAACCCGTGCACTTGTGGGGAGCATGACACTCCACTGGTGGACCCCTGAGAATCCTGAGCGGGCTGCTGCGCTTTTCGCTTCATGAAATTCCAAGGAGTGACCTGGCCGAGTGATTGCATACCCTAAGCTTACGAGGAGCCCTTCGGGCACATTCATGTTACTCTGCGGAGGTCTTTGTGTGCTGCCTGCAGGCTTGCCCCCAAAGGTGTGCTGCTGGGGTTGTCCTCTTTGGTCCGCCATCTTGTTCCGAGCAAGGTGTGGCATGCTGCTTGGGCATCTTGGTGAAGAGCGTCGAGGGGGAATTCCGAACTGCTTTGTATTAGCTCATAGAGGACAGCTGGTAGCTCATGGGGCATGTACCACCTGTGGTCAGCACGGAGCCCAATACCCGCCTTCAGGAGCAAGGCGCGGTGTTCCTTGAGGTCTTCCGCAACACTGCAACACCCCCAGGGCTTTGCTTGGGATCCCCAAGGATTGCTCGATACAAAGGCTGACTTGAGGTCCATATCCTGCTGCGCTTCTTCACTGATGAGGATGTCCACACTTTCCATGTGCACTCGCAGCGGGGAGTGTATTTGCCCTTTTTGTTCCCATACAAGGCCAGTCGTGGAGATGACCACCTTTGCCTTTGGGATGGCAGCTGCGCACGCGTGGGTGGGTAAATCATAGGGAGTGCTGGCCATGTTGGCATCCGCCTCTTCCCTTCCTACGGGGCGGACAAAGAGCTGTGCATGCTCTGCTTCCAAATCAAGGGAGGTGAGCAACTTAGTGATCGCACGGCCTGCAGGGTTTTCCTTATGGACTACGCCAATCTTTAAGTTGGTGGTGACAGCGAGCCAGGCGAGCAAGAAGGTCAGTGAGCGGGTTTTGCCTGCCCCAAAGACTCCCGCTACCGCAAGGGTCGAGCGCCGTGACTGAAGAGCCAGGCCCCACCCGACTGCAAGGGACGGGATGTGACCACTGTCGGTGCGTACTGCAACACAAAGGTCTCTGCCGAATCTGGAGGCTTGGGGACAATACCTGCAGGTATCGCCCGTCACCAATAATCCAAACAAGGAATGCAAACTCTGCACGATTGTATCAGCCCCATCAAATTGATAGGAGACTGGACGGTGGTATGGGATCCCCAAGGCTGTGGGTTTGTGCTCTTGAGGCATAGTTGCCATTTGCAGGAGGCGATCGGCAGAGACAGTGTTGCCAACCTCTGCCAGGCCCAGGATTCTCAGCGCTGTCGTCCTCGAGTGGAGTACTCTCATGCTTGGAGGCAGGGCCCACTGAGCTTCAGTCGCCAGACCTCTTTCCGCCTGTGCAGGGAGCGGAGCAAATTTGGCAGGGAAAGGAATAAAGGCAACCTCCCATGAGGGCTGCTCTGCCTAGCTGCCTTATCTCTGTGCAACTCTGGTGCACCCCGCCGGTTTTTTTTTTCGAGCCTGCGGAGTGAACTCTAGCAATACCACTAACATCGCATACATTGCTTCCTGTTCTTCCAGCACTATTCTGTACACTTTGCCAACTTGACAACCGATGTGGACTTCATCCGGCGGCTGCTCGATCAGCTGGTCGAAGCTGCTGTCTTGCAGCCACGGGGGACAGAATGCGGCAGCGTGGGACCACGCAGAAAAAGCTATCGGGTATTCGCGCATACCTCGCAGCCCTTGAGCCAGTGGGGTCACCTGAACCTCATTGTTGTCTTGTTGGATGGCAGGAAGAGAGCTAGGATGACGAAAACCTCTCGAAAGGGGATAGGTGCCAGGAGGGCGCGGGTCATCTCTGTGAGCCAAGTAGCACATGCATCATCCTCTCCTCCTCCTACTCGAAAGTTCCGTAGAAGGAGTGCTTGGGCTTCTTCCATCGAGGTGATACCTTGCTCAGGGACACAGTTGCCCAACAGGGCGAGCAATTGCGCGTCAGGTTGGTGAATGTTGGGTACTAGCATCTCTATTGCTGCCATCCAGTCTCGTCGGTGCGTGACGGTTTCAAACCCGGATCCATGATGCAAGCCTCATGGGGGCTGCCATCCGATCCCTTCAAGGGGATAATGTCTGGGTGACTTAGCTTCAAGTCTGTGAGCCCACACTGGTGGGGGCAGTGCGAGTACTGATGCTTGCTTGCACCCATCCATCTGCCGACTCTGCCACAAGCGTGCAGGTGAGCCGATGCGAGATGACATAGAGGTCTATAGGGCTGGGGTGCCAGTCACAAAGGGTGTCGTCTTCTGCATGTATGAGGTGGATGTTGCGCTGGCCTGGTTCAGCAGTAGCTAAAAGGGCAGCGATTTTTTTTTTGCACGGGTGGAGACGCCATGTGTGCAGAGGTTGCGCAGGTCATCTTGCGCTAGTGAAGTGAGAGTTACTAGCCAGGTTGCAGTGCAAGAAAACACCAAACAAAACAAGCAAACCAAACAAAACCACCACCCCCAAAAACCACCCCAAACAAACAAAAAACCGCAACCTGGTATGTAGCTCAAGCGGCCGTGTCGACCAAAGGAGGAGAAGGTGAAACATGGGGCAATGAATTCAGCACCGGCTCTCAGTTCATCTTGACCGCAAGGTAGTGTTGAGTTGCTTTCTTTATTGAGGTCTCACATCTTTCCTGGTTCTCCCTTGCAGACAGCGAGGCGTCCTGAGTCAGGACGCTGTGGACGAAATTGAATTTGGAGAGCATTGTAAGCCACCTTTACGGTTATGCAATCACGGGCGCCAAGCGACATGTAAGACAAGTAGAGATGTTCGCTCGCCTGATTGACAAGGCACCAGGGAAAACCACTGCGAAATGCTTCCGAAAGCTTCAAACTGTCGGGAACAGGTCAGCAGTGCAGCCTAAATCAATACAGTTGCGAAGAGAGGCACTCCCTACGGCAGATGTCAACTCCTCCCCAAAGGGGAGGAGGACCATGATGCCACTTCCAAGACTTGCGACGGTGACTCCTGAACAGCTTTGCCACGGGAGGTCACAGAAAGGCAAGTAGGCCATCAGAATTGAGGGGGAGCCTAGATGATCCTTGGGAGCCGCTTGGCTTGCGTTGACTTGTACTCGATGCTAAGAGTCAAATGTCTGTTGAATGCCTGTACCATGCAGTGCCCCTCTACAAGAGTGAAACACGGTGAAACGTCGTTACCCTACATCTGGTGTCCCAAGTAAAACTGTACATTCTGTACTCGTTCAGGACCGACACTGAGGTGCCAGCCTGGGAGCTGTCTACCTAGGTTGTTGTGCTGTACAGGGGTGGCAGCAACAGCGAACGATGTCGCCAACAGGACCGACACTGAGGTGCCAGCCTGAGACGGGCAAGCGAGTCATTAGTGCAGGTTCCTGGGTAGCTCATCATCAAATTCTTCGGCGTTGAAAGTCCTACTGCTTCCTTGGTTAGGCGGTAGGAGGTTGATCCATCCTGGCATTTGCAGCTTGTCACACAGTTCGAAGGTGTCTCTTTCAACATAGGGTCCTCTCCATGTGGCTTTGTCTTCCATTTTGATGAGCCGACTGAGTTGTGCACACCCAAAGAAGGCTCGGTGAGCAATGTAGATTAAGGCGGGCGGGGTGTGCATCTCTTGCAGCGAGGAACAAAGCAGGAAGGCTTCTTTGCCTATGCGTCGTAACCTTCGTGGGAAGCATATTTGCTTCAAGTGCGAACAGTGCGAAAAAGTCGATCCCCATATAGTAGTAATATCAGTACCAAAGAGATCAACTCTCTGCAACCTCTTGCAGTTTTCACATGCAATAGGTCCTACGAAGTTGAAGTCTGCTGGAAATTTTAGGTGCTCGATGCCTGATCCACCGAAGCTTCCCTCCGGTATATATCGCGTGCAGTTCGAGGCACGGGCCTTTGTCTGCTCAAAACTGACCTGCCGGAGCGCAAGACAACTCTCGAAAGCATGCCGGGAGACCTGGGCCTGCGGGGCCAGTAGGTTGCTTGTATCTTCAGCAATTCCTATTTGGGACAAGGAGCAGCATTCTGCAAACACCCTACGTCCAAATTGTTTACACCCCGGGACTAGAACCATCTTGAGCGCGTAGCACCCTTGGAAGGCACCATCCTGGAGACAAACAACCGTGGCTGGCAGTTTGACAATCTGGAGTTGCTGACAACTTTGCCAGGCTGACTCTCCAACTGTGTGTATGCCTGGTTCCACCCGTGCATGCCTGACGTCTGAGACATACGAAAAGGCATTGGGCAGCGCGCGATCAGTGTCTTCGGCCGGAACGTAAATGGCTTTGGCTTTTTGCCTCAGTTGCCCCTTATGTTCAGCCTTAACGAAGCACTGCCGAACAACGAGGCTAAAGCTATTGCATTCTTGTAAAGTGTTTGAAATGGGGTCGGGAAGGATTGCCTGGGTGCTCAAGTTGACAAACTCCATCACACCCAAAGGTACTACTCTTGCCTATCATTGGGAGGCTCTCAAGCACCACATTCTCAAACTCACAAAGACGATCGTATTCCTGCAGTTCAATTGGCATTTGGATTTCCCCCCAGCCAGGGTGATTAAAATAAGGTGAAAGATGATTGACCGCTCTGTGCTGGCCGGTGTGCTGTCTTGCGAAGAAAACTCTCCAGCCACCTCAGCGCAACATCAGGGAGTGTGAGTTTCCCAGGTAGCTTGAGCCAGAATGTTTCACCTGACTCTTGTAGGTGGCAGTCTGTTCACATTGTGTTTACTCCTTTGGCTCTCCTCTGGGGACAGTGACAGAGGTGACCGCCCTAGATTATCCTATGCTGTTTTGCGCAGTTATGTATGATAGCTCGGCGGCGCCGTCCAGTCATCCCCACTCGGCGGGAGATAATTGAGCCACCAGGGGAGTTCTAGCCGGAAACACGATTCAAAGGCATTGTTCTCAACATACGGGCGCCTCCAAGTGGCTCGCACCATTCTCCTATAATGCAGGTGAGACAGCAGGCCGCACTCTCCAAAGGGTCTGTGCGCAATGTACCTGAGCTTATCAGGTAGGTCAATGCTGGCAAGGACGAGGCAGCCTTTGAATGCTTCCGCTTGGATTTCCTGCAGGGTGGGCGGGAGACTAACTTCCATCAATTTTACACAGTGCGAGAAAGTGTGCATATTGAGGATGTCCAGTGAGGTGTTGGATATGTCAACCTTGATCAATTGTTTGCAATTCTCATAAGCTCTATGCCCGATGTAGGTGGCATCTAGTTACACTTTGGATGCCCGACGAATGGAAGTATCCTTGTGGGATCCCTGCCTGCGGGGGCGGCATGGTCGGGGCAGCTGGTCCTGTCCTTGTATGGGCGAGGCAAAGCTGCATGAGCTTAGTGCAGCTTTCAAAGGCATCTCCCTCCGCCAACGCATTAGTGCCTCCTTCTATGATGCCAACCTGCTCCAGGGCACAACATTCTGAGAAGAGCCGTACTCCACACACAACACAGCCTGGCATCTCTACCGTGGTCAATGCAAAGCAACCTTGAAAGGCAGCGTACTGTACTGCAACCACCGTACTCGGCAGCTTGACTATTTGCAATTGATAGCAAGATCGCCATGCCTCCCGGTGTGCAGATTGGGTTCTGCCCAGACATGTCGTAGTCGCGGCGCGGATGAGAAGGCATTGGCTGGGATTACCCCAGCAGCATTTGGTGGGATCCGCACCGCCCTCGGGTAATCTTCATACTCTTCCCCTTGAATTTGGCCCTTGTGATCATAAGTTTGGAAGCACTTTTGGACGATCAGGTGGAAACGCGTGTTCGCCCAAAGGGCTTCCTGGATTGGATCGCACAGGGCCTCCTGAGTGTGCGGACGCAGGAGAGTGAGCTCACATCCAAAGGTAAGTGACTCACCTCTGGAAGCTTTTCTACAAGGAAGTCCTCAAGCATGTCCCATCGGTGATGAATGCTGACTGGCGCAGCAATTTCGATGTCAGTGCCTGCGATTGTAGTAAGAGTGAGGGAGTAATAGCAGCTGGCTCCCGCCCCCTAAGCATGACTAAGTTGATTACGGCTCTCCATCAAGCATGATCTACCAAAGGACGGCTCCATGCACCATTGCTCTCAGTCAGGCCACTAACCCCCGAGACATTTGAGAGCCGGGTTGAGCCAAGAGCGTAAGGGGTGCTGCAGGTTCACGTTGCTTCATGCTAGTTGCTTTGCCAATTTCGCGGGAGACTTCGCTGCAAGGCGCAGTATCTAAGGATACCGCCTACAGGAGCGTTTGCCACCGTACCTTTAGCAAGTGGCCATGCGCCCAGCTTCGTCTGTCTGATTGGGTGTGTCCTGATGGCGCACCCCGGATGAGGAGGAGCTGGCAGGGTAAGGTGCGTTCGCGGCAGCTGTAGCTCCCTCTACTGCCTCCATAATGTCTCCTTCGGCCTGGACGTTATCTGGGTCTGCCGCTACATGGTTGGCTCTGTTGATTGTGGTTAAAAAGTCAGTGGTTGCCTAGCTTGGCCAAATTTTCCGGTGTTACCCCCAGTAGGTAGGGTGACTTATTCTAGCAACCGCTTTCTCCCACGTTTGTTGCAGAAGCTTTTTGGGATGCGCTACTACGTGGGGGCGCCGCTCATCATCACGTTCTCCCGATGGGAAGCCGTTGAGGAAATAAACTCGGAGCAGGTTGTAGTCGGTCATTGTGCACCTCCTGTTCAGCGAGAGTATGTTCCAATTTCTCCAGGAAATCGTGACAGCTAGCCCTTCCAGGAGCCAAGCTGCAATGACCTCATACTTGTTGCCTGCACTTCGGACCTCATAGGTACGCGCGGCACGGTGGAGAAGCCCTCGCCGAAATGAGAAACACCCGTACCCAGCCGGCGCCAAGTAAGTTTCTTCGTTGGGCTCAACTTCTTCGACCTCGCTAGCTAAAGTTACTTCTGCACTCATGGGCACTGCCTCATCCGTCTCGGGCTCTTTGGAGGTCATGCAACCCCTGGATGTGATGGAGAACTGGGACATCTTGACGGACGAGGGGTTCGACAAAGCAAAGAGTGCTGTTTTGGCCGCGGACCACACCCATTTGGCCTTCCCATGCAGGAGCTTTTCAAGAGCTCGTCGAGAAGATGTGCATGGTTCAGTGCCTGTGATACGGTCGGACAGTCGACGATGGAGAAATGAGGGAAATCATACGCCTGGGAGCAACCAAAGATGATGAAGATCCTGAAGGGACCAAGGGTCTTCAATGTGGACCTGGACCAATGCCCATATGGGGCACACACCAAGAAGAGCACCAAGATAGTGACTACATCCTCGTGGATGGCAAGTGTGAGTTTGAAGTGCGAGGATGTGAGACCACACTTCCACCTCCCAGGCGGTCTGGAAAACGTGGAATCCAGTGACAGAGGAATGGGTGTGGAAGACCTCGAGAGCAGCCGAGTATCTTGGCTTGTGCAATGCCTGGGCGCAGGCCCTCTTGACATGGTTGGAGAGGCCTGGGGGATACGATTGGCTGGCGTCGAGGACCATGGTTAACACCAAGGACAACCAGCTGGTCTTGATGAAGAACAAGTTGGAGATGATGAAGAGAAAGAGAGAAGAGCTGGTTGCCCAGAAGGAGAAAGCCAAGGAGCCCAAAGCTCGTGCAGAAAACAGTGCAAGCCCTGCATGAAGAATTTGAGGTCAATGAAACCAAGAATGCTGAGGGCTACCAAACGGCCCTACTTCAAACAATGCTGGATGCTGCCGCCCAATTTGGCAGAGACTCATGTATAGCAGCTCGGAAGGATAGTGGCCACATCCTATCCATTGCAGCAGGATGGGCCTCAGCCCTGGAATCAAGGCGTTCGACCCTTGCGGTGGCAGGAGTCCTTGGGGCTGGTAAGACCCGCTCCCTGACATTTCTGCTTGCCTGGTTCGCGCTCCACCTAGGTAATGCCCGGAGGCTTCAGCTTGTCCTTGCATCGCAGACCCTGTTGTACCCTGCAGAAAGGTTGCTGTTCACAAGCAACCATTGGGTGTATGGCAGTGGCTTGCTCTTTGGCTATGCGTCCCATGGGCGTACCGTGCCTGACTGGCTCGTCATCCCAGATAGCGCGCAGCCCAATGCCTGGCGACTCCTCCACTACGCTGGTAAGGGGGGGGCTCGCTTTAGCGTAGGAAGCAATAGTCGCTACCCACCAGGGCAAGAATCCGAGGCCGCACAGAAGGCAAAAGAATACCAGTTCGAAGCTCTGCGCAAGATTTATTTTTATGACGCATGGAGAAGCCAACCAGAGCTTGGAACAAGGGGATCCGACTTACACCTTCCCCCCTAACCTGGGCTTCTGCAAGCAGGCTGTTACTGGCCGCAGCGAAGCCCTGCCCCTGCCATCGATGTCAGCTCGGTCAGCCGCAGCACGAGAGCAGGAAGAGACGGGTATGCCAGAGAAGGACTCTGAACACGTGCTGATGTCCCAGTTATCCAGGTCGCCTCGGGGAGTGAGGACGAAAAGGATGAGGAAGAAGGAGAAGAAGAAGACCTTAAGAATGATGTGATCCATGAGACAGATGATGCCGTTGCCTCAGTGTCTGATATGGCAGCTGCTCACGAAGCAGCAGCCACTGATGATGGCACCAGTGCCAGCGAAAGCGATGAACCAAATGCGCCCGTGGAAAAGTGGGTGGGGAGTGATAGCGAGGCGCCAATGCCTAGAGCAGGGCCTGTCTGTCTCGTCAACAGCCCGGCTACCAGCCCGGGCGCACCTAGTTCTAGCGCTGCACAGGAAGGCGGTTACCTTAGTAACCGTCGTTCTGGTGCTTCGTCCCCTGCCCACAGCAGGGAGTTACCTGTGGCATTGCGAGGACGAAACAGATGGGCGCAAGGAACGCCCTCCAGCACTGCTCGTCCCCCCTACGGTGTTGACGCAACCCCGTATTCGCCGCATAACTCACCAAATCACGGGGATGAGACAGCTCCCCACAAAGTTGCTTCTAGTCGTAGAGTGATCCAAAGCAGTCAAGCCAAGCCGCCCAATGGAGGCGCCACAGCCACTGCAAAGCATTCCTGAGCATGGGCCACCACAAGACCCTGTGCACCTACAGGCCCACGTGCGCACTGGTTTGGATACCCTACCAGTTGGTAGAATTAAGGACGAGGTAGCAGCAGATCCTGTCATGCCGGAGACTGCTGCAGCCGGCAGCAGCACTGATTACCCCGCGGACAGGGAAGGAACAACTGCAGAAATCTTCGTCCAAGAAATGCAATCGCAGAAAGAAGAACAAGAGCAAGCGCGCACAGTACACACGGACATTGCGGTGCAATCGGAGCAAAGAGCAACGCAGGAGATACACCGCTTTCAGAAGTTGTCGCTGCTTGATCCGAGCCTACCTGGGGATCCTTCCCCCACTCCCCACTAACCTTGATTCCGTGCCTTTATGCCGTGCTGCCCAGGGAATGGCCCCTTGCTCGCACGAGCGTCTCCATTCGACGTGTCAGTGTGCTCCTTCGCATTACCCTACTCAGACGGTTAGCCGAACTGAGCTTTCGAGGCTTTGCCTTTACGGAACTACCTCGAGAGGTAGTGGTGGTGAAGGAAGTGCGCAGGGATGTCGATGGTATCTGTGGAGCGGTTGCCTACCATTTGGCTGCTTTGTTCTCGTTCCTTCGACAAAACAACCCGCAGGGTATGGCAACTGACAGCGCCGAACTTGCTCTCTACGCGGAACCGGCCTTCTGGCAATATGGCCGGCTTTCTTTCTGTGCCAATACATGTGAGTCCAAAACGGCAGAAGCAGGCGGAGTCACCCCCCAAGCAGCTGCCCGTGCTAACACCCCTGCAGTAGAGCCCAGTCGCAATGCCCTTGCGCTAATGCAAACAGGTATCATGTCCTTTGGCAGAAACCTGAACCTGGGCAAACCTAACCTGCCAGTAGGCGATACACATGTTTACTTCCCTGTTCAAATCGTCCACAGGCTCATGAGGCAGTTCCATGCCTTAGGGTACCAGGAAGTCACCCCCCAGGATGGGCTAGGCTACCGGCGCAACAGTGGTCCGGAAAGGGCGGACAATCCCTATATCATTGTCCAAGCCTTTGAAATGCAACACGCCTATGCTGACCGCCCAGCCCTGCCATACACGCCTCGGCTGGCAAAGGCCTACAGACAGGGCATGCTGGATGCTAACTATGGCCAGTCCATCTCCTTCCCATCCACCTACAAATGCTGTTTCCGCCTTGAAGTGCCCGTTTGGAGTGATGCAGACAACGCGCGCTCCCTTCCTGAAACGGCCAAAGCGACCGATGCACCCGCAACCTTGGCCCAGCCTGTCAGTCTTGCCGGTGGTAGACAAGGCGCCCCAGCCAGGTGAGCAAGGGCCCGCAGGAGCAGAGGCAACCGCAACTGACGAGGTTGAAGAAGTTGAGCCTGACGAAGAAACGTACTTGGTACCGGCGGGGTACGGATGCTTCTCCTTTCGGCAAGGACTGCTTAACCGCGCTGCGCGCACATATGAGGCACGAAGACTGACTACAACTTGCTCCAGAACTATTTCACCGACGGGTTCCCGTCAGGGGTCCGCAATGATGAACAGCGCCCCTATGTAGTGGCACACCCAAAGAAGCTCCTCAAAGAAACGTGGGAGAATGCCATCATTCACATCACAAATGACCCAACCTATTGGGGCTACGCGGGGAGATTTTGCCAAGCTCGGGAAACCACCGATTTCCTTGCAACCATCAACAGGGTCAACCCGGTTTTGGCGGAGCCAGACCCTAGCAATACGGCAGTAGAAGCGTACGCAGTGGACACTGCTATCTCTGCTAACGAGAATAGCTCGACCTCCTCCTCGTCCAGTGTGCACCAAGGGGTAGCACCAGAGCAGGCGGTGGAGGCGGAGAGCGCAGATGCTCAGTGAAGTGGCTGTGGCAAAAGCCCCTGCAGGCGGTATCCTGAGATACTGTCCTGACGGCGGCCAAAAGCTAACCCTGCAACAGTGGCTGCAGCTAACTCGGTTGTTATGGATTGGTCGGAACCCAGGAATTACAAGCAGAAGCATCTAAAGGCTGCCTTGCCCTTACTAGTATCGACCTTCCTGATAAACTGAGATACATTGCACGCAAAGCCTTTGGAGACTGTGGCCAGCTGCTACATCTTCGTTACAGGCGAAAAGTACGAGTCACTTGGAGACGACCATATGCTGAGAGCAATGCATTTGAATCGTGCTTTCGACTGGACCTCCCCTGGTGGCTCAATTATCTCCCCCCAATGGGGATGACTGGACAGTACCGCCAAGCTTTCAAACATAACATGTGCAAGGCAACACAGAACAATCTAGGGCGGTCACCTCAGTCACTGTCCCTGGAAGGAAGTCAAACAAGTTAAGAAAGCCTTTGGACAAACTGCTACCTATGAGAACAAAGCGAGGTGCTCTGGCTCAAGCTGTAAGCGATTTGGGCGCAGAGCACTTCCAGAATTTGCAGAATGTTGCTCCTTGTATCAAATAGGAACCACTGAGAGTGCGACCAATTTACTGGCTCCACAAGCCCAAATCTCTCCATACGCCTTTGAGAGTTGCCTTGCACTCTCGCAGGTCACTTTCGAGCAGACAGAGGCTCATGCCTCGGGAGTTGCGCGATACATCCCAGAGGAAAGTTTTTGTGGGTCAGGAATTGAGCAATTGAAACTACCAGCAGACTTCAACTTCGTTGGACCTATTGCGTGCGAGAACTGCAAGCGGCTGAAAATAGTTGATTTAACTAGTACCAACGTAACTGCCATATGGGGCTCCACCTTCTCGCGCTGTGCGAACTTGGCACAGGTCTGGTTCCCACCGAAGCTAAGGCGCATTGGCAAAGAAGTCTTTCTGCTGTGCTCCTCGCTTCAAGAAGTGCATACCCCACCGGCTCTGCTATATATTGCTCACAGAGCATTCTTCGAGCGTGGACAACTCATTCAGTTCCTTAAAATGGAAGAGAAAGCTACATGGAGAGGACCCTATGCCGAATGTGACACTTTCGACTTGTGTGACAAATTTCGCACGCCGGAGTGGATCAACCTCCTTCCGCCAAGTCAAAGAGACAGTCAGGGCTTCAATTCCGCTGACTTTGATGATGAGCTGCGCAGGGACCCGCACTAACACAATGCCAGCTAGCCCGCCGCAGGCTGGCGCCGCAGTGTCGGTCCTGTCGGCGTGCTCTTTCGCTGCCTTCGTAGCACGTTGTACAACCAAGACAAACTAGTTAGGCAGCTCCCAGGCCGGCGCCTCAGTGTCGGTCCTGGATGAATACAAAGTGTACAGATTCTACTTTGGTCACTAGGACGTAGGGTAACGACGTTTCACCATGTTTCACTGTAGTAGAGGGGCGCTGCGTGGTACAGTCATTCATCACCTGCACACCGAGCGCAAGCCAGATGGCTTCCACTTGCCTTTCTGTGTCTTCCTTTGGCCAAGCTGTTCGGGAGCCACCGATGCAAGTAGTGTGTGTGTGTGTGCTCGTTGCCCTCCTGCCCCGCCTGGGGAGGAGTGGTCATCTGCAGTATGCAATCGCCTTCCTAAGAGATTCCTTTCCTTCATCACAGGCTGCACTGCCGAATCCGGTTACCGAAAGCGTGGAGCAATCGGGAACGTTTCGCGGTGGTTTTCCTGGGTGCCTGTTCAATGCTGCAGAGAAAAGTTTCGACTTCACTAGCATCGCAAGAGATAGGCCTGCGCGATTGACTGCGCAACCACGTATGCGTTGCTTTCAATGCTCTCCAAGTGCAACAGCTTGCACAGCGTTCTGACTTCAGGACGCTTCGCTGCACTGAGGAACGAACGTGGAATGAAGAGAGACAAAACCTCGTGGTCCAACAGTACCGAGAGGCCGGAGTTTAATTCGTAGCCCCTGTTTCACCTCTTTCTCTTTTGGTCTGCGTGACCCCTTGAGCTACATGCCAGGTTGCTGGTGTCTGTGTGGGGTGGGTTTGTTGGTGGCTTGCTTGGTTTTGGTTGGTTGTTTTGTTTGTTGTTTGGCTCTGTTTTGGTTTGTGGTTCTTTGCTCTCGCAACCTGGCTCGTAACTCTCTCTTAACTAGCACAAGATGACCTGTGCAATCTCAGCACACATGGCGTCTCCACACGTGCAAAAAAACTGTACACTGCGTCTCGAAGGCAGCAAAAAAACCTGTCCGACAGGACCAGCACTGAGGTGCCAGCCTGCGGTTGGCTAGCTGGCTCTTCGCCTGAAACCAGGGCCCAGCAACTTTTGGCCTGCAACTTGAGAACCAGGCCCTGATCGCAATTTTTGGCCACCATGAAACGCGGAACCCTCTGATGTGGAACGCTGCGATTCGGTCAACTATTAATTAAGATGTTTTGTTTGAGTGCCTATTTAACATACCTCGGACCCAGGTCTTGGGTATCACATGGATCTGCAGATTCAGTGTAAGCAGTACGAGGAGCTTCTGCGGAAGGTGAAGGTGACCATTGGTCCGCAGGGAGGCTACCGTCGCCGCACCGACCGGAAGTGTGTTTTTGGACCTGCGCGACAAAACAACGCCCGTGGGACAACGCGTGCGTAGGCTAAGTTATGTTGTGACCACTTCCACCTTGAGCCTTGAGCCATTCCAATGCCCCATCTAAGGTTTGGACGTTATCCACCTCGTGCGAATATGTCTCGTTGCACACTTGGTGTTAGAACACATGGAAAACATTGTAGCAGAACACAAACACATGCGGACCGACTTGCATGAGACGCTTGCATGGAACTGACGTTGAAAGCATTCCACCCGGATTTCACCAAGAGGATGTGATAGTAGCGAATTTCCTCGACAACTTGGCGGGCCCTACAGCGAGAACGAAGAAAAGTGCTGAAACTCACTTTCCCATGAGCTCACCTGGGTTGGCATGTGTTGTGCAGCGGGCCAGGTTCAATCCAGTTTCAGTGCTAAAGACAGGTGCCTTCTCTGTACGTATCCGAACGAACTCATCAGCTCACGCACAACATGAACGAGGCATGAACCATGCACGCAGGTCAGAACAGGGGGCTAGAATAAGATTGACACAGGACCAATAGATCATTTGTGTAAAGTCCATTGCAAAGCAACATGCCGCAATGCTTTCTTCATTAGATGCGCCAAGAGCTCCCGCAGACTTCGAATCAAACACGTGATATCAGCAAGAACAAACCATGGGCAATTGAAGCAGTTGCAAAGAACAACCGACGCACAAATGTAGAAGAATGAGGAGCATGATGTCAAGTTTCAAACTCACGACAAATAACAGGAATGAGAAAACCGGAAAAAGACGGCAGGACTGTAGGTGGTGCGTTTCATTCTTTTTTCGGACCAGAGACCTGGAACAGATGTTTATGAGGTTTGTTCAGTTTGGCCCTTCCCAGCGGGTCACAGTGACAGCACTCAGCTTCCGAAGAAGACTCTATTTTTGTTGCTGCCCTGAAATAGCATCATGGTGGAGATGGAGGAGGACAATGAAGGCACTCGACGCACGTGCTTCAGAGACACTGAGTAGTTGGATTCTGTTACAAACGAGTCAGACTTTCCACGCCGGGCTGGTTTGAATAGACCCGCTGGTTTGGGACTTCGCACTTCCCAAGAAAACTGTAGACAAGGGAACTTGACGAAGAAGCCCCTGCGTCGGAAAGACCCCTCGATCTCACCACTGCCTCATTTTGGGTCCACTGCGACGTCTTTCCAGATCACCACCAGACTGTTTTTACTTTTTTGGGATCCGTCTTTTTTTCCGCAAGGCATGGACTCCAAGACGCGGCTGAATCAGTTCTGCCAGAGGCGCTTTGTGGCTTTGAAGAGTTTTGCACGATATGGTATCAATTCATCCAGAGCTCGTTAGTTATATATATAAGTATATATATATATTACATTTTTTTTGGTTCTCGCTTGAACCAAAGAATATGGGCAGTATGGGCGACAATTGTATATGACCTTGGGCAAATTGTTGAGGGACTGTGAATGGCGCAGGTATTGCCTTCGTCCGGTCACGAGGAAGGACATCCTCTATTCCACCACCAAGTTTGGGAACAAGCAGCCACTCGGCCTCAAACAACGACGTCCGGCTTGGTTGGCCGTTGGCCACGCGAACGAAAAAACGTGTCCGGCAGCTCTCGCCTCTTCGTGGGGTTGGAGGGGTACCAGCATGGGATCAAATGGAAAGCCCCATGGGACCCAGCCGCGACCGACTGCGAAGGCCGTTTCTTTCCACTCGAACTCGACCCGGACACCTGGACCTGCGAAGAGACCAGTTGGTCGTATGCATCGGTGGTTGACCCGCTCTTTTTTTTGGAAATCGACCGTCCGCAGCGTCTTTCAGGTATCAGTCCATCGTGCGATTGAACTGCATGGAGAGTCAGGACTGTGCCGGCCACGATGTGGAGGGCAAGAGACACCCACGATGTGGAGACCAAGGGCCGCCTCAGAAACACAAGGCAGCAAAAGAGAGCTGAAACGCCCACCTGCACTAAGAAAAGGGTCAGGTCAGGCTGCGAGTTAGCTTGAAGATGGACTCCATCGCGACATTGGAATATGATGGCCCAAACCA
This sequence comes from Durusdinium trenchii, assembly GCA_963970005.1. Classification (NCBI taxonomy): domain Eukaryota; class Dinophyceae; order Suessiales; family Symbiodiniaceae; genus Durusdinium; species Durusdinium trenchii. The sequence continues at coordinate 51,153 of CAXAMN010008680.1, forward strand.
AACCACCTCAATTTCAACCGGTACAAGACCAAACCGTCAACCCTCTGTGGCCGAGTCCGTTCATCTTCTTGCACTCTGTCAGACCTTGGATCTACCCCCTGCCAGACCCCCTCCCCCACGACACGCTGTCGTTGCCCACCCAAGACGGTGCGTGTGAAAACTCCAATCCTCTCCATGTTTCTTTTTGACCCCCCAAATGGATAGAAAAGTAGATCCCCCACTAGACAAAGTGTCTGATCTATTTGTATTTGGGGACCGCTATAGTTATTTAATGTTATTTACAAGCAATCAACGGAATGATCATGACTTGTCACGTTGAGTGTCTTCATCCATGGTACGGTGTGAACGTGTCTCCGTGTCTCCCCCGTTCGGTCCGTTCGGAACGCCCCCTCCGCACGTGCGGCTCGGTGAGTCCCTCGTGGGGTCGTTGACGAGTCGTGGAGGAGTATGCCGGGGAGCTGTGCGAAGCTCCGAAGGACGCGGAGAAGTCCGCGGCGCAGCAGGCGTTGAAGGCGGATGTCCAAAGAGGGAAGTTTTTCTTGGTTTTTTCGTTGGGAATTTCGAAGTGGGGAGGAAGAGGCGTGAGAATTGATTGCAGCTTGGAATTTCTTCTCTTGCAAGTGAACATCATATTTAGTGATATGTAGTGAACATATAATGAACATATATCACTAGGGTGGGCAAAAGAGGGCGATGGAAGTTTTGGGCTTTACACCTTTCGAGGTTCTTGGGAGTCCGTCGACTCGACGAAGACGGTCTGTCGACAGGCCTTCCAGGCTGTGATCGCTTCTCTACCTGCTGGCAAGCCCGTTAAGAAGAAGCCGCCACCCAGTCTGACACACCCAGGGACTTCACGACAGCAGTGAGGAAGGATGCGGTTTTTCGGATGTTTCAAACGAAGAAGGGGGGGCTTAGGGGCTTTGAGCTGGCACAGCGCAAGAGGGTTTGGGCCTTTCAGTTGTTTGGAGGTGGCTCGCAGCAAAAGTCTACTTGTGCTGAGGTGAGTTGGATGAAGCCGCTGGCTGAGCGTAGGCGTAGTAGGAATCGGGTCAAAATGATGTAGATGCAGACGATCGCACGAGGTCGCTGCGAAATTGAGCAACCATTGAGGGGCACCGGAGAGTTGGAGGAATTTGGATGATCCAACGACTGGCAACAAATAGCATTTGGACATTTGGGACGACTTGGCCACCTGAATCCTTGAAATGGATTGATGGAGATGGAGGCATGCAGGTTTGTGCGTGTGGCCAGTCTAGGCCTATGGCCTATGGCTTGCGGTGATGTCTCAAGCATAAGTATGAGGTTTATGCCCATACAGCCGACAACTTGAACCTGTTAGGTGAATAAGCAAATAGCTGATGCTGAAAATCCAGCGCTCACTGACAAGGCCTTTCGGGCCAGAGTCATGTGGAATAGAATGTGTGGTTGTGGCTGTTTTTTGAGAAGGGAAACTGAGTTAGTCAGAGCAACTTCAAATCGATTCGCGCGGTTTGAAGGACATATTCCCGTTTTTGGCATTCTCGTGTCAACGCAGATTGTTTTGCAAAGCTCTTGGTTCTTTGGCCAGAGGAGTCGATTGGAACACATCCAGCAAATGCTTGGAGCTTTGACCGACCATTTCTCTCTTTGAAGGAACACTTCGCACTTTGTTCGTCTACTTTCTTCCAGTGTGAAGACGTCCACCGATGGGTCCAGCGCCACACACCGAGACGCCGACGCCGAGACGCCGGCGACGCAGGTGAAGCTGAACGCGCTCTGCATGCGGATTGCGAAGTCGGGGGATCCGGAGAGGGATGTGATGTTCGATTCTGACATAGACCAGAGAGTTGCGAGGCCCCAGGGGGGGATCGCAGATTACTGGATTTGATATGATTTGATAATAAAATATCATAGAATAGATGTTCTTTTCCTGAACGGGATGTGCTTGCCTAGGCGACCCCTGGAGAAGGGTGAGACTATCTATGAGACCCAGCAGCTGGGTGTTGGCAAGGCCGGCAAAGAACAAGGAATCGAACCCACCACCAATTGACACGTGCACACACACACAGACACAGAGACGCATGAAAAACGCCTCAGTAAGTGCAATCTTAGGCATGGGAACACATGGTGCCACTTGGAAAGAAAGACCCTTTTTTGGTGAAGTTTAGAAGTTGCTGTGAAAGTCAAAGGCTGTCGTCATAGAAGGTGAGTGGACAGTTAGCGCTTCTTCTGCACACTTTGCAGAACCCCAGTGGCTACCAAGCAACTGTGCGATTGCCGCGCAGCACTGAGTGGTGAACGTACTACTCAAAGGCCTTTTGGATTCTTTGATAGCAACATACTTCTTTTGAACAGATGCTAAGACTGCAATACCACGCATACTGAACATCACCAGTCACCCTTGTGTGCCAAGGCAACACTCAATTCTTCATTAAGGACAATTCAAAAGCCAGTTTTTTGTATAACAGATACTATATAGACTGTTTCAATTTCTTCTCACCTGAAAGTCCAAGGGAAGAGCCCTTGAAAGTCCCCCCCTGTTCGCGCAGTCCTTCAGGTGCTTGCCTGAGGATTGGGCCATGAAGCTCTTTGCCGGGGAGGCCTTCTGAGAACGACCGAAATGGCCACGTCCGGAACCGCTCGTGAGGCCGCACGCCGAACCGGTGAACCGCTCGTTCGACCGTGAGGTCTGTCAGAACAAACAGGCTGCGGAGCAAAGTGCGGCTGGCATAGCTTTAAAGGCGTTGGAGGAGCTGACTTTTGGGCGAGCTTCTCATCGGTCGCAGGGAGAGTCTGCTGATTTGGCATTTTTGGGCGTGTGGGAGAAAGCTGCGTACGATGAACATCTGGAAGTAGTGAGGGGCCGAGCAAGCATTGTTGATGGAGATCGCCCCGTTTCGGCACTTTGGGCGCCTTTGATGTAGAGATCATCAGATGGAATGCAAAGGGGCGAGGCAGTTTGTTGTTGGGATTCAAAGTCCTCGTCCAGATGTCCGGTTTGCTCATCCAGCTGCTGCTGTCTCAACCACAAGCAGGGCAGTGGTTTGAGCCTGCTGATCCACCCAGTCTTTTCCCTCTCCCTCATCCGTCTCCTAACCCCGTAGGAAGACCAAGCGCTTTGCGCGCTGGCGGAAGAGAAGGCTGCTGGGTGCAAGAGATCACTTTCTTTCTTTTTGAGGCAAAACCTGCTGAGTGAGAATTGTATTATTCTGTTGTGGGTTTTGAGGCTGGGATAGCTGTGGTGATTGTTCGGCTATAGGTCGAATGATTGAACGGCTGCAGCATCTGGGATGCGTATATCTGTGCTTGTTCAGACAAGGCTCTGGAAATGAAAATTTTGCTGCTCTGCCAGGTGCCAAAGAAGCCCTCTGAAAAAGAAGGCACAACGGTCTCTCTACAATGACGCGTTTGCTTCTTGGGGGTCGGGCTTGCCCGTAGAAATGACTGAATGACTGGTCGGTTGCGTGTGGTGTGTCGGCCCGAGATGATGATGTTTTTCGGTCGGTCGGTGGCATCCTGATCGTGCATCCCTTTTTGTGCGTGTCGCTTTCACAGGAAAAAAGGCGAAAGGAAAAAGCTGGAAAGGCCCGGCAGCTCGGTCCTGACCCGTTGTCTTCTTCGGTCCTTTCGGGCGTCCACGACGTCAACGATCGGGTCTCGACGTCGCCTCAGGCTGGTGGGTCTCAAAGGGCGGGCCGGACCTCCCCAGAGAGCTGGTGTCTGAGGCGGGCTGAGGAAGAGAAAAAGAGAACGAGAAAGGAATGAGAAAGAGAAATAGAAGGAGACAGAGAAAGAGAGGGGGAAGACCTGGTGAGGCGTGTTGTGTTTCTGACTCTGATGCTTCTTGATGTGTTTATACACCGCAAGCTTTGCACATTGGCAGACGCGTTTGATGTTTGCTTCTTACTCGTCGATTGCGGCTTTGGTGGGAAGGATCAAGCGTAGCAAGCACAGGTCAGAGCAAATACGTGAATAAAAACAGGACATTAGGACTGTATGACTTCAAACCAAGGAACCGTGAAAGGCTAGACAGTGCATACGGCACATTTTTGGGGTCCACCGGAACCCATCGGGCAGGCGCCGGTGGCTGCCACCGTCCTGGAGTGGAAGGGCTCCTTTGGTTGGGTCAGGACCTCGGTTGTTTGGGCGCAGGTGAGCAGAGGAACGCCACATTGACTAAAACACATGGAATTAGACTTTTGCCAAGTCACATTTCATGTCATTCCACCCAATCCCAGATGTGGAGACTGGGGATAAAAAAAAGGTGAACCACCTGCGACACTTGAACGGACTGTGAAACATCTGTATATCTGGACCGGACCTATGTGTTTGAGTATGTTCATACGTCGGAAGAGCTTCAAACCCACCTGGGTCGGTCCCCGACCGGTTCCGACCCATTGCTGACCCAACTCTTTTGTGAACAACAACCTCACAAGTAAACATAGGAGCTACTGTAGACTCAACTTAAGCCTCCCAATGTCCAAAGAAAACCACGACAGAAAGCAACACCGGCACAGCTCATGAGCTGTCTGGCAGCTCTTTGAGGTGAAGCTCTCCCAACCTTTGGAACATCCTGCTGTTTGGAAGCCGAGAATTCCGAGAAGTCCACCGAGCTTCATTCAGCCCTGTGGGCCCTGCTGGCCACAGGCCTTACAGAGCCAAACTGCCTTGTCATTCAGCTGGCGCTCAGTGATTTGGCTCATAACCGTTGGACATGCGCCAAAGATGGCGAAAATCGTTGGACATGCAAGCTTGCGCAGAACACTCAAAGCAGCATCCTCCCGACGATAGGCCCAGCCATGATAGCTCAGGGACTTGAGTGCACTACACGTTTTCAGCCCACGCTTGGCCAGCAACCATGGCAGTGGCCAGAGGAAGGTGTGCTGGGGAGCAGATTTTGTCCAGCGTTTCTGGGAAACGATGTGACCGACGTCTCCCAACATCTCCACCTTACTGGGACCCTGTAGCATGGCTGAACACTTGCCACGTTCCTCAGTTTCTTGGGAGCCTGGACTTGTTCAGGACCCAGAGGGCTTGGCTGACTCTCTGCGCATTTTTGTGCACGGAACCTAGCTGTTGTTTTGTTTGGCCTTTCAGCCATGCCCCTGACTCGTGGATCTTGTGCTTCAGGTGCTCCCACCTTTGTGGGAATCTGGCATCCAGAACGATGTCCAACTGCAAGTGCCTAGCTGAGTTGCATGTGTGCAGTGGCTGAAACGCGACGTTTGTGTTGTTGTCCAGAGCTCAATCTGAGATTCTCAGTCTTTTTTTCCAGGTGGCAGATTGACAGCGCATGCCTTTCAGAAGGACTTCCATGTTGAGGTGGTTGTAGATCATGGTAGATTACCACCCCGAAGGACCATGGTGCTCTCGGAGGTCTCCACCGGGGGGGTCTCCACGTCAGGACGAGGATCGGGTGGATTACATGGAGTCGCCCTTCGGCCAAGCCATGGGCTTCCTCGCCAAGGCCGGCGGATTCGCTCGAAAAAGGTGCCGGGGCAGACTCCGTGATCGTTGAAGACAGGAACGGTGAAAAGGGAGGCAGCGAAGGTTGAAGCTTTTGGACTGCGCGAGGAAGCATTCTAACCTACTAGCAATGGCCTCCATCCAACCTGCTAGCGATGGCCTGGCCTCACTCTTTTGTGCCTGACAAGGCCCTGTCTGAGTCTCCTCTCAATGCCGCGGGCTAAGCGCAAGTGGTGCATTTGTTGCTTTGGAGCATCATTTCGGGTGTGTGTGACATGTTGTGCCTGAATCTAGCCCTGCGCTTACAAGATCTTACAAGTAGCGCCAGGTTGAAAGCTAAGAGCAGCCCAGTGAAGCTGATGTACTGAAAAAAACGCACCCTACCTACCGCTGGATTGCAGGAGCCATGATTCGCCAGGGATGTTGTTAACCATTAACCTTAGAGGAGGTTTGCAGAGTGGCTGACAAGGCTGTTCTCTGACCAGAAACTGCAAGGATTGCTGGAAAACTCATTAGATTTCTGTTTGAGAGGCTCCCACCCCGGTTTTCACCGAAGCACCTTCTGGACCCACGGAAATCGCAGCGCCAAGGATGCCAAGATTGCATTTGCCAAGATGCAAGCAGGAGACTACGACGAGGCAGCTGCAGAGAAGAAGTTGGAGGACGAAAAGCGAAGCAACGCGAAGCGAGGACGCAAAGCGATGCCGGCTGCCGCCGGTGCTGAGATGGTCAAGAAATGGGTGGGAATGTTGGTAGCCAAATGATGGAGCCCTGTGACAAGAGGACTACATTGCTGGCAGTAAAGTGGTCATGCCGCTTGGACTGGCGCCTTAGAGACACCTGCACATTGCTGAGTCACAGTGCTCCAAAGTTGCACCGCTTTCATGACAGCCTAGCTGTCTTGCTGAGGTTCTCCTTCGCAAAATGCCCTTTCTGTATCAAGGCCAAGAAGGAGTTGACTGACATGGGCGTGCCATTCACAGCCCTGGATTTGGACCAGATGGACCAGGAGGTGTGCGGAGCAGGTTTGCCAATACTGACATTGCTACAGTACCAGAAGCGTTGCTCAGGTTGCTTCTTGCTCCCCATGCCAGGATCGGCTTGGGGAGCACATGTCTTTTTCTTCTTTTTTCGAACTCTTCGAAATCAGCAAGATTTACTTGTTCAATTGTGGAACAAGAACACCTCACGACCCTCTGGTGGCTGTTCCCCGGCGGTGGGGCTGACGTCGCCAGGGGAAGGAGCTCCGGGCTGAGTTGGCGAAGAAGACGAAGCGGACCTCCATGCCCAATATCTTCATCGCAGGGGAAGGCATTGGAGGAGCTGTCTCAGCCGAGAGGTAAGAACTTGTGGGAAACAAGTGTTTTCTTGTGTCTTCTTGCTATTGCATGGTTCAAACTAGCGGTTTGAGGTTTTATAATTTGAAATTGTACTCCCACTCACCCAGATGAAAAAGGAGATACTATTGAAGTCCAGTTTTCTGGACAGGACTGCCACTTTCCCACTCTGTGTTGACAGCCAGGATGCAATGATGGTCCTGGGCTGATGAGCCTTGGCTGTAGTATGCATTTGGGAATTGGGGTCACGCCCGACCCAGATACAGGTGCGATTCAGAAAAGAAAGCGTCTGAGTCGTCAACGAAGATACCAGTGTGAAGATCATGCTGGGCCGTTGGGCCTCCAAGGGTATGGATGTTTGGTGTCTTTTGGTTTCCAAACGTGACCTGGTTTGTTGGTGGAATGGGGAGGCTAAACCCTCCAGCAAGACTGCACCCAACTCGTCCAGTGTTCTCCCAGCCTGCTGACACTTTGGGTCCGTCCTGACTTCAGGACTTTGAAGAAGGAGGGGAAACTTGAGCCGATGCTGAAAGCTGCCGGTGCCCTGTAGACTGCATAGGTGACCAGCGTAGGTGCCCGAACGCGGATGTGAGGCCAAATCTACCAGGGTTTCGAGGTGACCATCCGGGAGCTTGACAGGAGCCTCCTTCAACAATGTTTGGGCGCTGTTCGGGGAACACTGATCAAAAAGACACTTGGGAGTTTGGAGGTCTAGATTCTAGCCTCACAAAGAAGGCTGCCAACAGCAAAGCGGCCGGCTCCGCCTGTGCGAAAGCCGATGCAGTTCTTGACTGGCAGGGTGTGTATAGATTGGCTTCGGCCTTGCGACAGTCTCGCAGAGTCTCAGAGACCAGTATTGTCTGTCAAAGCTTGGCGAGCTGGATTCCAGTTGATCTTAGTCTTGATGGTTTTAACAACAGGCGCCTACTGGATGACATGAAACGCATGATGTTGTCCGTCATCATTTCATTGCCTCCCCAAGTTTGGACCCACGGATGTGGCATGTCTTGGCGAGGACCGAAACGACGGACTCACTTCGATTACGAGGGATTCACCTGCCCACAGAACGATGGTGCAAGTCTTTACCACCCAAATTGGGCACTACGTAAGCCCAAGTTTTTAAAGGTGTCTCGTGCCGACTGAGGCTTCCAAGAGAGAGGGCAAGGCTGGAGCTGGCGAGAGGGACCCGCACGCAGGTTTCGGTCACATCCTCCCCAAGGGCCTCTTCTCTGTGAGCATAGCCTCCCCAAAGCATCCCTCAAAAATGTTTTTATATGTTTTCCCCATGTTTTCCTATGTTTTGCCGTGGACCTCCCGGAGAGTCGAACGCCGGAAGGTCTACTTGCACAGACAGGACTTGAAGGATGGCAAAGAATTGCTTGTGGAAGGAGAGATGGCCCCTCTGCCATGTTCCTTTTTGTTCCTTGCGCTGCTGAAACCGAAAAACCCCCAGTTCGGACCAGTTCGACAGTCTCCCCTTTTGCCAATCAATGAGACCTTGGCCCTAGGCATTCTGCAGACCTTCTTCTAAAGCCAGAGAAAAATTTCTTGGAGAGATAAAATACCCCGCCGAAGGCCGCATCAAAAGCCATGGAGTAGAAACTGGAGATCAACTGACAACTAATTCTCATGTCAGGTGTTCGTCAGCCTCTACACGGATTCCATGGGTTTGGGTGCTGCTGAGGCTCGTTGGTGGAGAAGGACGTTCCTCTAGAAGACCTAGTTTGGTGAGCAAAACACAGCCAAGGCCTAACAGTATAACTTGCTACTAGCCTCCTAAGCCTAACAGAAAAACTGATCAGATTTCTTTTCCGCATCACGTACTCTACGCCGTTTTCGGCTGCTGAGACCGGGTCCGGTCAACGTGGAGGCCTGACATGACCATCGGTCCGAACGCCCGCGGAGCGCGGGCGAGCGGAAAAAGGCTTTCGCATGGGTGAAGTTGATGGAAGATGGCGGAGGAATAGCTCTCAAATTAGTGGGATTGCATCACTTGAGAGTACCTTTTTGATTTCGCGAAGAAGTGGCAGCGGAACTTCCATTGAGCTCGGTGTGTGCTGAAGAAGTTGTACCACCCCCAATGTGCTGAAGTTGTGTGGCCAAGCATTCCTCATGGACCTTGAAGAGGCACTGTTGTGTTCGCCCTTCTCAGCTTCAGAACATGAGTAGTAATGTAATGACGTGACATTGGTGTTCACAGGTACGACAGCCAACAGGTGGTCCCATATGTGACCTTCAGAAAGAAAGACGTCACCCAACTAGACAGTGAAGGAGACACGTCCTAAGCACCCAGTGTGCAGAAATGCGGGAAGCCTTCTAGGGTGTGATTCAAGAACTTTGTAAAGTGCGCATCATTGAAATGCCATGACGAGCGGGCCGGTGTGGAAGCTTAGAGATCTTTTCCCAAGAACGGGCAGAAGGGGCAGACACGGAATCCGCCTATCCCTTGGTGGAGCGGTTTCATGCTGAAGGAAGATCTGTCAGTCTATGCATTGCATCCATTGGTGGAAGAACACGAGGATCTATGTGGAGAGTATTGTGTATGCCGGTGGTGCTGGAGTTTTGCCTGGGATGGGTTTGAAGGGCATTACTGGTTGCGAAATTGAGCATGGAACACGGCTCTCAAAGTTAGTGGTGACCAACGTGTCACATTTGTACCGGTCTGTATTCTATCTGGCTTTGGACACTAAGTAACATGGAACAAAAGACCAATACAGCACAATGTTTCTCTATTTTCTTTTTTGTGTAAGGGTAAACTTGAAATTAGCCAGCGTCCTGCTAAGGGGGACGCTGTGGTGGAGGCCAATCTGGCAATACGTGCGTGCTTGCGGGTAGCAGACGCGAGTTTACTTGCGGTAGTTTGGTGGCGATACACGAGCTGTTTCAAGTGCAATGCACATCACAAGCACTCCTCAGCTAGAGGAAAGCCCTTCCCTTAGCTAGAGGCTGCCATGCCGGGGGTGGGCTTCCATACCAATGGACGTTGTAGAAGAGACATTGCTGTTTCGATCTTGCAACCAAAAAAGTGCATCAGGTTTCGAATCCATGCTTTGCTGGCACCTGTTTGAAGAAACAAACCACGGCTTTTCTGCAAGGAAGAAGGCACAAAATTGCATGGGAGCTTGAAACGGACGTCCTCTCCGTCAGGACCAGGAAGAGCCACCTGCACCCGCTGAAGGTTCGGGTCACGTCTTTGGGTCTTTGAGGCGATTGAGATGGTCATTTTTTTTGGCTTCAGACATGGTCAAACAGGACCTGTGCACTGTGCCACTCCCTGTTTTGAAGGGGTTTTGGATCGGTCCCGGTCACCTCCGGAGACCGGGACCGGAGACCGGGACCACCGGAACAGACGGGACGAGTGCAGGGACCCTGGCGCATCAGATCCTCTACGGGAGCGCCACCGATGTGAAGTTGAGAGCACAGGCGAGGCTGGCTGATTGGTGGAAGGAAAGCATGAGATGAGAGGAAGTCCCTGAAAAACTCTCGATACTTGGTGGGTTCCACAACTTCGCACTTGGCCATTTCTTTTGCGACCGATCGAGGAGTGGGCGAGCCTGTGCAGCCGGGATTTGGCACAAGCGCTCCTGGTGGTCTTGGACTTGACCCTGGCGCTGTCGGGTCTGCCGGGCGCCGTGACGCCCGAGGACCTCGAGGCCGGGTGGGTGGGAGTCGACCAACGGGGAGTGGGAGAGTTCCCAGCACAGGCGGAGCCTGCTTTGTTGGTGTGCCCTGATTGCACCGAGTGAAAAGCGACACTGAAAACACGTTTCTCGTCTTCAGCATCTGTTTCTCGTCTTCAGCTGAGGATCCGCTTGCCGGACTGGGTGAGGAGCCAACATTTGGATCCGACGATTTATCCCATCTGTCCTAGTCCTCATAGTTCTGCACAGAGCCGGAAGTCCATCTCCAACCTGGAGAACTTCCTGCGTCATGGAATTAGCGAGCAGAGACTCGGAGACATTCATTGGTGAGAATGGGATGGAGGGATGCGGGTGGGATGGGGAACAAGTAGGGAGCAGACACGAAGAACTGAGAGAATGTGAGATGGTGAGATGATGAGCTCAGGAATGGTGCTGCCTTGCTGGATAGTCATTTGGTAGTGCCTCAGCTCAACCTTGGGCCTGCAAGTTGGAAAGATGCTCTGCAGCCAGGTGTAGAACAGGATATGCAAGAAGCATCAACAAACACTTCCAGATTAGCTTGTGAATCATCATAAAGATGTTTTTTGGGGGCCAATTGGCCAATTGGAGGGAAGTGGTGTTCATTATCCACTTTGGGACTAAATGGCACCCCATTGGAACCTGGAAGTGCTATTAGCTGCTAGTATAGGAGTCTTTTTTTCCACTATTGAATTGCTTTATCCAACAGAGACTTGTGCCTGCAACCTCGGCACCTTTGAGCACCGCATCGTTGCGCTCACTTCGAAAGAAGGAGATTCTCCTTCCAAGGCCTGCCACCTGCTGCCCTGCGTGGAACGTTTTTCTTTCAAGTACAAGGGTTCCCTGCTAGGATTCAAAGGTACGCATCCCAGATTCAACAATATGTGGTCCGGCTCAGTTCCCACATCCCTCTTCTCTGCAAAGCTCCTCCCTTCCAAAGTTTCAGATCTCAGATACCTGGACACCCCAAGAGTCTTGTAGCTTGGCACCTTCATAGAGACCTACCAACATCTATACTCTTAATCCTTAATCAAGCAGAATGGAGTCAAAAAGGCGGTGGCGGTGGAATTGTAGTCCGTTGTTTGTCCGTTGTTCCCACGCTCTTTTGCCGCTCGCTCCTGCGGCTCCCCAGACCTCGCTGAGCCGCTGGTTGCTGGTGCTCCACGCCGCGGCCATTCGCTCGGTGCGCCACGTGAGCACCATCGCAGCGCTCTCGGTGGCGGAGGCCGGTCCACTACGTGTCCACCGGGGAGAGCTGAACGGGGGAGCGCGGAACGGTCTGCGCTGCAGACCGAAAGCCAACCTCTCATAGATGGTGAAGTTTTTCCCTCCCAAATCTCGGGGTTCTCCCGAAGGAGTTTGAGCTCCTCCTGTGCGTCCCTGTCTGGTAGGTCTTCTTCTTATATATTCCTTACATCTCCTTGCTACGTTTGCCAGCTACTTCCTTGACACAGCTCTCCTCCTACCGGGTCCCAGCGCAGCTCCAGGCCTTGGGACATCAATACCATGCGCTGAGCCGTTCCCATGAGACCTTGTCCCGACAGCTGCAGACGGTCACGGGGAATGTCACTGCGCGCCAGGCAGGAGAAAGGGTTGTTAGTTAGAATGTTCTTGCAGAAACTGGAGGTGTTGGCTGTTGGACATGAGTTGTATCACTTTTGGATGAAAGCACTTCAGGGCGTGAAGATCTCCAGGTTTGATCTCCTGGTTGCGTGTGTGTATTGTTTGAGGCTTCATTGAGTCCACAAAAAGAAAAACTTGCAACTGCCACGCACAGCAGCCATTCTTCTCCTGAGCCATGACAGGAAGCGCAGCTGAAACGCGATGCCACCTGACTTCAACGCGCCGCGGAGGGACCACTGACCGCTCATAGCACCCAATTAATTTTTTAGGTTTTAGGTGTTTGAACTCCAAGATAACCAGGAGCACCTGCGATATACTGATACTGATGACCTCCTCCATGCAGAAATCAAAGTGTGCTTTCTTTCTTGAAGCACTGTAGTCAGCAGGTCGGCAGTTAGGTGCGCTTTGACCATGAATGTCCACGAACCTGTCCCACTGCCAAGGGCCCCACTTCCGGTGAGATGAGGTGGGTGCATGCTTCAGCCACGCGCGAGAGATGAGCCGAGCACGGAATCAGCTGCTTGAGACCATCGTGCCCTTGCGGAGCCGCTGGGGAGCCCAGGGCGAGGAGATGAGCCCAGGTGAAGCGAGAAAGGCTTTGGACGGCTGAACGGCCCGAAGGGCTCGAGTGACCAACAGAGGTTCGAGCAGGGCTTGTCCCTTCTATCAGAAGGAATGAGATTGGGACAGCATGGGAGGTCCTTTGACAGGGTGTCTCGTCTGTCAGTGTGTCGAGTTCGGACGGATCCTTCCCCTTCACCAAGGTGACATCAGTGAGGTGATCCGCGTCTACACGCTGAGTCAGGTCCGCCCGGGTTGACACCGGAATCGCAGGCTTCGTACGGTAACGGACGGTCGTTTCTCCACTCGCCAGGTGGACCGTCTGATGAAGGTGGATCCGGAGATGTATTTGCAGAACAAGTGGACCGCCCGCGTCTTCTTGATGGTCCATGACCCCCATGCTCCTTGACCACGGGGACTTTCTCAGTTGACAGAGTGATATAACTGGTGAGTTTTGGGGGCTGGAGTCAGTGGTCATTGGCTCATCAGCGGTCGAAGCTGAGTGGGCTCGTCTTGGAGAAGTGACACCCGATTTGCTTGAGAACATGTAACAAGGACCCTGAGGTTTTGATCACTCAGCAAGGGCTAGAATTTGCCTTTACATGAGTTTTTGTTGGAGGGGGACCGAGGGGGATTGACATCTTCGCTGCTCAGTACAGCCCGCTTGCTGAGGTAGAAGTTAGGCTCAAGGCTCTGAGCGTCCTGCTCTCAGTCATTTTGCGCAGGACCCGTTGTTAGCCAAATTGCTCACTAGACTAACATGCTAAGGTGACTAACAACTGGTCCTAAGGTGACTAGCCATTGCTCTCAGTCATCACGGTGCAAATCATGGTGCTGAGGTGATCATGCAGTGGTTTCTGCCCGACAAGAAGAAGTCCGCCGCTGTCCGGGACTGACGGTCATGTGTTCGTCGAAAGGTTTTTTCACCGGGGCGGACCCCAAAGCGACCTGGTTTTTGTGTTTGGATATTTGGCTAAAACAAAACAACCTGAGCGATGCACTTGTGTGTAAAGCTGCAAGACCAGTTGATTGGATTGGATGACACAATCCTCTCAGCACAGAAAAAGCACAGTGTTATTTCTTTTCTTAAAAAATCAACGACGCCAAGACAAAACTCCCTTCCTTCATCCCAAGTCGGGGAAAAACCACGCTGAAGCAGCTGGATCTCCAGGAGCACCTGGGGCAATTTGCCAAGAACTGCTTGCCACACTTGGTGGAGCGAGTGGGTGATGTGGAGCCCCGGGTGGCGCAGATGGCGCTGCGATGCTTGCGGCAGAAGGATTTGGCGGAGAACTTGAAGTCGGAAGAGTTCGAGTTGGTGGTGAATCTGGTGATTGGAAGCCGGGACATGGCTGTGAGCAGGAAGCTTAGAGATCGGAGGTGGGGGAGGATAGACTTTGGACCAACTGCAAGCCAGCAACGCAAAACGCAAAACGGTGGGAGAGTCTAGGAGAGGGGGAGAGGTAGAGATTTTTGCGCCAAGGAGAAGAGGCTGCGCTCTTCGTCAACACACATGTCTTCCAGGATCCAGGTATTTGTTCCAAAGAAAGGTCCAAGAAGCGTGGCCGTGATGGCGGCGGTGGTGGAGATCAAAGAGACAAGGAGACTCCTGAATTTTGGGGTGGTTGGAGGAAGCCTATATTGATGACTTGCCAACATCGCAATGACTTCTTCTGTTCTTGAAAGCAGGACCATGGTCGCGATGAGGAGGACGACTGGCAGGCTGACCCCCAGCAAGAGCTGTACAACTCCGAGGTGGCCATTTCAATGTTTCTTGGTTTTCTTTGAGAGATGGTGGACGCCAAAAGCGTCGCCTTTTCATTTAGTGGGCATTTGCTGCATAAGATTAAGTAGACAAGTTTGCAAGCACATTGTCCAGAAGCATATTTGGGTCCTATGCATGTCCGGCAGCCCATCAAATGTGGTCTCTCTCCACGATGCTGAGGCTCATTGAGTACATTGACGAGTACATGAAAGACCGGCTGCGCATTTGCGAGCGCCACTGGATCGAAAGGGGCACCGGGCACGGGACACATGCTGCACGGCTCTAGCTGGGGGTATTGGTGCGGCCGAAAAGCCGTAGGGTGCCAGTCATGGGACTTTTGCCATGAGTTTTTCATCCTTTCCCAATCTCCTGGGGTTGGTTCGTTCGCGAGCCTGTTGATGGATCCACATGGATGGAAACTACATCAGTAATCATTCTTTACTCTTTTTCATGCAAACATTTGCAAAGATCCCTGACCATTGTTTTTCCCGCCAAGGCTTGGTTGGAGCCTTTTGGCCACGATCGCCTGCCCTGTCTCACTGGAGCACCATGGTGAATCTCTGCATGGTGGGAGAGGGAGCGCAACGAGTAGGCAGGAGCTTTCGTCCTGGGCAGGACCATCTTTGTTTCCATCTCTTTGCTACTTCGGCTTTTCTCGCCCATTCCTGGTGTGAGACCCCAGACCTGGTCCGGTAGACCTGGACGACTGAGACGCTCCACGGAGGCCAGACTCCCATCACCTCACGGCAACGGCTGTGCTTGTTGTACGTCATGGAGGCCGCCGTCAGGCGCGCCCTTAATCGCGTGCGCGTGCGTCACCACGGCCTTGGTGGGTGGTGTTGGCCGTTTTTGGGTGTTTCTTACTTTGCTTTCCCAACCAATGAAAGCAAGAACACCCAATGAACAGTACAGTATAAACAATTGGTAGAAGGATAAACACCCAATGAACATGTGGGGTCACCGGGAGAGTTCTCCCAGCCATTCTGACGCCCATCAACCCGAGGCGTGCCGACGACGAGGTGCGCACGGCACGGCCCAGCGAGAAGGATAATGCTGCGACCCGGATGAACGAGGCCCAGCTGGATGAAGAAGGGGCTGGATGGGGGATGATTTGGGGTTGTTGCTATTGAGACTCCAGACACTTGGACATTTTAGAGACTCCGGCGCACAACACGTCAAGACTTTTAGTGAGTCTCGTCAAACATGGGTGATTCTTTCGGATAAGAGATGCAGAACGCTGGTCATAGGCCTCCTCAGACCAAATCAGAACGTTGAACCAGGCCCAACAGCCTCCATCCCATCCAACGATCTCGACTGGACAGCTATACGTAGCTCGGCCTCGAGCTAGGCGTGCATGCACATCATCCCGGAGATTCCAAGACTCATGGACCTTTGCAGACCCGAGGAGACCCAAGAAGACCCGCGTCAGACGTCGCGCGACATGTCGCGACATGGGATCATGGGATGTGCATGACAGACATGTCATGCCATTTTGACCGATGTTGTCTTTTGAGTGGGCAAAACGGGCAAATGGAATCAGGCAAAACGTGCCAGGAAGAGCAGTTCCTTTTGCTGACACATGTTTGCAAGATGCTGGTCGAGTATGCCGTTCAAAGTGCCCAAAGCCAGGCCAAGCTCTCGGCGAACTATGAGATTGATTTTATCAATGACCGTCAGGTCTTTGTGTTTGTGTTTTTCTTGAATGCCGATATATTATATATGTACCAGAAGAACGGGAACCTAGAAGGCAACCAGAACATGGAGTAGATGAACCACGGGTGCTTGGTGTTCCAAATGTTCGTAGCTCCTGAACCAGCCATCCCATGGATGACCAAACCAAACACACTGTCCTTCCAAACGCTGGTCGCCCTTGACTCCGGCGCTTGTCTCGGCCGCGGATGTCGAGGTGCTGGTGAACTCGAAGGTGCTTTGCCAAGGCTTGCGGAAGGCCATCGAAGACTTGTCGCCCATGGAGACCATGAAGAATAGCTTCTTGGTGTACAGAGCGGTTTGCCTGCTCGGCCGGGCATGCGAAGGCGACTGGAGATCCCACGATGTTTCTTTTGGGGGTCAGGGCTATCACCATGTATCACCCATCATTGAGATCCTTTCCAGCATTCAATGATTGAATTATTGACAGAGTCGCTGAACACATCTGTGTTGAGCGAAGTGAACAGAAAGACTGGGTGGAATTGCATGCTAGGCACCGTGGGCTCCGTGGGGCGGTGCCTGACTGAGGTGCTGACAGCTTGTTGGCCCTCGCTCGGTGCTTCGAGGAAGCAAAGAACACCTTCCTCGACCTCTCGAAGGAGGCGACGTCACTGGATTGCTGTGCCACACCGGTGCTTGGAATGTCATTGGAGACATTTTTTTTCGGCATCGTTTTGCAGGTTTTTAGATGTTCGCGAAAACGACAGGTTCACCGCGCCTGCAGCAATATCCTGGAAGATGAGAAAGTGAAAGATCGATTTCAGGAGCTCCTTTTCTCAACATTTCACCTGTTCCTTCATTGGTCGCACCCGTGTCAGAATCTGCATGCAGCGCAGCAAAGGGTGGCCTTTCAACATGCACACCATATGGTGCTTCTTTTGACTGTGACCGGGGCCGCTAGCGAAAGGCACATGGTGCCAAAAAGATAACAGACACATTGCCATGGTCTCAAAGTGGGATCTCCTTGCAATCCTTTGCTATAACCTTTCAAACATGGCCGCGGTTTGGCCGCTTTCGCCGTGGTTTGGCCGCTTTCACCGGTCCCAGGAGCTCCGGCCGGTGATGAGCCGCTTCCTAGTGCTCGCGAACCGCGGCATTGACCCGAGCTCAGTGAGAGTGACGTGCAGAGTGACGTGTAGAGCTCAGCCGGTCGAAAAGATCATCGAAAGGCGCACCGATCACCATCCTTCACCTCTTCCACCCCTCTCGAACGGAGTAGAGTTGCCGGTCATTTGTTCTTCTTCCGAACGCGTCTGATGTTCCTCCGAACCGTTGGGCCGTCGGGCGGGGACGTGGGGCGCCCAGCGGAGGATACGTCTTTTGGCTCCATGCCGATGGTCCGACGGATGCTGAAGCTCCTGCACGAGCGAGTGGAACTCATGAAGGCAGTGGTGTGAGCCGTAGCTGGGGATGTGGGGAGAGAATACGAGAGCTTCATGAGGATGTAACATGATGTATGAGGTTTGGGAGATATAGCTGGGTAGCTTTAGAGAAGGCACCAAAACCAAACCTTTTTGGTCAGCAGGCGAATCCACGGAAAAAAGGGGCACTCAGCCACAGTTTCGTGGAAGTTGGGTGGGTCGAGCTCACTTTGGTAGAAGAAACTCAGCAGCTTGGTGAGTCTATTTGGTAGAAATGGTTCGTGAAGAGGGCTTGCTTGCCGCAAGCCAGTGATAAAATTTGAGGAAAGGATTGGTTTAGAGATCTTTAAAGACCTGTAAGACTTCTCAGAAAGCATTTTTGATCCTTGACAGGTTGGGCCCACAAGTGGGGGTTTGGAAGATTTTGCTTGTTGAGCATTCAAGCGATCCTTTTTGTCAAAGTCCAGGAGAAGAGAAAGCAGGGAGAGGCAGGCGCCCGAGCTCTCGATGTTCGTCCGATCGGTGGGGGGGTCGCAGACGGCTACGGCGTGGGGGCGTGACGCGTGCCAGTTGGACTGCCAGTGGCAGCCGGTGGTCTGACCGCGTAGGCCGATGGATCGCGAGTTTTGGGCCCCTTGGCCCCTCAAGAGACTCAAGAGACTGGTCGGCTGTGTTACCCCGTGCGGTGAGAGGAATCTCTGCAGTCATGGGGAGTGCTCATGGCAAGGTTGTCTCACTGCTGTCTGAGTGCGGATGTCACGGATCGCCAAGGAAACGACTTGCTTGCCAATCCTGGGAATCTGAGCTGCTTGAGATGAGTCTGGAACTCCAAAGGAAGCTCGAGGATCCGCGCTTTGTGGCCCAGCGCTGTGATTTGGATGGTTCTGGAGATTTGGACCCTCATGAGCTCAAACAGGCCATTCGTGCCTTCGGCACAAAGCTTTCAGATGAAGACCTTGAAGAGCTCATGGAGGGGGAGGAGCGTCTCAGCATGGATCGCTTCGTGCAGATCGTCGCAGCGCTCCGAGGTGAAGCCTCTCCATTGGGGCTGAGCGCTCGCAGCGCCCCCTGCGCCGTTCCACACTCGTTGCGTGGCATGGCGTTAGGACAACTGGAGCGCCTTGAGGAGGTGTTTGTGAAGTCTGGCTGGCTGGGGGAGCAATGTGAGAGCTTCAACCAGCTGAATGAGGAAGCAATCCGTCAGGGAAGCAAGTACCCGCAGGCAGAGAACTTGTATGCCATGAACACCTTTGTGGTCACGCCGATGACAAGGCCTGGCACCTGCAAGGCCCGGGATCAGGACAGCCGCTTCGAAGCGGCGGTTTCACAAGCAAATTGGGAGATGTCCTTTTCCGAGCTCTTGAATCCACATGGCCTGATGGTCCACAGCTTCGTCTCCCACTATTGGGGCCACATCTTCGAGAAGACGATTGCTGCTTTGCGGCTCTGGGCTGAGGAGCACTTCAGCTCTTTACCTTCTGGTTGGCCCCAATCAGTGGTGTATTGGATCTGCCTCTTTGCACTGAACCAGCACGCTGTAGCGGAGGAGGTGGGAGAGAGCCCCAAACAGGGTCCCTTCAACGCGGCGTTGGCACAAGCGTCAGCAGGGGCTGTCATGGTGCTGGATGAGGAAATCAACCCTTTTCGACGCATTTGGTGCTTGTTCGAGGTCTCTCGTCTTGCGGAACTCCACCGGCCATTAGAGCTGATTTCTGAGCTGGGTTCGCTGTCGAGGCCTGCAGAGGGCATCCCGCACGTACAAAAGACACTCCGGGCGGCTGGCGAAGCATTGTGGGACATGTCGGCCAGCGAGGCCCTGGCTTCGGACGAGGAAGACAAGTTCCGAATCTGGCGGGAAATTCTGGACCCTTCCGAGCAAAGGTTGTGTGACTTCGAGAATCGTACTTTTGATCTCTGGGAGTTCTTTGAACAAACCGATCCGGAAGAGAGAAAAAAGATGTTCAGCCAGTTTGACGCCCACGTCCAGTCCCTGCTTTCAACAAGCATGCTACAGCTTCTTCTACGGCATGGCTCTCACGAAGAAGCTGCCAAGTGCTGTACCTTTGGTGGACGTTTCTCGAAAGAGAATTTGGCCGAGATTTATGCCAACGGAGTGCCAGTATCTCGCAGGACGAGTTGGTTAAACGAGGCAATGCAAAGTTCTGTGAAGCATGGGCATGTGGAAGAGACGCAGCTCCTACTCCAGACTAAAGCCGATGTTGCAGCAACAGACAACCACGGCGGCACTGCCCTGATGCATGCAGCGTTTTACGGCCATACGGCTGTCGGGAAACTTTTGCTGGACAGCTGCGCGCATGTAGCAGCTGAAGATGAAGATGGAACCTCCGTGCTACTGTTTGCCGTCGCTGGTGGACATACTGAAATGGCCAAGCTGCTGTTGGAGAGGGGTGCTGACGCTGCTGTCCAAGATGGCAGTGGTTGGAGCGCACTTGCTATGTGTGCTGAGAGACTTGATGGAGTGATGGCACAGGTCCTTCTACAAAGCACAACCACGGCAGCGACAGCAGAACGCATCCATAAGCACCTGGAAGAGAAGTTCCAAGGGCAAGTGCCCTCTATGATGATGGCCTTGCACATGGCAGATGCAAGCTACCGCGAGAAGATCTCAGTCCTAATTGCAGCATGGGGTGGCTACGAGGCAGCAGAACAACAGGTTGCAGACATGGAAGGAGAAGACACATGAGTAGGCTGGTGAAGTGCAAAAAGACTGCAGTTGGCAGTTGGCAGATGCTCACGTCAAGTTCTACATGGTAAAACAAACAATATATATATATAACATAATCTTTCTGAGGTACCTTGCAGAGCTGCGGGATAAGAGCTTCAGCCATGGTACTCAGAAAATCGGACATCCAGTCGGATGCTTTTTGCTTTGATCTATTTATCTCTCTATATATATATATATAGGCGTAGGTAGATATTGACAAGAGCCATCTAGTGTTGCCTCATCAATACCTTTTGCCATCACTGCAGGACATCAAGGATGAACCGCCCAGTACACCACGCAGAGGCCAGTGATTCCACATCCACAAAATGTCAGGTGCCTTGACTCTTGCATTTGGTAGTGGGCCGCCTTGTTTGGCCATGGAGGAAATGAAGAACATGCACGCAGAAACGTATGCTGGGAATCTCCGGAAGTTCGAGACAAAGCGCCCAATTGCGGCTTCTTAACCAAGCAGACTTCAAGCCGACAACAACAGTCTTGCACTGTGGAAACTGCTTGGTTCCCCATCCGCCGCTGCATTCCAGAAGAAGCTGGGCCTGCACGGAAACGCCGCAGGCAACAGGCAGGCAGTGGAATTCTTGTTGGTCATCGATTGCAATCAGTCCTTGAACTTGGCAACTTGCTGAAGATTGAGACTCTTCTTGAGGCCAGTTCTTTTCATGAGAGCCTTTTTTGTTTTGTTTTTCACGTCCGGACGTTGAATCATCCCCAGTTGAATCATCTCCCGGTACTCTTGTTTGTGTTTTTCAAACGGCAGAAGAAGTCATGGACATGGGAGGCGTTGCCAGCACCGGCTCCACAAGCTCCGGATGTGAGCTGGGATGCCCGGAACGGTGCCAAGGAAGGTCACCCAGGTCGTGCTGTTTTTTGGCTCCATGGATGGAGAGAAAGGATTGATTTTTCAGTCAACTCTAGCTACTTATAGTGGTGTTCGGATGTCAGGTTGAGGTGTGTGTTTTTTCAGCATGGACATGAGCCTCGATGTTTCGTCACCTTTTTTCATGGACACCTGTAAATACGAACTATGTGAGCAGATCTTGAAAGCGAACTTATGTGTTATTCAAACAATTTCATTTCCAGATCAAACTCTGTGTTCTCAAAGAAGCAGTTCGTTGGGAGTCTTCATGTCAGTGGAAAACTGACATGATGGTTATCGATCAATTGTATATCAATGTCACACCGTCTTCCTCACCATTGAATCCGTGTTTGTGCTCTTCACTCATCAAACAACCAATCAATCAATCATTGATTGCGCAGGGAGATGATCGCCGCCACATTGCCCAGCGGATTTCGGTTATTTTCCTCCAAGGACTCACTTTGCAGTTGTTGGAAGCGGTGATCCTCTCTGTGATGTGGCATGCGATGGCCTCAACAGGACGAGCACTACAGGGCTTCTGCCATTTTCTTGTTCTTGGATTTTCCCGCGTGTTCTTTTCAGGACCACGTTCACTTGGAGTGGAACATCTTGAATTTCACACACCCAGGATTCTAAGGATTCAATTGACTCGCATTCTGGACACCGTTGAGCCCTGTTACTTCGGTATCCAAGGTTCGAACCACCTATTGGGTGCAGTCCCAAGGCAGGGACTGCGCGGCCAAATCGAATGCGATCGGTGTTGATGTTGATGAAGCAGATTATATATCCATTCGTTGAGTAGCTGCAATTCGCAAGATGACTCAAGCTTCTATACGGATTGGCCGTTCGGATCAGTCCATGGCTTCTGATACCCCATTTTGACTTGTCTTCATCAAGGCGTGTCAGACGTGCTGCATACGTGCTGCATACGAGAACCGACCTCGAGAACTCCTCCTTTGCCGCGCACGGCGTTCCGAGCCTCCCAGGCAACTCGGAAGAGGGCCGTCGAAATGCCGAGAACCAGGCGGGTGCCGGCCGCGCGAGCGGACCTCCGGGCCCGCGGGCTCGGAGGACCGTTCGGGCGAAGATTTGGAGGAATGTTTGATGCAGTACACACATGTTAGCAGTACCAGAAAAGCTGCTTCTATGCAATGTTTGCTTCAGGGCAGCAAACATGTCCTTTGGGCCTTTGGGCCCGTACTTACGTGCTCTTGGGACACATCAGGACATGGGCCATTCTTTTTCAAAAATGTTCAAAAGCAGTGTTGGCTTTCTTTGCAAAAGACCCGTGCATTGGGATCGGATTCAGAAAAAGCAATCCTTCTGGAATTTTCACCAATCAACTGTTCGGTGGTGATCCACACTCCAACCTCCTGGCCACTTCGCGAGGTCTCTGAAATGTTGCAAGGTTTCAGTGAACTGCCGGGCAGCCTAGCTGTGCGGAGAGGCTCGGCAATCAAACAAGCCAATGAATCTTTAGGTAAACTCAATGTACCCAGTTCGTGCTTCGTCTTTGTCGGAATCAGGAAGGAGTCGTTGGCAGTTTGCAGCGTTCCTTTGTAGCAGCGGAAGGTCAGGTCCCTTTCGCCCCCCCCCCCATGGCAGACCAGCCGCACCGGTCTCAGGGCGGCACTCCGAGCAGAGCTGCCGCGAATGATGTCAGAGGTGCGCCATTGTTGCGCAGAGCTGGGAGCCGAGCAGATTCCAAGCAGTTAGAACAGGTCCTTCGGGATTTCGTTGGGTTCTGGAAGAGGGCAAGAGAGATCAATGATTCAACATGCAAGAACAGCACTTGTCTTCAAAGTTTTCAGCCCAGCCCTTCCGGGGCCCGGTGTGCCGCTTTGGGGGAGTGTCGGAGGGGCTCTCCGAGGTTGGTCGAGAGCGACCTGAGCCCTTATGTTCAGCACGGCTCTCAGTCCCAAGGCCATGGACAAGGAATCGCTTCGCGTCGCGGTGCTGAAGAGGCAAGTCTTTTCGTTAAGAACGAGCAATGTAGATGAACTCCTCCAAACTCGAGGAGGAACAAGGCTGAGGAAATGCAAAACAGTTTTGTGGCTTTGTCTCCAAGTGCTGGGGGTTTGCGATTAGAATTTGGGAATGGCTTCGCCCACGGCCGCCTTGGTTTGAAGCCCTACTCAGTCCCAACTCACTCTCCAAAAAGGGAGGCTCCCCCGGGTGGGGGTTCCGAGTTTGGTCACTTCCGTGACCACTCAGTGAGGTTCCATGCCTACTCCGCGTACATGACCTTGATCCAACTCTGCGTGGGGGTCAGCGAGACCTTAAGCTCGGGCAGCCCAAGTCCGGACTCGTCCGCCGGACCGAATGAGACGACGCGTTCGTAAGCCGCCTCCAGGCGTGGCTTCCTGCTCCCGCGTGTTCGGAAGCGGAAACACAGACGCGTGACCGGTACTGTTGGTCTGTGGACTGATTTTGGGCCACAAATGGGTCCTAGATGGAGAGGATCTGTATGAAGCCGTAAGACGGATGCCAGCCGTGTTTTGTTTTTTTCCATTCTCACAAACCGTGACGCTGGGGTATATCTGTATATATGTATGACAAGTTGTGACAGCCGTCACCGCTTGTCATACCACATGACAGTGGCCCTGTGAGTCCCATGGGACCCAACGAGGGGATAGTAACTCTCCTCATCGATCTCCCTAGTCCCAGTCGCTTGACTCGTGGATGGGTGACATCTCCGAGACAGCCTCTTCATTCATCCCAAAATCCCCCCCATGCTGCGAGACACGACACTGGATCCGAGGTTTGGAAGTGGACGAGAAAGGGCGACCAGCGGGGAGCCCTTTAGAAGAGCGCGGAACTCGCGTCCGTCGGTCGACCGAACGAGGGAGTTGTTCGCAAAGCACGACCGTGTCTCGGAGTCTCCCTGGGCGCGAAGGTGATTTCGGGATGGATGGAACAGGCGATGGATGGCAACTTGCAACTCTGCTTCTTGATATTTCTTGGGCTCAACTACTATTACTAGGCGTTGAAAAAACACATTCCCTGGGTGAGACTAGGCTGAACTGGCGCTTTCGAGCCATCTCGAGCTATGTCCAAGGTGCGGGCTGGTTGGGGCCGCACCTATGAGGCACATCAACGTTGCATCCGAGGTTCACACTTGAAGCAACGGGATGCAATTTTTTTTTTTTTTAAATCTTCTACAAACAAGTGGCTTTCCATTTCCATGATGACCTCGTCACCTCGTCCCAGGTGACGATCCCAAAGGCTCACCTTGAGGCCGGAGCGGTGGGGATTGGGCCACCGAAGCGGTGCCAAAGCGGTGCCGGCGGAGTCGAGTTGTTTGTGAAGAAAAGAAGCCGAAGCGAAGCGAAGCGAAGCGAAGCGGGCGCAAAAAGTCACTGTTTGGGAGCTTCGTGTTTTGCAAACATGCACAACAAAAGGATTGACTCATCCCCAAACACGAATCAACTAGAATCAACATGAATCAACTAGACAATTAGATGATCATGCTTGGTTTTAGGGATTCTCTGAACAACGGCGCGTTTGTGTGAAGCTTTTTCGGGAGTCTCCTTTCGTCTCCAGGTGGCAATGCCTTTGAACGCTGGTTTTTCCTTGGGGGTCGCTGGGGTCGTGTTCGCAAGGCTCTTTACAAGTATCTGAACCATCTCTACATCCGAGTGACAGAGGCAGACATCACAGAAGGCACTGTACCGGGCTGCCGTCGCTGCTGATCGTGCGAGCGATCGGGAATGGAGAGGTTGAAAAGCAGGTTTTTCAAACACACGGCTCCGGAGTGGGAGATAAGAGACTGCCGAACTCCTGCGAGTGAACTGTTCACAAAGAGCAACTCGCTTCAGAATCAATCACCTTTCACATCCTTTCGGATCCGGATCGGCCATGAAGCACATGCGAGATGTGTCGGGTCCACCTGTGAGGCGTCAGCTTCAACGCTGAAGGCCATCGGATTTTGCCCTACAG
The DNA here is from genome assembly GCA_963970005.1 of Durusdinium trenchii. NCBI lineage: Eukaryota > Dinophyceae > Suessiales > Symbiodiniaceae > Durusdinium > Durusdinium trenchii. Next base: position 76,152 of record CAXAMN010008680.1, read on the forward strand.
TGTGGTGCCGAACAAGAAACAACGTGAAACGACGCGAAGCGACGCGAAGTGACGTGTGGGGTCAACGGTTGTGGCAGGTTTGCGGGTCTTCCAAAAAAGTGCAGTTCCAGAGAGGTTACATCACCCATCATCACCCTATGGAAGGGAATCGTTGTTTGTACGGGATTGGCCAACTGGCCAAGCTTTGTAGCTTCTGTAGGATGCTATAAACCCGACCGTGGTGGATTTTAACAGCTTGGGGGCTGATTCGGGCTGATTTTGATGAACACGACTCGTCCCCAGTACTGGTGTCCACCCCAAGAGCCGGATTTGTCTCAAGAGCCAAATGACCTCCAGTCTGGAAGAATAGGTTGGAAAAGTAGAACAGCTAAGTAGTTTAAGTACTTGGCCACGGGTGGTCTTCGAATTCCTTTGCCGGCGCCGAAAACGCCCTCCGAGGCATCTATCCAGCACCTTCACAGAACATCATGACCTCGGCCTCATCCTTGGTCCAACGCGTCCACGCGCTGTCCGCGTCCGCATGCCGGGCTGCCGCGTCCGCGCTGACGCGTCCGCAAGGTGCGGTACTTGACGCTGCGGACGATGCAGACGCCCGGCACGGACCCAGAGGTGGGGAGCGGGATCGATCGAATGCCTCGTTACAATGCCTTGATACATGTGAGATGTGTTACGTTCGTAGCGAACCTTGCTCCTAGTAGTAAGGCCAGGAGCCCCGAACGTAGCGTCCTTGCTCCTAGTAGCGATGCCCTTTGCTCCTAGCAAGGATGTGTAAGGATTCCTCCTTTGCCCCAAATCACAGAAGCCAAGGACGCAGGATCATTTGACACATTTTTTGAAATGCTGCATTTGGCTTGCCACTATGGAGCACCGCTCAACATGCGTACACCCACCACATGTGAATTGACAACGAAGAGGACAACGGTAGGAGTCGGATTCGGATTCCCCGATTCCACTTTTCCACTTGGATGTCAAAGACATTCATGTTCGTGGAGCTGTCATCCAGCAAACGAGGCAGTTCTCTTTGCTTGGCTTTAGAGGTCCAAGCTCATTCAAATTCCAATCTGAGGTCCAACCCCCCAACTAAGCCATCGCAACCTCAACTAACTGAAACCAAGGTTGGTGTAACAGGTGAAACAAACTCCAACTATATAGTGGGCAAACCTAAGGCCACCGAGCATTTGGCCATTGCGCAACAGAGACCTCTCGTTCACAGCAGTTTGTTAAGGTGGATAAACTTCCAGGTGACTGAATTTGTATGGATGACAGGTCTACCTGAAATCAAAACACTGGGAGGACCTCCTTGGAATTCTTTCGAAAGGACGGACCCTGGTAGATCTGGTTTTGGCGAGTTCGCATGATCTCCACCCCAAGAGACCGGTCAGGTCTCCGGGCTGGTGCTGCGGCCGGAGCCCGCCGACGAGCTCCTCTTCGCGGCTGGGGGCACCCGGGGTTGGGCGAGTCGATCCCTGGAAGTTTCTTTGGTTTTTTCTTCAAATAGACAACCAAGTGAGTGTGACATGGTGGGCATGTTGTGATGTTGTTTTTTGAGCCGTTGGCTTTGAAGATGGTTAGTTATTGAATATTCTTGAGTACAAACCACTTGGAGCTCGTTCCTTAGTCATTTTCTGTGAACCCCTAGTATGTAACAGCATTCACTACATGTCTACTAGTAGCTACGGTTCACACACCACATGTACAATACATGTGCCGACCGTGGCTCATGGCTCAAGGAAAAGGGTGCCTCCGTCACTCTTTTCTTTCAGGGTGCCAGGTTGGTTGACCTGTGGTCGGCCCTCCTTTTCGTTGCCTTCGCGCTTCCGCACTCTTCGCTCTCGTGCCTTCGTTCGATCGCCGTCGCGCCTTCGTTCGCTTGCACTTCGTAACCACGGGTACTCGTCCTTCGGACTCCCCCCGGGTTATAATAAACATCGATCGTGCTTCCAGGGATCTGGCATACTTCTTCTACCACCTTCCGGTTGAGAGGGTTGCCTGGGCGTTTCCCTACGCCCCACCTGGTTTGTACACTCAATTGGTTATCAGCCGTAGCCGTGAGCTACAGGCATCATCACTCGACCCCATCCAGTGGTCCGTTGCAGCACGCTTTTCGCACCTGCATAGGACACCAATGGGTCGTGTCAACCCCCAGCCGCAAGCAACCGGCGCCGCTGCCTCTTCATCTGCTGCAGCACCAGCCACGGCGCCTGCTGGGGACCCTCAGGATCAAGAAGCATCCGCTTCCCCTGAGGGTGTGGTCGGAACCGCGCCTAGCGCGGAGACCACGGACCAAGAGTTTGGGGAGGCCGTGCAACCACCCCTTACTCCCCGGGTCGCTTCAGGCATTTCGTCCTCCCAACCGACATTCACGCCTCAGGGTTCAGAAACCGCCGAGGCGGAGGAGGAGGTCGACAACCCTCAACAGGAAGAGCCTGTCGCAGAGCCGACCACCATCGAGTTGCCTCCAGAGACCAGCACACTTGGTTCTCTTGACGACGAAGCCCCTCTTGTTGCAGCAGAGCTCCAGACCGGAACCGCTGCTTCGCGCGGAGAGGTCTCGCCAGCTCAAGACGGCACGTTAGGCCCATCTAACGCCGACGATCCGTCCTTTGATGTCTTTTCGTTGTTAGGCCCACCTAAGATAGAGCCCGCAGCCAAGGAGGAAGTAGAGGAAGAAGTTTATGCCGATCCCTCAGCCTCCCCTGTAGGCCTACCCCCACTGCATACTCATAATCATCCAACGCAGTTCGAATCATTGGCCACCGATCCGGTCTTTGACGAGGCTGAAGTTGACTTTGGAGACGAAGAGCCAGGCGACGACCCTGATGATCAGGCGGAGCCCGCTCCCAAAGAAGAGCAGCAGGAAGGGGAAGAGGCTGACGACGAAACCGCGCCTGGCGCGGAGACATCACAAACAACTTCCGCAGCCGTGGATCCTCAGCCGAAGCGTACGCGCGGCGCGAGGGGAGGCCAAAAACACCAGTTCGAACAGTCCGACAAGAAGTACGCTCTCACATGTGATCTTATCGCAAGTCACCTGGCGTCGCATACTTACCGTCGGGTTCGTAAAACATATCATCTACCATTCGTGAAACCGCTGATTGCGCGGAGAGACTACTCCGAATGGTACAAGTATGTTGTGTTCCATGCTGATGCATGGGCCGAGTCCCCTGAAGACGGAGACATTTCCGACGGGGCACTCAAAGCCTGGGCGGCCATCATACCAGAATTCTGGTCATGGTGTACCCGTCACATGCCGGACATCTCAAACGGTGTGAAGCAACCTACATACCGTTTTCCGCCTGGGTATTACCAAAAGACATACAAGTTCATCCCGCTCCGCCAGGTCCACTCCTCGACGGCGACCTCATCGCAGGCAGCTCCGGCCGCCCAGCAAACCTTCCCCGTGACCGTCCCGGCGCGCACCTTTCAGCCCGTAGTGGGCGCAAGCGCTGCCAGTCAGTCAGGAGGTTGGAGACCGCAGTTGAGACCTGTCGATCACCCTGTGCAACCCCGATCCCAAACTCCCCAAGGAACTCCAAGATCTAGGTCTCAGACCCGGACCTCAGAGCCAGTTCGACCTCCTCGACCAACCAGGCCGTGCCCCAGGCCTAATCGTGAAACCGCTGAGCTTCTCGCGGACACGGAGCAGCCGACCCGCACGGTCCATCTTGCCGACGACACCGAACAGGCAGATGATCCTATGGATGGTGTTGGAACCGAGGAGGGAGCACCCGCTCCAGAGGCTGAAATAGATCCAGGATACCCAGAAGGAGCGGAGGAGGAGGGCACAGTCCGACAGGACGGACGAGGCGGAACCGCGCTTGCGCGGGAGGAAGAGGAAGCTTTCGAGCCAGATCCCGTGGTCGAAGTCGAAGGTGAAGATCTCGAGGCAGTTCGCACCCGTGCCGCTAACACGATAACCCGAGCCGTAAGGTCCGGTCGACTAGCGCAACTCCCCCTGATCCACCACCGTTAGACCCCGAGTACCCGAATATTCCTCATAGGCCACAGACCTTACCACCTCACGTGAAGGTTCGAAGGCCACCTCCACCGAAGGCAAGCAATCGGAGTCTACCCGTGTCCGCGCAGCCTCCTGCAGCCGACGCTCCGCGTCCGGAGCCTAATCAGCCGAGGGAGGCACCGCAACCGCGTCAGCGCGGATTCGTCAGACTCCAACACGCTGCCCGCGAGCCGCCGGCGCAGCCCATTCCGATGGACACAGCTCGTGACACTGTCTATGATTTGCCTGACCACGTATGGCGAACCCGCCCAACGAGGGAACCCGGCGGTCTGACAGTGCCACATTCAGAGCTACTGGTGCATCCAAACACTGAGGTACACGCCATGGACGTGGACGACGAAGAAAGTCCACCTCCCCCAGCGGCCAAGCCTCGAGCAACCGCCCCTTGGCGGCGAGCGCCAACATACGCCCTAGAGGCCGAGGAGGCACCTGAAGCACCGGCCCCGAAGCCGCGTACCTCGGCAAATCCTCCACCACCGAAGCGCTCTCGTGTTGTCTTTGCAACGACGTCACGGGTTGTGCTGAGGCCTGGTCCCGGCGCTCCGGAAGAAACCGCGCCCAGCGCGGAACCATCTTTTGCGGAGCATACGCGGGGTACCGTCCCTCTGGTTGCCCAAAGAGTAGTAACTGGACATAGTTCAGGTGAACCTCCAGCGCAATCCCCTTCGAGGACGTCGGTAACCGTAACGCCACTTGTGGACCCAACACATCGTACCCCGAATCGCAACTGGGCCGATCAGTCGGCCGATGACGATTTGGACGATGCACCCACAGACTCCGGGGCGGCACCATCCGGCTCTTCGAGATCTAGGACACCGCCACCAAAGCCCCTGGTAGTCAAGCCACCGCCACAATGCATTCGTGAGGATCCGTCTCAACGTAAACCACAGTATGTTGAGTCAGGGCGGGTTGAAGAGTTCCTCCCTCACGGGTTCTTCACAACACCTCCGCCCGGACCTCCCAAGCCTCCACCACCGCCACCACCGGCTCAGGTACCAAAACCTAAGCCGATGCCTGAGCGACCACCGCGGTCTTCGAGCCCTCCTCCCGCAAACGTCGCACAGGATGCAACAGGCAGAGGCAGAGGTCACGGATACCCGCCACCTCCTGCACCTTCCGCAACCGCGCCTCGCGCGGAGGAAGATCCTGCAGAGGCTGAACCAAAAGGCGGTACATTAGCGCCACCAACTTTTGGAGACCCTCCGCCTCCAAACCCGCCACAGCAGGACGACGATATGCCACTCCCTCGCAATCGTTACCTCGAACTGTGGCAAGAGGCGCATCACGTCTTCGGTCAACAAATGTGTGACCCTATGACCCTAACTTTACCCGGTCAAGCTCATAACATCGAGGTTGGTCTAGACTTCCATAAGGTTCTAGATGCAATGTTGGTATATAAGCTTGAAGTCCCCACACGACAGTGCGTTGATGCTCTTGCCAATCTCGAGCGCCTCGGCGCAAGAATAACCATCATATCCTTCACGGGACATGAAGGTTACGCAAGAGCGGCCTCACAAACCGCGCACTTTCGTGACTGCGTTCGCGCAGCTGGACTCCAGATGGGAGGGGGAATATTTCTCACCAACTCCCGAGTCGGGCCGGAAGGCAAAACTCCAATCGTCACTCGATTGGGGATTTGCGCGTACGTCGACGACGATTCCGAAATCATCAATGAGGTACGCCGCACTGGCTGCTACGGCTACCTCTGCGACGCTACGCGTCTTAACCAGCCCCATTCGGTTTTGCTGGACTTAGCTAATATGATCCGCTCTTCCGGAATCCACAACTGGAAGATTGCGCATCATCCTCGACCTTTGGCGTCCGACGAATTTTCAGGCGAATCTAACCCACGGGGAGGAGGCCGCCGACGACCCAAAGCTCAATAGGGCCCTACATGCCAGTAACCGCTGCCTTGCGCGGTCACTTTTCGTTCGTAGGACCATTAGGTAGGTTGAGTGCAGTGAAACTTCAATCTCAATACCGAAGTCATTCTAGTTGAACTTTAGGTCATGCATTCAATTTTCTTTCAGTGCACTCGTTCTTCACCACGCAACAGCTGCCACAAGGCGCTGGAGTGGTCTGGACTCCTCGTGTAGCGCGAAAATAACTGCACCTGCAGTTGGGTGGGAACCATGGCGAACCATACAGGGTTTTCCCCGCCTGATGATCCCCCAGGTGAACGGTCTAGGTCCTCCCCTGAAGAGGTTCCCGTAAGCCGTGGTAGAGGTCCTTCATCCAGTACCACTGCCCACGCAATGTCCGTCGTCACTCGCCTGAGGGGTTCGTCGCTCGCTGCACCACCGGTCACGCGTCCCAGGACTACGACCACAATGGAGTCTTCACCGTCCACTCCAGAGCAAAGGCCAGCCACTCGTCGGAGACGTTCCGGGTCGGGGAGAGCGCTAGAGGGTATTCGTGAACCTAGTAACGAACAACCCCCCATACAATGGATAGATCCCCAAACTGGCCGCCCGCTACATAGGACCCCTAGTCCTCCTAACCGTAGTAGGCATACCACATATAGGGACCCGAACCGAGACATGCCGGCCGCTGCTTTCGTTGCTGGCGCTGCCGTCCAAAACGCACATAATGCATCCCTAATTGCTCAACAAGCGGCTACCGTTGCCGAGCAGCAAACACTCGAGGCCAACCAGGCCAGGCACTATGCATCGTTTGTTGAAGCTCAAGCAACGCAAGCGCTACAACAAGCAGAAGCCACCTTACTAGAAACTAGGGCTAAAGCTGAAGCTTATGTAGCACAAGCCGAAGCTAACGTTCGTAATACACAGCAACAAGCACAAGCTTTTGCCGCCTCCGTTGACCAGGAGAGAGAACAGTTTCAAGCTCAGTTGAACTCTAGAGCCCAGCAATGGGCCAGGGGGGTTGAAGCTGATGCAAGACTCCGCGTCCAGCAACTTCAACACCAAACTGAGCAATACATGTCAGCTCAACAGGACACAGTCCGTAACTTACAACAGCATAATGCCGTGTTAGAACAACAACTGTTGGCGGAACGTTCACCGGTGCCCAACTCACCTAAGTCACCGATGACCCAAATCCTGACCGGAAGCCAATTGTCTACGCCTGTAATGGCCTACGGCAAGGACCCAGGTGAAGGTAACCCTTTTGCGGTTAGTATGCAACTCGAACCTCCTCCGGGACTGTTGCCTCAGGATGTTCAACCACCCTTGCCCCTCACCCCCAAAGGTCCCCATAGGCCACAGGAATACTATATAGGCTCTGTTCGTGGCACGCCTCCGGGTAGTGTTGCCCCGGCCGACGGTCATGCAGGACAAGTTGCAAGCCTAGAGGCACAAGTCTCCAGCCTCCAAGACACTGTTAAGTTGTTAGCTGGTCACTTGCAATCCCTGCTTAATGCCCCTAAGACGATGACCCCAAGTGTCATAAGTCCGGGCCTCACGATAGGAGTTCCGGTTCCACCGCCTCCTCCGCCGCCAGCGATGTCGATGCCTCCACCACCACCACCTCTTCCTCCGCATGCAGCCGCCCCCGTGCCGGGAACAGCTGCTGTAGCGCTGATGGGTGGTACGGGTGGAGTAACCGGCATTTCGAGTAATTATTTAGCTGATATACCCGCCTCATCGTCGGCACCACCGGTTCCGGGCTTACGCATCTTGCCGCCCGCATACCCAGTGTTCGAGCGAACCAGACATGGAGATGAGTCTCCGAGCTCGTCATCCTCTTCAAGTTCAAATGATGAAGGCGACAGCTCGCCTAGCCACTCGTGTAGGGTTTGTGGAGGTAACCACCCCGAGGTTGACTGCCCTCTGTTGACCATGAATCGGGAGATCCCTCACCCTCCATCATCTGTCGACCCAGCCGAAAGCGTGGATCCCGCAGAGCAGGAGTCAGACATCGTGTACACGAAAGGCTTAAGTAACTTGGTCTTACCCAACATCCCATCAGACTCCGGCCAAGCTAGGGGGTACATAAACCAGGTTCTCATGAACATTGGTTCCCTCCAAAAGTCTGCCGGTAATGACCTTTACATGTGGGCTCAAGAGTGCTTAACTAGAGAGGACTTAGATCTTTCTTCGGACAAGCGCTTCCCACGGACAGACCGGGAGATAGCCACCAAGATGTTGAAAGTTTGTAAAACTGGACGTTTCGGTATCATCTTTCAACGGATGGTTGAGGAATCCCGACTTGCCGGTAAAGGTATGCCATGCGGTAGAGTCATGCTTGCTACCATTTTCAGGCACTTCCAACTCGAGAAAGATCGTATTGGAATGTTAGGTGAACGTAACCTTCTCACGTTAAGACTTAAAGGCAATAAGGTGGAGGATTTGATTAACTTTCAGGAGAAGTACCGGTACATAATGGCGGCCATCCCTGTTGATGACCTACCCGGGAAACTACATTGTTTAATCATCTCCTTGATGAGCTTGAGCACACCTTTGGCTAACAAAATAACTAAGTCCCGTGAGGCCCCAGCTGGTAGTCACCGCAGAACCACCAAATGGTTGTGGGAGAAAGTTGACCTGATCATCGAGCTGGAACGTGTCAAGGCCAATCGCCATGCCTTCGATAAGAAGCTCCGTGATTCACAAACCGCGGATTTGGCCACGACATACAACCCCAAGTTAGTAACCGCGAACCCCGCGACCAAGGAAGGGAAGGAAGCCAAGCCTAAGAAGGAACCCAAGCCTAAGAAGGAGAAGAAACCCAAGAAAGAAAAGGCTCCCAAGCAGGACACCACGTCAGAGGTGCCCGCAGCTCCCCTCGGCAAAGGTAAGGCCACGCCAAAGGGTCCCCCAAAACCTAAACCCAAGGGTGCCCCGACCACTCCTCGGTCGGAAGCCGTAGTTAAGGTGGCGGATATGACCATGGCCCAAAAAGCCAAGACGCCCTGCGCCTTTTACGCCTTTAATTCATGCCGCGCCAAGAGCTGTCCCTTCCTACACGACACGAACAACAAATATAAGGGGCCACCCCCGAAGTCTCTTCGATTTGCCAAAGGCAAGCCTCCCGCAAAGGCCACTGCCGCAGTTGCACAGGCCCATGCCATGCCCGCCTTTGAGGATGGGAAAGTCTCATGGCTTTGGGACACTGCTGCGGGGAGACACCTGTTCGGTCGTCAGGCGCTAACGCGAGAAATGCGTGATTGCGCCGCACCTTCGAATAGCCCTGTCAGTTTCACGACTGGAGGCGGCGCTCAACAGAGCGCTGACTCCCTCGCATTCGCGGGAAGTGAACTCCTCGAAGGTGAAGAGGTCTACATCTTAAAGGAATGCCCGCCAGCCCAATCCATTGGCAAGACGGTGATGGATAAAGGTTACATGTTCATTTGGGATCCCCGTGAACAAGTTCCATACCTTATTCCACCAAACTTAATCCCTAAGTGTAGACTACGTGTTCCCCGAAAGCATAGGATCTGTGCATCTAGAGTTGTTGAATATGTTCCCCAGTACGGCGAAAAGGTCAAGCCTATTCGGTTCGTCCCTCCGGAACGTCTCCAGCCACTCGGTGCCATCGACGCGACACCCGCGGAGACAGCACCAGATCCTGTTTCGGACGAAGAGTACACACCATCCGTCGCTGCAGACGATGTGAGCGAGCCAGTCGAGTCCGTCGAGGATGCTTCTCCTAGGTCCAGTGCCGTTGGGTCAGAGACCGCTGAGGCATTCGCGGGGGGCATTCCGCCTCATCCAGATGACGACAAGACACTAATAGAGCTTGCCTATGATGGTGATGAAGCAAGAATAGCGGATGACCCTACCATGCTCAAGAAAGCCGCATTTGAGGAACCGCATATTCTAACACACTATCCCAAGAATCCCTTTTGTCCAGTTTGTCAGATCTCGAAGTCAACTTCCAAGAGAGTCTCACGCAAACCTGATGTCAAAGATGACGACTTCATAGACCCACCAAAAGGTCCATATGAGCAGTTGTCAACCGACGACGTCATAATGGCAAAAGGAGAGGACTTGGCCGGCAAAGGTGTAGGTGGGGTTAAAGCATTTCATGTAGTCCGAGACACCTACTCGGGTGCTAGAATAGCATACCCCATGAGTAAGCGTGATGCCAGTACCCACTCCAAGAACTTCCGCCATTTTCTAGGCCTGAAGGCTAACGAGGTAGCTACGCGCGTCCTTGTTAAGATGGACGAGGCTGGGGAGTTGGAACAGGCTGCGCATGAAGTTGGGTTGATTCCGGAAACGTCCTTGCCAAACAGATGGCCCCATAATGCCATGATGGAGAGAGACATCCGTGAAGAAAAGGAATGCTGCAGAGCAATCCATCTTCAATCCGGGTTGCCATATTCCTTTCACACCCACTCATATCCCTTTGCATGTCTTTCCATGAGTTTTGACAGACCGTCAGCCTTGGAGTCCGCAAAGACACAATGGGAGGCGCTCACTCGCAAGCCCTTTGACGGCATGAGACATTCATTCGGTCAATTGATGTACTACCGTGACAAGCGAGTATCTAAGCGCACCTTAGAGCCTAACATGTCCCCATGTTTGTTCGTAGGTTGGCGAATAGATGCTGGTTTTCGGTATCGCTATGTGGTTCGTGTTCTTGACTACATGGATTACAAAGTTAGTGAACATGTCAATGTCCAAGAAGTCCCCGAAGCTGAAATCTATGTTGAAGATGGTCCTCCATGTTTTCCAATGGCCTCTGTTAAGTTAGCGCATTTGAAGGGAGGTTCTTTAGGAGTCCTCGACGATCTTGCACGTCTTGACATGCCGGATATCCCTATGAAGGAGATTCCTTTCGGACTGGAGGGGGCCGACGCCGTCCCCCCATCTCCCGTGGACCCTAAAACCAGGGGGGTGTACATCACTTTGGATCGCATCATCCGGTTTAGCGAGACCCCAGGGTGTAAAGCGTGTGAGAAGAAAACGCGATACCACACGCCTGCATGCAGGAAACGTTTTGCCAAACTTGTTGATGAGGAGAGACGCGACCTTCTTGCCAAAAGGAAGGAAGGCATCACCGTCGAGGAGCTTCCACCGCGGGAGCCCGAGACCGCGCCTCCGACGGAGTCATCCGAAAGTGTAACTGAGCATGAGCCACACATCATCGATGCGACTCCGACTGTGATATCGGGGCTGTCGCTCTCGCCACACACCACATACAGGACGCAACTCATCCACACTCGCCCCGAGAGTGGAGTCCCGGTGTTTGGCATGCCCTCAACAGCACAGACAGCTCAAGTTTCTAAGTCTAAGAAGAAGAAGAAGAAACCGCGTAAGGCGCGGCCTGGCCGATGCATGTTCGAGTTCGCATGTGCCTCGGATTCGCAAATGCACGAGACTTTTCTGGAGATGGGAATTCCCCACATTGCCCTTTCAAAAGAGCACCTCGATCTAGACGATCCCCAAATGCAAGCGCAGTTGCATCACCACATAAGCACCTGCAAAGAGATTCCTGATTTATGGGCCTCAATCCCTTGCGCATCAGGGTCTCCTTGGCAAAGGGTAAATCGCATGAAAGGGGGGCTCAACTTCATGAAAAGGCATGCACTTCAGGTTAAGGAGTCTAAACGTTTATTTGCTGAATTCGCTAAGTCTGCAGAGCTTACTTTAGCTCGAGAAGGCACTGTCACTTTCGAGTGGCCTAAAGGGTGTGAAAGTTGGCAACGCACAGACGTAAAACATTTCTTTGATAGCCACCCCGAGTTTGTTCCAGTCGAATTTGACGGGTGTGCTGTTGTGGTGTGAAATCCACTAAAGGCAGACCCATTAAAAAGAGGTGGCGACTGATGACCACCAGCAGGGCTATCGTCGACATGTTCTCGAAGTTCCAATGCACCCATAAACCCCACGAACATGATCAAGCGGTCGGGTCGCAGACAGCTCGTACTGCATTTTACCCAAGGCAGATGACCGTCCAAATTGCAAAGGCCCTGTACCCTAGCATGTCTTTTTCCCATCATGCCCCAGCCATGCCATGTTTTTCATGTACCCATGAACATGAGCACAGGGACAAAGAGCAGACGCTGAAACATGTGTCAGCCCTGTCGGGGATCGACGCTATGGCCATCGCAGTTGAGACAGATGACACAGTCGGGCAAATGGTAGAAAGTTTAATGGATATAAGTGCTCTCATGCACGAGGCCTACCAGATCCCTAAGACCGACGATGGTAAAGATCAGGTAGCAGCTTTGGTCACTAAGCTCCTAAGTCGCACCGAGATGCTCAGCGACCCTGAAGCCTTGCAAAAGGTTAAGGACGAGGCAGCCGATTTGGTTAACGAAGGTACTTGGGAGTATGAATCCGTTAGGGAGAAGGAGCACGTCCGTGCTGAGGCTAAGGCTTCCGGAGTCTCCGTCCATTTCGGTAAACTAATGACCATAGCCTCCATTAAATTTTACGAGCTGGCAAAAGAGTTGCAGAAAAAGAAAGGTAGGATTGTCTACCGAGGTGACTGCGCAAAGGACGAACATGGCGCAGCAGCCGTCTATGAGGAATTAGGCGCAAACCCGACTTCGGTCCAAGGGCTGAACGCTTGCCTCGCCTACGGGTCACTACCTGGTAACCTGTGCACCGCCGCGGATGCGGTGAAGGCGTATGTGCAAGCAACACTGAAGTCCAAGTACAAAACTTGGATCGAACTACCACCCGAACTTCGACCCGCGTGGTGGAAGAACAAATTTGTTCAACCAGTGGTCCTTCTCGTCAAGGCGCTGTACGGACATCCCGACGCAGGAGGGATGTGGGAACAGCATTTGAAGGGCATTCTTAAGAAAATGGGTGGCGAAGAAATCCCAGAGTTCCCCGGTAACTTCTGGTTTTCTGGTCCTCGTTTAATGTTATCCACATACGTTGACGACCTCACTTTGGCAGGCCCACGGGAGAACCACCAAAAGTTTTGGTCAGAACTCACGAATGTTGTTAACGTTGAACCACCCGAAGCTATTTATAGAATGCTAGGGAGGAACCACATCTACGCGGTAGTCCCAGATTCAGGAAACACCGAGACCGCTGCTTTGCGCGGTAGTGCTGACGCCCTAATCTTCGACATGAAAGATTACGCGCAGCAAACCATCGACCTCTACAAGTCGGCGGCCGGTGTCGATAAGATAAAGTCAGCCCAGACGCCATTTCTCGTCGACGGCACATTCACCACGGCTGATGAGGAGTCGCCCGGAGAGCTCGCACCAAAGGCATGCTCTATCCTGATGAAAGCTCTTTGGCTTGCCAGGTTAGCGCGGCCTGATATACTTAAACCGATCAACGATCTGGCCACCAAGGTGCAGAAGTGGACCCGTGTCCACGATAAAAAGCTGCTACGGCTCATTCAGTATATTCAGCACTCACTAGAATATAGACTAACCGCCGTCTGCGGCGATGATGCTAGTGAGCTGTGGCTAGAACTTTTCGTGGACGCCGATTTCGGTGGGGACCAACATGACGTGAAGTCGACCTCAGGGGGGTACTTAGTACTTAAGGGCCCTAACGCCCACTATCCACTAGCATGGGTGTCGAAACGGCAGACCTCCACGTCAAGATCCACTACAGAATCGGAAGTAGTGAGCTTGGCCTATTCGTTATATCAAGAAGGGCTACCTTCGCTACAGCTATGGGATAAACTTCTTGGACGGGACGTTAACCTCGTCATACAGGAAGATAATCAAGCCACGATTCTTGTAGTAAGGAAGGGCTTCTCCCCTAAGCTACGACACATCAGCCGAACACATAAGATAAACCTCAGTTCCTTAAAGGAATGCATCGACGACCCATCTGTCGAAATTAAGTACATCGATACGAATGAACAAGCTGCAGACATTTTCACCAAAGCGTTGCCACCACAAAAGTGGTTCAAAGCGCTATGCTTGCTTGGCATCCGTACACATATACAGTGCTTAGTCCCATCTAAGACAGATAGGAGCCTTCCGAGCAGTTCGAAGCCTTCGTAGGTCGTCGAAACCGCTGCCACCCGGCGCGGTAATTCGTGCATGTACAAAGGAATGCTGCCCCAAAACGGGGAGGGGGGAGTCATTTTCTGTGAACCCCTAGTATGTAACAGCATTCACTACATGTCTACTAGTAGCTACGGTTCACACACCACATGTACAATACATGTGCCGACCGTGGCTCATGGCTCAAGGAAAAGGGTGCCTCCGTCACTCTTTTCTTTCAGGGTGCCAGGTTGGTTGACCTGTGGTCGGCCCTCCTTTTCGTTGCCTTCGCGCTTCCGCACTCTTCGCTCTCGTGCCTTCGTTCGATCGCCGTCGCGCCTTCGTTCGCTTGCACTTCGTAACCACGGGTACTCGTCCTTCGGACTCCCCCCGGGTTATAATAAACATCGATCGTGCTTCCAGGGATCTGGCATACTTCTTCTACCACCTTCCGGTTGAGAGGGTTGCCTGGGCGTTTCCCTACGCCCCACCTGGTTTGTACACTCAATTTCCTTGTGGCTTAATGCTTGTTTGTGCCCCGTCTTGCAGCGAGTTCGCCACCAAGAAGGGACCCCAAGGACGCGAAGAAACGAAAGACATCCTCACAATCAGAAGAGCCAATAGCAAGAGTAGACTGAAAAAGGATTCAACAGTGCCCATCATGCTCCAACACAGCTTTACCAAACAAATGGAATAGTCCAATATACAGCAATTGATGAAACATGATTGCCAAGCTATTCCACTTCTCGAACTTCTTCTTCTCTTCTCTGGGAGGAGCCATTCACAGATCCCAGTCCGTTTGCGCAAAGGTCTTGGCCTCCCGATGCATTCTTGAGAGCGAGCTACAGGCAGCGGGTTGGGTCACGCGTGCAACGCAGCTCGCGTGTTCAGGTCACTAGGTCATTTGTGGCTACGCTGCTACTCACCCTTTTCACCGAGCTAGTGTACCGATGATCCCGAGAAGTCAGAGCAGGAGTTGTTCGGCAAAGTTCGAACGCCAGCTTGGGATTCTTCACATTTCTTCACATTCAGTGGACGAATCATCTCTCACCACTTCTCTTGTTCTACGGCGCAGGACGTTTACACTGGTCCCCTGGGCCTGCTTCTGTTGACTCAGTGTGAGAAGGCCGGGGAAACTCTCGCGGGTGCACTTTGAAGAACGCCCGTGTTCAAGACGTTGCAAGCATGGGGCTGACGCGGTAACACTGCCATGTTCCTTATTGCCACATGATGCTTCGTGGTGTGACTTTTTGTGCTTTTGTGAGTTGCCTTCATCCCGTGTTCGTGCCAATCATGTTGACTGATTTATAAACCCCCCCCATATCAAAAACGGGAGGTTCTATTCACGAAAAGCCGAATGTAACAGAACCGACCACCGCGGTGCTGGCCTTGGAATCGCCTTCGCCTTCGCTTCGTCGAGTCCAGGCAAGGCCCAAGCCGCTCAGGGAGGTGAGAGGGGAGTGCGGTGCGTGCGCGGCGCGCACGGTGGGAGAGCGGGACCGGGTCTTTCTCTAGTTGTAGATCCCTCCAAAGTTGGCTGGTGTATGTGGCATGTGGGTTGATTTGGGGACTGGTGTTTCTCCAGAATCAAGGTGTGGGTGACTACGTGCTGTTCCTGTTTCAACGTGCTGTTCCAGCGGACCAGCGGAACCCTGGCTCTCCGCCACATGTACGCCGACCGTGACGGCACCGCCGACCGTTGGGCTCCAAGGGCACGGATGGACCGTTCGATGACAGCGGGCTCTTTTCATACCGTTTGCCTTGGACAGTGCAGTTCATTTCTCAGCCAACATAGACAGACAAAGAAAATTTAATATATATATATATACATATAGGGATCCCAGCAAAGCTAGAAAAGAAACAATAAGAATATAGCTTTTTGCCTCCAAGCTATTGATTCTCTTCCGGAGTACCTCCTGACCGCTCATGTTCTGCTTCCTTTTTCGGCCTCTGCGGGCGGTCCACGCTTCCGCTTGATGCCATGGATGGCACCTTGGAGGCTGGGTGGACCGCCGGGTGACGGTCCTCCCGGGTGACGGTCGGCCGGCGGCCGCGCGGCCGAGGCGGCGCCGAAGCACCTGAGTCCACAATCCGTCTTCCGAGCGGCTCTGTTCATCCAGGCCGGTGGAGGGGGGAAAGGGTCGGGTTGGGACGGGGCCAGGGGAGGGGCACCAGAGATGGGGCCCGCGCAGCGCCGCGCAGCAAGAGGCTTTTGCCAGGAACGTTTTTTTCGGAAAATGAT
The DNA here is from genome assembly GCA_963970005.1 of Durusdinium trenchii. Classification (NCBI taxonomy): domain Eukaryota; class Dinophyceae; order Suessiales; family Symbiodiniaceae; genus Durusdinium; species Durusdinium trenchii. Next base: position 92,283 of record CAXAMN010008680.1, read on the forward strand.
GCTCTGCCAAGTACTAAGTAACCAAGTTTTGGATGGTACGTCAAACTTGGTCAAACTCGGTTGCTTCGTTGCTTCGTTGGTCGGTCACGAACGCCGAGCGCCCAGACCGCCTTCCGGCGATGGCAGCTTGCGGACCCGGCGAGGCGGGCGTGGGCCGACCATGAGGGGCCCGGCCCATTTGAAGATGTGTTGAACCATTTCGACAGGACCACTAGGAGATAATCTAGACGATCTAGAAGTCTCACTTCTGTAGTAAAAGAATGGGATGATCCCTTGAACCAACGGGTATTGTATTTCTATAGTGTTGGTAGGTGAATGGCACTGTTTGCTGCTACGTGACTAGCGATGGCCTCCATCCCAGTAGCGATGGCCTCCAACCTACTGGCGATGGCCTCCATCCCAGTAGTGATGGCCTCCCCCTAATACCAGCTACATGCTTCCATATGCTTCCCCAGGCTTTTGGGCATCGAGTCCACCGTGCCCTCGCCGGCCTTGCGCGTGGCGCTGACCTGGAAGCAGCGGCTATGCCGGCCGGAGACGGTGGATGTGCAGGCGGAGGCCGGGGCGGGGAGACGGTGGAGTCACTGCTGTCATCTCAGTAGTTACATCACCGGCTTACAGGTGGTATAGGGCTTAAAAGACATCTACAATTACATGATGTATCATGATGTCATGATGTTATTTATACATGCTATATTCGGATATTCACCATTCTTGACGTGGATGTGGTCAGGCTTGCCTTTTGGGAGGTCTACCCCTTTGGATGCGCGTCCAAATGAATCAGAAATCGAGTGGGCCTCGCCGATGAAGGGAATCGTGTGATCACGAGCGTCGAAGCTCACAGGTCTTAGCTCGTTGGGAAAAGTCGCCTAAAAGTAAAAGGGAGAAGGCCCCAGATCAGTGTGCTAGTCACTATTCCATGCAGGTTTACCCTCAGACCACGGAAACTGGCGCTATGTCACATGTCGCATTGCTCATGTTCCAATCGACGGTTCTTCGACAGAACTACATGGGATTCGTCAGTGTTCTGGAATTCAGAGCGACTCAAGGAGCAAAGGATGCTACTAGGGTCTCCTGGCCTTACTACTAGGAGCAAGGACTCCTGGCATCGCTACTAGGAGCATTCTTACTACTAGGAGCAAAGGACGCTACTAGCATCCAAGTTTTCCGGTGAAGGATCAATGTGGTGAGACTCCGTTGTAGTGTGTCCCCTCAAAGACCACTAGAAAGAACCCCACAATATTGGTCAAAGAGCTACCCCCAGCTTGGGGTTGCGTTTACACAGTGGGACCGGAAGGTGCAGGTTAACGTATAGGTCACATGCACTTTCTGTCATTAGTCTTCCAAAAAATAAGGTCTACTACGACCCCTCCACATCCTCAGGGGGGCTGCCGTGTCGTGTGGCGACCGCCAGGCCATGGCGGCTGTGGCGGTGATCTGCGGCCGGAACCGAGGTCTCACGCTAGGGCCCATCGTGGCCTGCTACAACGAGCCGAGACCCCTAGAGATGGCTCTAGCCACAGGGGGAGCAAGTGGAGTGGGAAGGTGGAAAGGTACTTCTGGTGGTTCTGGCATTGGTGCGTGGCATGGGCCGCTTGTTCAGGTCTAACTTGGCCGATCCCTAGCTCAAGAGTAACAAGAGCAATTGGGTTGCTTGATCTCTAGACCAAGCAAATCTGCAGTTCTGACGGAATCGGGCTGCATATAGTTCCAACTTCCGGGCAGGTTCTTTGTCGGTAGAGCCAGGAAGCATGCACTTTGTTACGCGTATTTCCAGGTGAAACAGCACAAAAGGTGTGCAGTTTTTTGTTTTCCTTAGCCGTCTCCAACGGCTACAGGTATCATGGGAAGCTTCCTGACGATGATGCCATCTTCTCCCTACTCATGGAGCGATTCCAAGAGGCGCCGACATGGCGAGAGCGGAGCCGCTCCGCAGGTCCTCGGAAACCAAAGACCTGCGGCACCGAAATCCGAGCTCACCATGTTTAAGTGGTTTCGTAATTTAAGGTTATATATATATATATACACACACAGCATACAGTAAATGTTATTACAAATAAGCGTTACCACCAGGATGATTTCCCTTGTGGGTAGGGCCTGATGAGGCGTCAGGAGGTGTCAAGCGTTACATGCGCTGCAATGCAACCCCCTAGGTGTCAGGGCGGGGAGCGTTCCGTTGCCCGACGAAGCGGCCGCGACCTGTGAGGTGGCGGAGGACATGGATGAAGCTGTCCTGGCGCAGCTTGAAGATGTGCAGCGCCCATCAGAGGCGACACACCTCCATTGGGCGACCAAACGTGAGGAGTGTCAAAAAGGTTTTTGGGACCAAGATGTTAACAAAGCTGGGAAATCAACGCAGTCTCAAAAGACTTCCGTCAAAGCTGCAACTCGTTGAAGACCAAGCTCACTTTTTCGCAACTACGAACGGAGCGTTCGAGGACGCTTCGATGCCCGGAGCAATGGACACTGCATCGCGTAGCGAACGGAGCGATCGGACGCGAACCGAACGGATGTTGGACGTCCATCTCGGCCTGCCGCCTCCGCGAGGCGCGCGCGATCATCGAGCAGGGTCGAGCTGCCTGGGGTGCACCGGCCAGGGACACCCAGAAAACGGGCCAAAGCATTCGAACTTTCTTCGGACTGCCTACCCTACCCACTTCCGAAGAATGGACAGGGTGTTTTGCTATGCCTATAGACTCTGATGGCTCAGTCTCGGAAGACTCAGTTCACACGGAAGGTGAAACTACTGTGGCCTGAACAAATTGAAAGTGGCATCCAACCTGACCAGAAAGAGCGATCACACTTGATGGTCAGAAAGTTGGGAAAGAATGCGCAAGCATGCACAAGTAAGGCTGCCAGGTGGTAGGCTAGATGGGTAGCCAGCTTCCAGCTTCTGGTAATGTCGGAAACCTAGCCCTGCGGCGCCTGCGGCTGCACTCGAGGAAAGATCGCTGATCCAGAATCATGTGCTCTTCTCCTCTTGTCAGGCGGGCAAATTCTGGCCTTGTCAGACGTTCCAGAACTTGAGTACTTGAGCATTTTGTCCCTTGTTCCTTTTACCTGTGGGTTTCAATGTTTCTCTGTTCTGGAACCATACCTAATCTATTCCAATGGACCATTTCAGATGGGTGTTTGTCAAGATGGACCATTTCAGACGACTGCTGGTCAGGAGAAAGTGGAGCAAATGAAAAGAGTCATGGAAGGCAGGGGAAGCTGCGGAAAAGGAACCGACTCTCTTCCGTATACCGTCCTTTTAGCAACACGTGTCGGTGAGAACTAGCGTTCTCCCATGGGTTAGTTCCATTGGCTACAGGGAAAACAAGGAACAGGTGTCCAGACCCATGTGTGAAGCCAGGCGATTGGGGGGTGTGAAGCCTTGCGATTGGCTGAGGTGAGCTAACAGCACGCAGCATCCTCAGCACCCAGGACACTGCATCATCTCGTCATTCCAAGTCTTCCCAGTCTCGTCCCAGTCTCGTCAATTCCTTGGAGGTTGAAGCGTCCGTGGACCCACCTGGGAGACGTTTATATAACTTTGGGATGAGCTTTCATGAGTTCGTTGGAACACCTCCGGGGTTCGTTGGGTTCGTTGGGTTCGTTTCGGCTCAGCAGGTGGTTCTTTGGCTCTGAGGCCTGGAATTTACCACGACGAAGCGCTCCATACAAAGATTTTCCGAGGACCTGCTTTGTGGTGTTTATGGCAGACACTTGGGAAGAAACGGATGGCATTTGGCAAGTACAAGTGAGTCATTGTTTGTTTCCTAACTTGAAGAGAAACAGAATTGAACTGTTCAGAGCAGGAAGTGGAGCAGGAGTTTCACAACTGTTGCGAGCTTAGAGACGCGTTCCGATTCACCATCACCGCCACCTCCGCGGACTCTCCGCGGACTCCGACCGCGTCCGAGCGGCCGATGCGTCCGCTCCGGGTCCGGGGGTGGAGCCCTCCGCAGGTCACACCCCCTTGCGTGGGCGTGTCTTGAAGGCCAAACAGGCGCACAAGGCGAGGGCGAGGGCGAGATCGATCCTCGAGAAATCAGTTTTGGGGGCAGATCCTAATGAGATCCTCTCGGTTTGAAGGGGCTTTTGGTTGAACTGGCAGGCCCGAGTGGAGCTCGAGGTGCGCAAGCTTGTGTTGATTTTTGCACTGCACAATGAGTTTCGTTGCGCAGCCCTTCGTTTGAACAAATCGAAGGGAAGATTTTGGACCAATGACTGTTGAATCAACCAGTGTGCTTGGTGGCGATTTCTTCCACCTCAAGATGTGGATCATGCCAGGTGCAATCGAACTATGGCTGGCCGCCCAAAGGGCAGCCAGCCCTGTCGGAGTCTGAGGGTTTCACGTGGGGCCTTGAGATGCCTTGAGGAGATTTGGGTGGGGAAATGCCTCTTTTAAGCCGTGTTTCATTGGTCAACCGGACAGGGAGTTCTGAAACAAGGTGATTTGCCATGCACTGAGGCTTGCCCGGGCAGTGCGCTGGTTTGCGCTGGAGTTAGGCCTGTCTGGGGAGATGAGAATATCGGCCAGATGAGAAGCACTGATTGCAAGGGGCGACTTTGATTTGATGAAAAAGAGGACCTCAACTTCCAATTGGACCAGAATGGCCTCGGGTAGCATTGCAAGCCAAGACAAAAACGTACATGAGTCAATTACATAAGGGACAATAATGAACACTTGGACATTTGCAGTTCGGCTCCTCCCGCTACAACCCCTTTTTTAGACTTTTCGCATCTGATACTCATCACATCCAGTACCTTTTAATGCGGTCTGCAGTTAACACCACACTCACAGTACCAATTTCCAAAAAAGCGCCTTTCGCTGAAAGACGCGACTTTTTGTCACTTGTTGGAGGCCATCGCGGTTCGTAGGTTGGAGGCCATGGCTCTTGGGTTGGAGGCCTTTGTCTCCTATCAAATCTCCCCTGCCCGAGCCGCCGCTGCGGCTCCTTCGCCCTCGGCGCCCCGCAGGGAGCGAGCACCCGGCGGTGGACGACTTCCTGCGCGCGGCTCTGCGGGAGCTGCGGAGCTGCGAAGGCGCCGCTGAAGAGGTCGGGTCCCGGGGCCGAGAGCGGTACCGGGTCCTTTCCGGCCAAGCGAAGCGTTCTTATGGAGCGGACTGGACTGTCCGAACAGTGCTAAGGAAAAAGCTTTGAGTTGTAACATTTATGAGTTAATATTGTTCTATCTAGTCTAGTTGGTGGTGAAGATTGAGTTCTGAGTTGAAGTCTGTTTCCCGTCGCCCTGCATTTCTGCAGTCTTGTGCAGGCGCTGCGGCCAATCGAGGAGGCGACCTCCGAGAAGCGACGCAGGTGGCGCCAAGCCGGAGATGGGGTCGATTTGGGGATGAACTGAGTGGGGAGGATGTGATGATCATGACACAAACCATATCTAAATGTATTCCTGTTTTTTGTTGTGTGTGTGTCAGAGTTTTCCATGGTGTTTTGAGAGGAAAAAGTTGAAGAGATCCCCTCTTGGTGTTTTTCATTGGTGTAACTGTAACCATTGATCTTGCGGTGTTTTGTTCTGGTTTTGAGGCTCGTGGACAAGTATGTAAGATTTTGGCAAACACCAATGATTGTGTGTGGTCGGCGGGATAGCTTCAAGCAGCTACGTAGCTTCAACATAGCAAACAAACAAGCATCGAACAGGTCCATGTCTATGTGTATGATTGTCTGTGTATGTGCACTCTAGCCTTCCAAGACTGTTGAAAGTGCTTAGTAAAACAATGGTTGTCCGGAAAGAACACAAAAAATCAAATCAGCAAGGTCACGGTGGACGTGTCTCACATATGCTCTTGCTGCAAAAAGTCCGCTCGGCTGGTGGGCAGTTCCCGTGCGTGTCTTAGTGGGTCCACTCGTGGGTCCTCACCACTGCAGGCTGGCATTGTGGCCCCCGGCACCCAAATTGATCCAGCAGGCCCTGGTGTCGATTTTGAGGAGGCGGTCGGTAACAACTGTCGTTACCATCTTTCACAGACTTGTACCACAAGCTTTGATGTCACCTTCATCAGATGCGGCTGATATATGATATATGCTGATATTAATGAATGGTGGGTGACCACCTCGTGTTTTCTCCCCAAGTCCTACACGCGGTTACAGTGGTGGTAGGTCAGTTATCGTTTCTATCTCTCTGGGGACGACGTTCTCGGCTTGGCAGGGCATCACCGAGCAGCTGGAAGAGATCCTGCGCACGGTAGGGGGCTGAATATGGACGGTCAGGACGTAGACGAAGATGACGAAGGAGGGTACCAAAGCCAGCCAACAGGCAGAATTTTTGCATAGTTGGAAGATCCAGGTATGACATAACAACAAATTCAATTGCATATCATTGTGTTTATCTATGTACGCTGTAGCTCCTCAGGGCCATTCTTTTTGGAGCCATCTCCAACTCGGGTTCATGTCAAGATGACAGCAGGGTTACCGGAGTGAAGTGGCCGAAGGTTCCCTGTATGGTGCTTCAAACAATTCACTTTTCGATCCTGTGCCATGGAGCTTGGGTTGGACAAGTGCTGGGAGCACACCTCTGAGGCCAAGCCAACCTTGCAGCACTACAGCGAGGCCTTCCCCAAGCCGTCTGATCTGTGTGCTAGCGTGCGATCCCAGACAGCAACAAAAACATCTTGGGAACTTCAGGACAAATGGGGAAATGGACAGCAACAAAACACTGCTGACATGGGGTCCCACACGGGTTTGACCTGGGAGTCCTCCACTCGGTCCCGCACCGCTCGAGGAGCTGGCTCTGGAGTGTCCTGCGGTGCTGAAACGCTTCGGTGGGATCCTCCAAGAGGCCGGGACGAGCCGAAGGGACGGGGCGACTGCTCCTGGGCGGGCGACCGGGCGGTGACTGGACGTTTCGGAGTGGTTGACACCACCAGGGCATTGAAGCTGTAGCGCTGTGTAGCTGTAGCTGATTATTTTTGAGCTTTTGATGAAACACCCACTTGATACCGCAGAGAGGCCTTCTTCTTCGAGCCATTTGCTGCCCTTTTAAATGGTCCTCTTCAGTTTTAATCCAATGCCTGTCGACATGCTGATGTTGTTTTTAGGGCAAACATTGACGTTCGACACCGGCCCTGGGCATCAAATGCAAAGAACGTTTGACACCGTCGCCGTCAAGAACCGTCACCGTCACCGTCGCAGTTTCTTCCCATGTTCTTTCGGGAGAAGGCGCATCACCTAGATTGGCCGACCCACGCAAGCGGCAACGATTTGGAGCAGGAAGTATTTTGAAGCCTGCCATTCACACAAGCACACAAGGGGTGATGTTGGATGAAACAGCCATCCACCCACTTTGGAAGATAGATTTACAAGATTCATGGCCTTTCCACGGCCTTTCCATCCTCTAATTGAACACATCCAAACCACACCAAACCGCACCAAGCACATCAAGCACCCCGGTAGCTTCCCCGAACATCTCCAGCTCCGGTCGCTTGTGCGTGGTGACCTGGTCGAAGTGACCTGCCAGTGACGCCGCGCGCCCAGACCTTTGCGGAGCGATGCTTCACGGAGGTGCACTCGGTGGCCCAGGAGCTGCGGAGCTGCCGGGGAGCCCCAGCCGTGCCGAGCCCTCGCGCCGTGCTCGCGCCAGCGCCTCGAGCTCGGTGAGAAGAGAAGAGAGGACCCCCCCAGCAAACGATCGAACCTGAGACACCGTGGTTTCGACCAGGCTTCCTTAACAACCTGGTGGTTTTGGGGTTCCATGTTAATCTGCAAGGGAGTAGATGAATGAATGGGAGTGATGGGATGAACATGGATGAAACGCAATGGCCGATTTTTCCGGATTTCTGGGTTGGTCTTTTCACTGACAAATACCATAAGGCCATAAGGTCTATTGGTGAAACATGTGTCAAACATGATAACCAACATACATGCCCTTCTCAATGCGTTTTGTGTGGCTCGTCTGCCAAAAACGAGGGCGCTCTATTTGTGTTCCAGACAACACCAGTGAACAAGGACGTAATAGCATGCAACGGCCATTCGATGACCTTCAAAGGCAATCAGCCAAACTTTCGTGGAAGTGTTCAATGTCCATTGCCAATGCATTTATGACAGCTCATTGGTCTCAGTCACTTTAGAGTCCATTTGACCTTTTGCCAAGCTGGGTAGTTCCAATGAGGTCCGGACACCGCTGATCAGGCCCGAGTTCCGGCGTGGGAAACGATCCTAATCACGCAGTGAAATAGCTCATGTGCCATCCTACCCCCCCCACACACACAGAGACACACAGCTAGAGACACACACACACACAGAAATGAAAGACGCTTCCAGAAACCACAGTCCACTTCGGAATGTCCACAGCGTTTGGACGCCCCAGCTTCTGCTGGCTTTGCTCCTATTTTTGGAGGAAGAGCCCAAGCTCCAAGCGACCGCGCGGCTGTATCAGCTCCTCGAAGTGCTCCAGAACGAGGGCACCGCGGGGATGTCGCTGGCGATTGAGCTGGGCGCGGAGTTCGAGGAACTCCTAGAAGAGGCGAGAATGATGTTGGTCTGATTGATGAGGTCAAGGAGATGAACGCCCAAAAAAGCAGACGGAAGATAAGGAAGCCAATCTAAAACCTGCTCAAGTCGTCTCAAGTGAACATGACACTTGAAAACGGACTCATCTTGATACAGATCTTTGTCGATCTGGACAGATTGCTGTGAGCACTTACAGACGCCGCACGGTAGTCACCCGTGACCATCCAGGTGAAGCCTTTGATCGCTTTGACACGGCCCGATTTGATTCTGATGGAGCCGGAGCCCGGATCTTGGGAGACCGGTGGAGAGAGACAGAGGGAGAGGATCCTAACAGCGATGGCGTGCAACCACCGAAATGATAGATTCTAGGAATATCTTCTGAAGCACCTGACATGATGGAACAAGAACACCGGCAAATGTCTTGACTATCTCAAGCGCCAGGATTTGTGTCCTGAGGTAAGCCTCAGGACATGATATGGTCTCATTTTTTCTCGGGTCTCCATGCAAAACCGCTGTAAAGACTGGTGCTTCCCATAGACCTGGTCGCTTCATCAGCTTTCTCAGCTTTCTCTTCGACAAACTCACCACATTCTGCAGACTGCAGATGTCGTTTGATGGAAGAAACATGTAGAGAGGGCACATTGTCCCCTGTAGTCACTGTAGTCCCCCAGCCAATGGTTTTGCATGGTTTTGCCATGCTTTAAGGCTTTGGGGCTCTTCCAAATCATACAACTCCCCCCGCTTTCTTTCGCCCATTTCCATGCTACTCTTCCGCAGCCCCGGACTTCCGTGTTGCCATGCTTTGCGTCGGCCACCGGACTTCCGAGTTTGGATGATGGCTGGCATCGGCCACCGGACTTCCGGATCCTGGATCAGCCATTGGCTCCAGCCTTAGCCGAGTGAGTTCATGGCCCTGTTGGCCACCGGGCGAGGAGGACGCCAAAAAAAAACATCAACCGAAGAGGATCCCTCGGTGTGCCTAGATCTAACAACCGCACCAAGTGGATGTGAGATGCCAAAACTGCACGTGTTTTTGTTCTCCCTATTTTCGACACTCTGGCTTTCGTTCGAAGACCGAGGTGGCAGGGGCGGCATGAACGACCCATGAAACTCAAAAGCACAGTTCATTGGAACAAACTGAGCCCCAAACTGAGCCGTTCTGCCTTGGAACAGGTGATTTGGGGCTGCCCCAGGTGATTTGTTCTTTTTTGATCCTCTCAACTGTTTAGGGTCTGAAATGAGAAAACCTTCCAGGATTGAACATCACAAGGGCACCAGCTTCTTCAGTTCGTGACCTTTTGGAGTCCCTACAGGATCCTTTACAGTGACCCTTTACAGGCCCTTTTCGTGACCTCGGTCACTTGGATAGAACCAGCTTGGTCTTCTCACTGAAGAACCAGCGGTTGGGCTAGCGGGAACCTGCGGTTGCATGGCTTTCGATGGGTTTAAAAAGGGTGTCACTCCCTTTTCCATCCGTTTCCCCTCTTCGACTTCCACCGGTCACTCCGCACGAGGACCAGCAGGACGCCGAGCAACGCGCCGCGGCGGAGGCGGAGCTGCGGCGCAAACCGGCGACGCCCAACACGGCGAGGCGCGCAGCGGGAGGCGGAGAAGCACCGGGGGGCCGAAGAACCCTCCTTTTTGGTCAGTGTGCTTCAAGGGCGGCCGGGTATTTGTTCTTTTAAGGGGGGGTTGGCCGTTGTTTTTCCAGGGGTCGTTTTTTCGTTTGTTTTTGGGTTTTGGGGCACGTTTTTGGTCAGAAAACAAAGACATATGAGATCTGGTAGGTCTAGCAACTATGGTTCTTGCGGACAGTCGCGCGCGCATCATTGCTTGTATTTTGATTGTTAAGGTTTTATATATGGGTAATTACACTGGACTTCAGAATGTAGAAGGCACTGGACTTCTTCCGACAACCGACAACCCGTTTCTCCTCTTTCTTCGAGACACCGACACAACGCCGCTCGCGAAACACCGCAGCTCCGACATCAACATCTCCATGAAACTGCACAGCGTCACACTCGAGGACGGCGGAGGGGAGGTCGCACCGCGACCAATTTTTGCTCTTAGGAGAGGTCTCTCCAAACACGCGTCTTAGAGGTTGGAGGCCATGGGTGGGTGGTTTTCACAAAGAGACCACTGAAAGGGAATCAACAAAAAGCAAAGGAAAGGTGAAGGCAGCGAGACGAGAAGGGCTCCCCCACCTGATTCGGCCTTGATTCGGCCAATGCGCGAGGATACGCAAGCCCGCTCGGAGATTCTCCTGTGCGGGAGCCCGTTTTTTTGGATGTGAGTGAATTCGGATCCTGATTGCAAATGACAAGTCCGATACTGTAGTGGTTCTAGGTTTTCACACTATACCACCAAGCCCTGACGACTGCCATGGCATGCCATGGGTTAAAACCTGAGGCTGGAGCGTTGTGCAATGATCATCGCTGAGGCCGCTGCTAGAGCAGCGGGTGAGTGGTTGGTCTTTGGAGAACGAGGGGTTTTTCAGACGCTTCTCAAACATGAGGTTCCACAAATGTTTGTGGAGATTTCACTTCCCTCTCTTCGCTTCCATTTGCTTGACTCTCCCTACTTTTTTGGACATGCAATGAGTTAGGGGTCTTTGAAGCTCAGACCACGCTTCGCCTCCCGCCTCATCCAGAATCCGACGGACCGGCCGGAGGGACGACCTCGACTCCTTCCTCCTTCCGTCCAGGAGTGTGGCATTCCTCCGGCCTGGATCACCAACCTGAGCTTCAAATCCGAGGAGACCAACCGGTGGGTCCGGCAGCTTCCTTTTTTGGGGCACCAGTCGGTCTGGAAGCCTTGGAAGACCTGGTCTTCGGGCGTAGCGGCACAGTCCACCTGGCTTGGAAGAAGTGATTGCAACGAAACATGTCGCAGCCTCAAACTGGTTCCACGAAACCAGCATGTCGCAGCATTCTCATCACATTCTTTGAGAGTGTCCACTCCATTCGAGAGTGTGGCACTCCAGCAAAATCAGGAGATGGAGAAGTCCAAACAGAGTTCCACCACCGACGTGGCAGATCTAAGTCTCGGTGGAGATCTTAGGGGAGAGTGGTCACATGGTGGTTGACCACCTGAAGCGATTGGCCCTTGGCATCGGCCGCCTAAGGCGTGGACATGTGAAGTTCCTTCCACGGATGGATTGCACGGCGCAGTTTCCTTCGCAGCAGAGTGTTTCACTCGGTGAGAGCTCTTGTTTCACACCCCAGCGAGAATTCAAAAGGTGTGCGAACCTGCAGGTAAGGCTTTGGGGGCGCCACTCCATGTATTGGTCCTTTTTCGAAGCGTGAAACGCTGTGAAGACCAAAGGCTGCTCCCATCGTTCTGTAATCACCGTGCAGAACAGCTTGTACTTGTGTTGGCAGCCCTGTGGATTGGTGTCGCAAGAGTAAACGTCATCATTTCTGGATGTCTTCTCTGCAGGGAGATCCGAGGATGCTAATGCAACCCACTACGTAGACGGCTTGCAGCAGACGTGGGTTGATCACTGTACTTCCTCACAATGACTCCGACGACCATAGCCAAGCTGTCTAGCTCCTTCCTTTGCTACCCAGAGCGGCCAGGTGGCTATGGGACTCCTACGACGTCTTCGTGAACACTCCAAGATGTCAGAGGACCTGTCTGATTGTCCTCCGGTTCGGAAAACATCGACCCTTTGACTTTGTAGCTCTTGACGAAGATGTCCCAGTCCGTCCGTGGATGTTCAGAACCGGATGTGCTGCGAAACGATGGTTAGGACACCCCCCCCTGGTGGCACATGGTTATATAGGACTATGGTGAGCATTTCTATGCCATGCAGCAAGAGGCCATCGAGGGGCTCTTCAGGCGCACGAGATGGCACGAGCAGGTCGCTTTGGTGCTTAGTGGTCCAAAATCCACAGATATCTCAAGTAAGTGAGTCATAGCTGCCAGACCAGGACTGCGCAGGTCTAGACCCATCTCCGACTATAGCGCTTCAAGAAAAGCCCTGTGCTGCGAAAAAAGCAGGTGCTCGGGGCACGAAGCAGCCTTGTCGCTGTCCTTGAGCTTTACGAAGCCGATGGCTAAGCAGAAAGATCATGCCAAGATATTGGATTTGCTTTAAACTATACGTGCTGGCCATCAGCAACGACAGCACAGGGTCGAACTGCTTTAATTTAATGATCTATTCCATCACGAGCGAAGAGCACTATATATTTTCCCTTTTTTGTGAACCTCTAACATCTCAATGACCGAAATGGTTTTTGTTGACTGTTGACTGGAGTTTTCCGCGCAAGAACGAGGGCCCAAGACCGTGAGGTCCATCGACCATCGACTGATGCTCTCAGGCTTTGGGGCTTCAAAGCCAGCGAATGGCTGGAGCGGCCGCTCTATGTGGGGGAACCGGATTGCGAACGGGGCCGCTCTAGGTGGTATGCCTGGGTAGAAGCTGAAAAAGGGCACGGTGTAGACCGAATGTACTGGTCGGTTCAAAATGGGTTCTTTTGCCGTTCATCGAATTACGTCCTCTACAAACTGTGGGCCTCCAGCATATCCTCAGTTCGCAGAGAACGGTTGCCAGAAAGAGGCTCTTGAAATTCTTACTGCTTTTGTCAGGCAGGTGACACCGACTTGGTCCATGGTAGTTGTTTCTTTGCCCACCTAGGTTGTGCTAAGAGAAGCCATCTTGAGCTGCGTGACCCCTGACCGTTCGCGCTTGGAGCTGCTGGATGCCTATGTGCCGTGGATCAAGTCCGGCTTCGTCAAGGAGCCTCCGCATGAACGCGTAGCTATCAAGGTGAAAAAGCCCTGGAAGACCGTTGAAGAATACCGTAAGCATAGTTTGTGCCGAGAAATCCGGCCTTGTTATGACCGTGGTGGTTTGATGGCCGCCGAGATCCATCGGAAGATTCGGATGTGCCCTGATGGGCTCTGATGAGGACATTCGGTGCAAAGAGATTGCAGAGGAACTCGTCCGTCAACTCAAGGCCGTTGGCGGAGATGAAAACATGCCTCCAGTGGAAAGGCCCGGACGGTTTTGTTTTTGTCCGACGGAGTCAGAGGTCGTTGCATAAACAGCACACACTCAACGGGTGCACAAAAAGATTACTGTACATAGAGAAGACATGTATTACAATTACAATACATGTAGATTGTTTGGCTCCTTCACGAGGGTCTTGGACACCACCGCATGATATCATTGCCCAGCACCATTGCCATCTGGGGATTTGTGCAGATCCCGATGTCTTCGCTCCGCAGGATGCTCAGGAAGCTGCAGCATTTGCAAGTTTGAGGTTGGGCACCGGTCGTGGCTTTACGGGTCGACCGGAGGCCTTGGAGGATTATATGAGGGTGTTTTCTTTTTTTGTCTTGGGCTTGCGGTCTGCGAGTTCATGGAAGTCGTCCTACGACTACATATCACATATATAATTATATGTATATATAAATATACTATATTATATAACATAACAGAATTGGGTCGGCATGATGCTTTGCATATTGGACCGCTGTCATTGTGAACTGGCTAAGGCCCCGAGAGGTCTGCCGACCACGCATTGTGAGACAATGCCAAGCGATGTGAACTGCACACAGGGGTTGTGACTTGCTCGGGCGAATCACCATCGACACCCTGTGCGGGGTTGGTAGCTCACTGGGGAGAGTGGCAAGAAAGGATGCTCACCGGGATGTTTTGCCGCCTGCGCAAACGAGAGACGTCAACGATTGAAGTAGCGATCGCACTGCCATGTTGCAATCAACGGGCGTCTATCTTGGAACACCATGTTCCGGCTCTCTCTCTCTCTCCCTTTATTTCTACAGCAAGACAGTTTGACACTCAAAACACAAGGAGCATGCCATGTTGCTCTGTGTGGTTCATGACTAAAAGATGCAATCACAACATGTACGAGTCCTTCTGGGCAGCATTTGATTTGGACCATCTCTCAATCGCATGGTTCTTGCCCCAAGTCTCTCACCGCCGACCTGGCTCATGCCAGCCTTGACGGGCCAACAACGCCACGGAGCCACCGAGCGGGCGCAACGAGATCAACGAGTTCTCAGACGAAGTCAGCTCTCACTGTGACCTAGATACTCAGCATGACTCAGCCCTCAACACTCACCCTCAAAACTCAAACATGGGGGTTCCTTCCCCAGACCAGTTGGGGACCCTAGCGTTTGGGATCCCTACCATTTGGTGCAGAAGTTCTATCAACAGCAACACTTGCATCAGCGTTTTTTTGACTCAACAGGCACCAGAAGACATCCGCAGTTCGTTTTTCCCCACTACATAGCAGCACCATCAGCGACTCAGCTACTCGCACGTCTTTTTCTCTTCATTCCAAAGACACAGCGCATGATGTTTGAAGCGATGCTACCTGCCGGTTGACTTCCGTACAGATCGCAAAAAGGTGGGTGGGTCTTGTCGGGAAGATGGAGGAACATGCAGACACAAGCTGGTGGTCACCCCTCGGTGTCGTGCAAGCTGTGGTGCGAAAAGAAAGTGGAAGTTCATCATCCCAAGTTTGGGTGAAAAATACTATGACCTTCAATTCCACCTGCTGAGAAGGTTCGTCCTCCAGGATTCCTACACAGGTTGAACCCCTTTTAAGGAACACAGACACACTCGTGTGGGCCACCTGAGGGGCTGAAGAACTCCCTCACGGCCGGTCCGAAGGTTTGAAGACCTCGCCGGCCATGGAGGATGTGGAGGCGAGGGAACTGGGAGGAGCCTGTTTTGCAATATGCCTTGTTATTTGGTCTTTAGACTCCTCCATGAAGAGATGGTCCTCTCCTTCATCAGTCTTTTGGCCATTGTTCGATGCTTGTAGATCTTAGCCTGCGACTCGAAGTCGCGGAGCAATGTCAGGCATGGTGACAAGACAGAGGGTATTGAAACCGAGCCCATTTCTTGGCACCACAAGAAAGCAGGTCGTCGTTGGTAGTACAATCCTCACTATCCTCCGATACAACAGGTTCTGGTGAGGGTGTTAATCAGTAAGGGGAAGGAGTTCCGTGGTTTCAAGCAAAGGCTAAGTAGGAGGGCCCACAAACAAGAAGACTATAGAGCCAAGGAGGCAACAGGCACTTTGGTACTTGCCTTTTGACTGAAACCAGCTCCAGATCTCATCTCTGCGTACAACATAAGCAACGACCTTCCCAGTGTTGGTCACTCACCCAGCATCACCTTTCACCCAGCACCACATGAGGCTGTTTTTTTTCGCTTCACATGGGTAAAAACCAGCTCAGGCAGTGATCTGTGTGAATCGCTACAAGAAGGCCACATCTGGTGGTCCAGAGGCCAGGCAGTGACGCGGCCACCAGGTTGTGGGAGGAGTGACTCGGGAGGCGGTTGTGGGAGGGGAGATGTGGGATGGTCCCGAAGTGTATAATTATTGAAGGAATTCGCCAGAGAGGAGAGTGAGAGACGTAAAATGGCCTGTGATCTTCCAGGTTCTGGCCAGTGCCATTAGATTGCATTGGCATTCAAATTGCCACAGGCTGAGGCTCCTCTGGAGGAGAAGAGTGTAGGGGAACCAGTACGAAGCTCAGCATCTCAGTAGATGAGACTTTTTGAAGGGAAAGGCCAAACAAAAGAACAAACGAGAGTGTTCCAGCTTTCGCAGTTTTTTTTTTGCTGCAGAACAACGGGGCTATACGAGGGTAGACCGATATACCGTATATACTCATAGGACATGCGTTGCATTTGTGTCTGACCAAGGAGACTCCTGGTGTGGATGAGTCGCTCTCCAGCGAGGACGACGTTTTTCCTTCGACCGACCAGCGGTCCGTCGCATCCCATCTGAGGGCTGAAAACAACCCGTTTTGAGAAAGCACTGCAGGAGGATGAAGAGCTTCTCCAGAATGATGTGAGCAAAGAGGAGCTTGAAGGCTACCAGGAGTGCAGATGAGCTTATTACAACATTACAACTGTTACAATATGTCCGCTACTCAATTCAGAACAAAGAACCTCAGAAGACTCTCTTGAAGACTCAGAACCTCTTGCATGGTGGTCTTCAGGTGTTGTAGAGCCCAAGGAACTTCCCAACGGCCACTGGCTTCTTGTCGAGGAGATCTTCGAAGCTCTCAGCTCGGAGGAGGACGGGTCGACGCCGGACGGGAGGTTTGCCGCACCAAACGAGCAGCGGGAGTGGGGATGGGGTGGTCTTGACTGGCTTGGTGCTTGGTACTTGACGTTCAGGAGAGCAAGAAGTTGGAAGAGCAGGGTGTGTGTGACAAGGAAGACGTTGAGAAGGAAGAGGATGACAAAGAAGAGGACAAGGAAGAGGCTGAGGAAGAGGAGGAAGAGGAGGAAAAGGAAGAGGATGAAAAGGTCGAGGAAGAAAGAGAAGAGCAGGTTAGAAAAGTCGATGATAAGGAAGAAGAAGACGTCAAGGTGGCCATGAATATATACTGTAAGTGATGGTGCTGTAGAGTACTCGGGAGCTGCCGAAAAGAAACTGCATTTGTGTGATTTCTGGTCGAACCATTGCAATGGTGTAGAATATGTTCCGTTCTTCTGCAACAAACTGACGGTTCTACACATGCCAGGGTGGATGTCCAATAAAATCAAAAACCACACCACAGGTTCATGCGTTGCACGAAACATACGCTCTCACGGAACCAAACAGAAACAACCGAACAGACCTCACCTCAGAATCTGGAGGTCTTCCCTATTTTCGATTGATCAGCGACGGAGCTTTTTCCAAGAAAGAAAAACCACCGACCGCTGGCGGTCACAGACCTCGGACAGCGTCGAAGTCAAAGTCAAAGAACGAATACAAACACAAGGAACAAGGACGCTAGGGGCGAACGGGGCTCCTGGCATCGCTACGAACGGAGCGATCGGATGCTACGAACGGGGCTCCTGGCCTTACTACTAGGAACAAGGACCCTACTAGTTACAATTTGCTTTCTTTTTATGTTTGGTTTGTGAGGTCAGAGGCGACCCAGAGGCCGAAGAAGAGGCCACCTCTGTGGTGGCGGAGGTTGAGGATGAGGCCGTGGACGTCGAACAGGCGAAAGATGGCCGTGGACGTCCCAGCGGCGTTGGCCCAGGGGTCCAGGAGATGCCGTCAGGGTTGGGGATCGAAGGAGAGCTCAGGTTGAGCCAAAGTACCATGAGCCAAAGTTCAGTATGAATTCTCAGGACCGGACCTTTCAATGTAACCTCGTTGAACACCTCGCACATGCCCTTGTTGAACACCTCTTCATCATCACATCATCACAATCCTTCATGCCCATATGTTTTTCTCTATAGGGACCTGGCATCGCTACTAGGAGCAAGGGCCTTACTACTAGTAACAAGAAGCTAGTAGAAACAAGAATTAGTAATTAGAATTAAGTCTAATTCGAATTCAAATTGGTCGCCGCTCGGACCGACTGGTGTTCCGCCAGACGATGGGCGAAGAAGTAGTGGAAGAGGATGTCCTGCAGGTGGACCAGCCAGACCAGGCCAGGACGGGCTACCCGGTCGGTCCTTCCGAATGGAAGGGTCAAGAAACACGGAGACGGTCACGCCAGAAGGAGAAACCATGTGTTCTTGTTTGCTTGTTTTTTTTCTCCAACTTGTGATGACTGCAAAATTGGTTCCAATATGGGAGGGTCCCAGTTTTGGCATTGGTACAATGCATGATGGCTGTGGCTGCAGTTCGTTTTCTGTCGCTCAAAGCCTGTGGTTTGCCAAGATGGCAGCGATCACGGCTAAGCAGCGGTTGCAAGAGCTCTTTTCCAAGTATGATAGCAATGGGGATGGCACTTTGACGGAGGAGGAGGTGATGCCACTCTTCATCGCCTTCGGGATGAATCATGGACAACTGAAGAGACTGCTACACGACCGTGACAAGAACAAAGATGGTATCATCCAAGTGCACGAGTTCATTGCATGGCTCACGGAGGAAAAGCCGCAAGTGCACTTCAACAAGTCTCCACTCAGTGGATTCAGCATGGAGACGCAGTTCACGGTGAAGATTTTGAATACCACGAAGAAGACCAAGAAGTTTCACATTTATTTCAAGAAGTGTGAAGACACCATGAACTTCCCTGCAGGCAATCCTGCGATCTACACCTTAGGCCCTGGAGAGCTGATGGAGGAGAAGTTGGTGATGACGGTGAAACAGCTGCCCTGCAACTACTCCTGGTCATGGAATGCACGCTCTGCTTTCACTGGCAAGAAAGATGACACCAGCACCGCCTTCATTGATCCAGACTTTCCGCATGATGACAGCAGCATCGGCTGCTCGGCCACGAAGTTTCGGTGTGACAAGGCCGAGAAGTGGATTCGCGCGAGGATGTTGGGAGATCCAACTGAAGCAGTGCTCTTTGACCAAGTGAAGCCTCAAGATATTGACCAAGGAGGTCTAGGTGATTGTTGGCTTATGGCGGCATTGGCCTGCATGGCTGAGTATCCTACCAAACTCAAGAACCTCTTTGATAGTCGACACCTCAGTGAAGATGGAAAGTACAAGATCTGGCTCTACGACTTGGCCAAGAATGAATGGGCGCCCGTGGTCATCGACGAGTTCATCCCCTGCAAGATTGTGAATGGTGAGCCTAAACCGTGCTTTGCCTCACCTTTGGGAGAGGAGCTTTGGGTCGTGTTGCTGGAGAAGGCCTTTGCCAAGTGGTGTGGGACTTACGGAATGCTCTCTGGAGGACATTCCGCGTGGGCCTTCCAGACCTTGACCGGCGAAGCCAGGCCCATCAGCTGGAGGAGGGTGGAGAAGACGGGCAATTGGCGGCCGAGGTACCTGAACCGCAAGGCACAACTGAAGGTCGGCGCCAGGAATCCTCGCAGTGGCCGGTGGTGCACCCGAAAGTCGGATAAAGAATACACAGTGGAGGAGTTGTTCCCCATCATGAAGAATCACTTGGATTGGGGCTTCATCCTCTCTGCGAGCATTCCAGGAGACCCTAAGCATACTGAGGAGGCCAAAGGCAATGGGCTTTATACCCTTCATTGTGGCCTGGATTTGTCTGAAGGGACTTTTTTAAGAAAGGGACAGACGCGGTCCCGGCTTTCAATACCTAGCAGCGAGGTCATGTTGTTAGATTTGATGTTGGATTGATCTACCATCATGTTAAATGCTTGTTAGATATATATATATATATTATTTTTTCCGGACCTAACCCAACAAATGGACGTACTGAGACGATCACCATGAGCTGTGTGAGCAACTTTACAGTTCTAGCAGCTTGCTGAAACAAGTCTAAGGTTACTCTATCCTGAACCTCTTGGATGAGAAGCTGGACAATGGTGAGCCAGTCAAGCTGATTCAGCTTCGCAACCCTTGGGGCAGCTCCGAATGGAAAGGCGATTGGAATGATTGTAATGGCGCACAAAAGTGGGCGGCCAACCCCACGCTGTGGCAGCGCGTGAACCCCCGCTGCCGAAACGATGGCAGCTTCTACATGCCCTTCGAGGAATGGGCCAAGATCTATGGCACTCTGGTGATTTGCATGGCAGGAGGACGCAAGACGGAGGAGCCAACAGAGGAAGAAAACGACGACGAGGAGGAGGAAGATGAGGAATTGGGCTAGTCGCGTTTCTACCGCTCTTGAGCCAAAGGGCCCAAGATGTTGACAAAGCCCTCAAAGAGGGATCCAATGATATCCCATTACTGATTGCCATCGGAAAAGTAGCAATACTCTTGCGTAAGAGCTTCACTCGTCCAGTCTCTTGCGTTCAGTCTTTTCTTATTGGATCGACCTGATCGGTCTCCGAGCACCATGGATCGACCGATGAGAACCGGTGCGTCTGCTTTGGAGCGACCGGTCGCAGTCACCGGTGAAGCGGCGGTCGCCCGGTGGTCGATTTCTCGGAGCGACTTCGGGTGCGAGATCGACCTGGTTAGAATACAGTCTGGGTGAGGTCTACAGAAGTGTTTTTTTTAATTCAGTAAGTGAACAAACAGAAGCTGCACACGTTTGGCTGCCTCTGGGCATGGAAGCCGAAGGATTCGGCACCATGCACTGACTTCTGCAGACTTCTGCAGACTTCCGTCTCTCCCAGTTCCACCGCCACGACCGCCAGGTCGAGGCTCTGGAAAGCAGCGAGTCGGAGAGCTGCGTCGTTGCGCGGAAACCGCGTTTCAACGGCGCGTTGAAACCGACGGCCCGCGAAGGGTTTGGGGTTTGGAGTCGAGGTGAGGAAACCACGGGTGGTGAAAGGAGCAAAACATGATGGGAATTCTTTTGGGGTTAGGGGTTCCCGGTAAGTCCCAAGCCGCAAGTTCGCAAGGCGTTGAGTGCCGAAGAAGACCCATCCACTCCTTCGACTAGACTATCTGGCCTGGTCAATGTGTGCCAGTGCTTTGATGTTGCGGTATAGAATTCTCCATTGCTCGGATGGCAACCTTTAAACGGGTGATTCACTCCATTCGTTTTTCGGATGGGGCAGATCCACCGCGCCCAGACACCCCGACTCAGGCGACCAAAGGGTGCTGGCGAACGGATCGAGACTTGCCCTCCCTGGCGCGGACCACGCCACGAGCGCAGGAGGGCAATGACCTGGATTTGGACACCTATGAGATCTCTGACGATGATGATGAGGAGGGGACTCGGATGGCATTTTGTTGGAGGACCCTCTTTGGTGTGATGCACCATGGGAAAAACCTTCCAAGCCATGTCTCATATCGTTTCATCACTTTCCAAGCAAGCAGGCCGCCCAACCAAACCATCCACACATACATACCCATCAACCCACCAAGTCGTTGTGCTGCTCTGCAGGACATGGAGCCAGTGGACGTGAGCGACGCAGAGTCCGACTTCGACTTCGACGACTTCGACGGCGAGGATGACTTTGAGGCTGGGCCGACTTCGACGGCTGCACCACACCCCCCGGACCAGATGCGTTTTCACGTGGCCGACTCGCCACGTGGTCCATCCGTTTGATCTACGTTCGCTGTGTGTGGAGTAGCGTTGAAGTAGAAAAACACTCCGTGTAAGGGCCGAGCGCCTGGATGACCTGTTCCAAGACCAACGGGTTCGCTGCTCGCCGACTGCAGGACGAATTGGACCTCGAGGACTACGAAGAGGAGGACGCGAAGACGATGAGGGGTGGGATCGATGCTTCCCGGGTCTTGGAGGGGTCCGGAAGGCTGCCCCCCCTTTGAGACAGTCGTGTTGAGACGTGGAAGTAAGGAGTCCGAGAAGAAGCAGCACAAGCAGAAGGTCAGTTGGTCTTGCAGAAGTCCTTTTTTGGAGAAGTGAAGTTGAGATCCATTGCGCCAGTAGGATCCAGTAGGTAGGTTTGCTGGTGAGGCAACGCTTGAACTTGATCATACTTATCCCGCCAGTGCAGAGGTGGCTGCAACAAGAATGCCACTCCATTTTCTTCTCCAACCCCAGCCAGCCGCCAAGCCCGATCCAAGATGTCACAGATCTTCCACCGGATGCAAAACGATGGTCGAAGCGTCCAACTCAAAGCCTCTGTGTTTGGTTGTCAGGACGATCTCGGCGCATTGAAACAAGGCTTCAACACCTGGCTCGCCTGCTGGGAAGAGGCCAGGGCCTGTTGGGCGGGGGCGTTTTGGAACGCTTCCCAACGGCTGGCCGCGCCTTGCTTTCATGTCTCTGTTGTGGAGGTATCATGGAGTTTAAGGGGGTGTGCCATTTGGAGCCATGTTGTGTTCGATCTGGTACCTTCGAAGTACCTTAGTTTGATGACTCCTGTAAAGTGAGGTAAAGTGTCGAGTTTCTCGATTCAACTAAACTTTGCAGACATGGTGCGAGTGGATTTCCTCTTCATTTCCTTTGAACAGCCAAGGTCTACTTGTATATATATATATATGTATATATACACAGTATATTTAGATATATTCTACTCGTGACTTTGATCCTTTTGAATCCTTTTGATTGGTGCATTCCTCCACGTTTGGGTTGCATCAGAGATTGGTTCGTCTGTGGATTGGGCCTTTCTGCCAGCGTTTTTCGGAGACCGAAGGAGCTGGCGATCAGAACTGGTGCACCATCACTCTATTCGTCTCTGTTGGGACGACATACCAAGTCTTGAACATCTAGGGTTTTGCATGGTTTTCCCTCTTCATAGACCGTTCACGTTTAGCATTTGTTTTTGCCAGGGAAAACCTGGTTCAAAGCAAGAGACACCACTAAGAATACGTTTACAGTATCGGCTTTTTATTTCTTGAGTTTATTTACGACAGATAACACCATGGAATGAACATGCATAAAGGACATACAACGCCAATGGGTTAAAACCGTCTTATTAATGTCTTCATGAACCACCACAAATAAACCTTGCGATTTCAATTGGTGGTTCTAATGGTGCATGAGAAAAGTGATGGTGAATTATTCTATTGTTCATCCTAGTTTTGCTCACATCTAGGATTAATTAGATGCTTTTGTAATCTATTATGGCAAACATAGGACTATTTGTATTTCTTTCCACCTCCCCATGTCACGTAGTCAGGTGTGCGCACCCGAGGATTCTCACATGTTTTGTTATGTTGCTTTCCCAATTCCCTTGCAGATGCCGGGCTGTACCATGGTGTACTCGAACTTCGCCATACCATTAAAGAAGTTCATAGATCTCCCTCGAAACTTATTCCTGTCCTTTTTGCATCCTTTTCCATCAATGTTGGACATCATCCCCCTGATATTTTGTCCATGCTATTAGGAGCGATCGGATGCTACGAACGGGGCGAACCTGGCCTTACTACTAGGAGCAAGGTTCGCTACGAACGGAAGGCCTTGCGGGCATCACTACTGGGACTCTTCGAGCTGGGACTGCCGGATCATCCCCAAATTCGGTTTCTCCGTGCTTCTCCCGGGCTCCCCAGCCAGGAACTGCCCCAGCGCCTGGCGCAGCCGGGTGCCGCGCAAGACTTGCGCGAGCGGCTCCTCAAGACGTTGCAGAAGGCCAGCTGCGGGTGAGAGAGGGCAGTGTGTTTCTTCTTTATTTTTTAAACGGTCGTTCCAGAGTAGATGGCACAATCCCCAAGATGACTTCAGATGGGAGTACCACCTTTTGGGGATTGTGCCATCTACTCTCAATCCGCCTTTCTGTTGCATGGTCCATTGTGCTCAGCGGAAAAATGGACATGATGTACGTGTTATTGTCTGATGAACCTGGGATCCCAACATAGAATGATCATTTTAAGGTTGGTTTTGAGTTTTTTCATTTGTGAAGCTTGGTGCATGTGTTTGGAGGAGAGCTAGTCATTGTGAGACAGCTTCGTTGAGTCTCGTTTTGAAAGGAGCGGATTCCTCTCCCGTGTTTGGATTCGCGCATGTCAAGGAGACTGGCAGAAGCAGTGCGGTGGATGCCAACCGCTTCTCCTTGCAGTGGGAACATGCGCTTGTGCCACTTGGTCGGGTTCGTGTGTTTTACGTGTCCACATTGTCGGTGGCTTGGACCTGAATAGTGGTTCAGCTTTGGGGGATCCACGATGAGATGAAGCATGGGTGCTTCTTGTTGGTGAGGTTCAATGACTGCCCACCTTTGCTGGGCTTTGTCTCCAAGAAGGACAGCCTTTCCTTCTCCAAAGAAGGGCATCAGAGTTGGTCTTTCATTACCATTTATCAAATGCATACGGACTGTGCTCAAAAAGCCCTACTCAAAAACATAGATAAACGTAACTTTTAAGGTTGGAGATGTGCTTTTAAGTTTTTGTTTAGAAGCGGGCCCCCAGCAGACTATGGGGATACAGCAAGGCAGAGCTAGGTTGGCGCTAGGTTGGCGCTAGTTTTTTTTTTTTTTTCAAGATAAGCAAGCAGAACAAAAACACACGCAGAGAGCAGGAAACAGAAGAAGAAGCAATACAAGAAAATGCAAAAAACAAACGAAGAAGAAGAAGAAGAAGAAGAAGAAGAAGAAGAAGAACAATAACAATAATAGTAATAATAATAATAAGAAGACACACATGGTTTTGATGTCTCACGTCGTTGCTCGATCTATCTCCCTACATCAAACCTTCTGGCCTTCACACCGAAACACCACTGAACACCACACCACACCAGCTCACAGCTCATCAGAACGAACCCTTCAACCGAAGACTCGCAACAGACGGACCGACGTACCCGGGACGGACCCTTCGGACCCTTCGTCCGGAAGGGGCGCAAAACCGGCCCCCGAACGCAGGACGCGAACGCCCTGCTGCGGTGTGAGAATTTGAAGGATCTGCAGTTGGGCTTCGCTTGGAGCGAGGACGACGGACCGAACCGCGAGGCCGAGGCCACGGACCGGACGGGGGTCGGTTCCGGGACGGATGGCGTTGCGGGGCGGATGGGTAGAAAGTTTTGACAGGCAAAATGGGTGATCTTGAGGCAGAAAATACATTGAATGATATAATATCAATTATATATAGCATTGTACACCCAATCAGCCACTCCCAAAAGCTACAGTATCACTAGGATGGGGCTAAGAGACCCTGACTGTCCACTGTTACAACCAAATTGGATTCAGCATGACTTCCTTCACCGGCGAGGTGGACACTGAAGTAGTGGTGGACTCTCCATCGCCGGCACCAACGCCAAGCAGCTTGCACCGCACATTTGACCGATGACGGAAGTTTTCTGATCTGTTGGCGCCATCGTGACGTGTCTCATTTGACAATAAGCTTCTAGTAACAGGTGCATCGCTAGTAGTAACAGGTGCCTTACTAGTAGAAACAATAGAAGCTAGTAGTAACAAGTGCCTTACTAGTAGTAACAAGAAGCTATTAGAAACAAGTGCATCGCTAGTAGTAACAGGAGCCTTACTAGTAGTAACAAGAAGCTATTAGAAACAAGTGCATCGCTAGTAGTAACAGGAGCCTTACTAGTAGTAACAAGAAGCTATTAGAAACAAGTGCATCGCTAGTAGTAACAGGTGCCTTACTAGTAGTAACAAGAAGCTATTAGAAACAAGTGCATCGCTAGTAGTAACAGGAGCCTTACTAGTAGTAACAAGAAGCTATTAGAAACAAGTGCATCGCTAGTAGTAACAGGAGCCTTACTAGTAGTAACAAGAAACTATTAGAAACAAGTGCATCGCTAGTAAAGTAGTAACAGGAGCTTCTTGCTCCGTTCGCATTGCCCGGCGTGGCGTCACGCGCCTCCCGCTCAACGTCGCTCCAGTGGATCCAGGTCGCCCCTCTCGGGAGATCCGGATGGATCGATCGAGGCGGCGGGTTTTGGGCGGTTGCCGGAAACCAAGCGCACCCGTGGGGAAGAGCCAGGAGGTTTGACAAACCAACCAAGCAGAAAAGTGAGGAAAGGTGATGAAACCCTTGAAACATGTGTTGGAGATGGTTTCCACCATTTGGGGTTATCTGATTTGAGCTATAGTTTTGACCTGCAGACCACCTAGAAGTTGACAAGTGTGTCCATCCAGAGCTCTTTGCATGCCAGAATAGTTATGCCAAGTCATGAGATTGAAGTTTGGTTACCATAAAAAACTGAAGAACCTACAGGACAGTATGGAAAACACGTATGAAAAAGTGCTTCTTTCTCTGGGCACAGACAGCAGACTTCAAGGAAGATCATTCTTTTTCTTTTTTGTTTTTGGATGTTTTTGGTTGAAGATGGTTCCACCTGTTCCTCGTCTTCTCGAACAAACTCGCCCACCAAGCCTCGGCAGGTCTCGGGATAGCCAACGGTGTCAAGGTGATAAGCTGGGAGTCTCAGCCGGGTCCGGTGATTGGGAGCCGGGCTTTCTTGCTAGCGCATTCTGGGTGGGGCTTTCCAAGCAGCTCTGTCTCGACGCAGTGTCCAGGACACGGATTTGAGAAACGGAACGTTCACTCCCTGACCTGCGATCGAGGCATTGGGACCGCATGCATTCTAGCAAATACTTTGACGGCGAGAAGATGGAGAAGATCCATCTGAGGCGATGGTGGGCCTGACGGGCTGTTCATGTGAAGCAAACGAACGACGCAGTGCAGCCTTCCAACGGAGCAGCAGGAACTGCACATTTGATCCCTGATACACTGATACAGTATATAGATATGCAGGTCCATACGACCAGACCCAACCAAGTGTTTAATGTGTCCTTTTCCGTGAAATTGGACCAGGGGGACTTGAAAGCGTGGTTTTGGCTGGCGGTGACGAGCGTCACCGCTCGACACATCGTGGCCCGAACACGCGGGCCGGTTCCACTTCCCAAGTCCGGCTGGTTGAAAGAATCGCCTCCAGGTTTGTGCCTCTCCGCAAAGCGAAGAAGGAAGAGGAGCCCTGGGGCAAGGACATCATGTCATTTCCCGAGGAGCGACCCAAGGCTGGATCCTCAGGTGAAACAAAACGGCCAAACAAAAGCACTCCAAACGTCCATTGGCATGGCTGAATTCGGCTGAAAACGGCTGCGTTAGTATGTCTTGCTGGAGCACCATTGAACTCTCATGGCTCATTGGTTCATAGAGGCCAGGGAGGCCAGGTAGTGCAAGCAAGCTGCCGATGAAGCACACATCCCCCCGTTTTTCAATTTGTGCGATTATTTCAGGTCACCTTGGACAAAGATGGTGTTCTGGTGGCGGCCTTCTTAGTGACGAAAGGGCTTTTGGCCCTACGAGAGGGGTTGTTCAAGACGTCAGAAAACGAACTTATTTCGATTCATCCAGAAACGGGCAGGGGACATAAGCGTTTTCTTAGAGTTGTTCTCTTCCTATGTTATTATCTATTCTCGTCATTGGGCTAGCTTGAGCTTGTGAACCAAAACGTCTTAGACCGACCATCTTAGATCAGCCTCTTCTAGGTCTACAAGCCAGCATTCTGGACCATGACCACTTCTGACAAAGCAACCCTGGCACGTTGCTGGAAGACTTCGCCACCACGCTTCGGGATGATGGAACTCCGCATCACTTCAGCGGCCGTTGGGGCATTTTGGCACCAAAAACAAACCAAGCCACCAAGCCGGAGCCCGAGCCCCTAAGGTGGGCCTTGGTGAATCTACCCAGCAACCAGCAGAACATGAGATAACGAGTATGAACTCCTGGCCCTGTTGCTTGCAAGTTGGATATACACTCTGACACACAAGCAACAAGATATCACAAGTATGTAAGACATTTTGTGAACCATGGGACACACCGATAGGGGAGCCACCCAGTTTTGTGTCCATTGTGCTAGACATCATATCTTGGTCCGCAGACATCATCTGTGACATGGCGCCTCTGCATCCAGGTGATTTAGGGGAATGACAATAGTCCAACTTAAGAAGCCCTGATCATCTCATCCCATCGTGAAAAAGTTCAGACATGGTGAGCCACGTGGCAGAGGGATGCAGAGGCCCAGACGTTTGCTCAAAGGTGAGCCACGGGTCCAAAAAGACTCAAGACTCCAGGGTCATGGCTTCTGTCTTTCTTTGCTCCTGAGGTGGTGTGGTGTGACAAAGTGATGAGCCAATGCTTTGTCAGAGTTGCTGGTGTCGACATCACCCCAAACACCTCCCAGCCGAATGAAGACTTCCCAACAGCGACCGCCAGGGTGATGTCGAGCCCATCATCAGCAACTTGGAGACCTTCATGGGCTTTCATAAGCAAACTGAGACGTCTCAGTGTCGCTTCTTAGACCGCTCTAGGTCATCTCAGTGTAGACCTTCCGGTGCGTGCGCGCGTGCGCCTTCTTCGGCCGGCCGAGCCTCGGTCGACAGCAAGGCAGACATTCAGCGCTTCAAGACTGGATTCGAAGTCACATGGGTTTTAGGCACTGAACTCAGTTGCCGTGGGAAAGAAACGAAGCATGTGACGAAAGGTGTGCATGTCACTGCTGACTAGGATTGTGCAGCGAGAAGTAAAGACATGTAAAGACCTCTTCTATTTTTTCTCCAAATAGTGTGGCACACACTTGGGGTTGGGGTTGATCGAGGGTGCTCACATCCGTGGTCCATGCCTACCCTTCGTGGTCCCAGGTACAAATGGTTGCGGCAGAACGACCGCGCAGGTTTAATCCATCGCTTGGATGTGCCTCTCGTGGTTTAACCCGATCAAAGGCATTCGTGGTTGGAAGATGTTGGAAGGGCAAGGAGTGTAAAACCATTGAACGATCCTTGCTTTGTCAGCGTCTCTGATTTTCTTGCACTCCAGCTTGGAAAGGTTTTGAGGTTCCTAAAGCAGCCAACGCTGCCTTCTTGGCGGCGAAGGCCACTCACTACCTTGTAGGTAAACATCTGCAAATCGTGTGTTCACCAAGTTTTCCCATCTTTTCATCCCAACAGAGCTCCAAGGTGCAAACCAGCGGGCCCATCATTTGTGGCTCGAACCCGAAAGCCTTCAACAGTCTGCGAATGAGCCTCCACACACACAAGTTCTACAAGGAGACCAGCCAGTTCTACAGACGCGTTTCGAACGCGGGCAGGGATGCCGGACAAAAGACTGCCGTGCCCAACATGGAAGCCTTGTGAACCACTGACAACTCTCTTTGTGTCCTTTGAACGAATTCGTTTTTGTTCGAAAAATCCTTGAATTAGCCTTATCTAGTGAGGAGTACATTGCTTTGATGCACGGTGCTCTTCCTCTTCGTGAGTGTTGCGGAGAGATGAACTATCCTTTGCTCACGATGAGAGAGCGAGGCTCGCATGGTGATCGTGTGGGTCCGACGTTGCCAAACCTGAAGGTTGTGAGGTCTCATTTTCTTGACGTGTCAGCAGTTTGGAAGCATGGAATGAAACCATATGAAATCTCTTACTGTGGGGCGACTGGGATAAGTGTCATGGCAATTGCTTCATTCTCATGGAAGCAAATGTAGCCTCCTGAACAGTCGAACTCCACCAGATTCCATATGAAACCGTGTATCCCAATGCATCTTGCGGTTTCTTTCCACTGGGAGCGAAGCGAACGCGGATTTAGCGGAGCGAGCAGGGAGCTCCACCAGTAAGTAGAAGTAAGTAGAGTGAGTAGTGGGTAGAGCTTCTATCACCCAGCAAAGAACGTCAACAATTTATCATAAAGTCATTTTTATACGACAGTACAGTAGATAGTGAGACCTCGCAAAAATCCCAATGTCATCTGATACTTAGTGCTTTAAAGTAGCAAATAGCTTTAGAGACTTCTGATTGAGAACGTCCAAAAGTGCAGTGTTCGCCACGTGCGAACGCGCGAGCATGGGCTCCGTTCGCGCTCCAGGCTATGCTGGCTGGCGAACCTGTGTCGATCCTCGTGGTCAGGAGGCCCTGACTCGCTACGAGGCCGTGGCCGCCTACAAGTACTCCGAGGGCCACGGGAAGACTCAACGCTACACGTGGCCTGGCCCGGTTCCGGGCAGTTGTTTCGGTTTCGACCACCGCTTTAGTGTAGTATAGCGTGGACTGGAGGCTGGAGGCTGGAGGAGTTGGTGGCATACTGTACCAGTGAAGAAAAGAAGAAACAGATTGAGAAAGTAGATCAAGAAGCTGCGGCTCCGTTCTCTAGCCGCCCTAGCCAAGATCGGGGATAAATTAAAGGCAGCCCTAAACCGCACTATAGCATTTGAGAAAGAAGTTTGTCTAAAAGCAGGAACATTTTGGCAGGCAGATACCGCCAGATGTGCCTCTCCGTAAATGCACCGTTTTCTTCTGCAATGCGCCAGAGGTTAGTCCGGCTACATCTCATCACTGGGAAGACGCATCAAATCAGGTGGAGCCGATGTGAGCTGAAGGGGCTGAAGATGCTCACTCCGAAGTAAACCAAACAAATTCCAGCATCGAGTTCCGGGGTTGCCGAACTTGGACCAATAGGGGTGCCCTTGTCACATCCACTCACTGCATGGGACTAAAGCCACCCCTCTTGGAACTACTAAAGTAGTTGGTAGAGTCGAAAGGCGAAAGGGACCAAAGGTCAACTTCTTCCAACGGAAAAGATGTCGACGAATCCATCACAACACCGGGCTATCCAGGTAAAATGCTTCTTGCTGAGCCTGGCAACATTTGTTCCCAACAACTTCACATTGCTCGAGGGTTTGCGAGCAACTGCCACTTCTCCTATCGCCCTGAAATAGATTTCGGACAGGGCAGGAGACGGTCATGCCTGTCCTGCTTCGGAAAGTATGATTGGCGGGTAGATGTAGTAGATAGATGTAGATAGTCACAACATCATACAGCAGTTTGTCTTAAAACTTTGGATCTACCAATTCTCACCTCCAGGTCCTTTCTCCGTAGCATTTCTTCCAACACCCCATCTCCAAACGGGCCCGGGAGGTCTCCCCGGGTCAGACCGGGACCTGCCAACCAGGGTGCATCTCATGGAGTTGGCGCGGCGGAACAACTTGAAGGCCCGGGCCAACTGGGCCGACAGGGCCGACGGATGCTCCAGGTCCGGAATATGTTGAAGGACACGTCTTTGAACCGATCACGTTCTTTTTTGCTGGAAATGAAGTTAGTCTTGTAAGTGCAGACATATGCCTGAGTTTTGAGACTGCCCCTCAGCATCTCTAGTCAGATCAAAGCAAAGCCAGGCGAACCTTAAGAAGACATCCGTTTGGACCTGGTGGATTCATGATTTAAGCAGATTCTATACAAAACCCTGACACAAACGATGTGCAAAGATATTCTACAAATCTACCAGCACATGCTAAGTATAGATCTTTGCATGGTGCTCTAATCGTTGGTCCTGTACCCCCAGGGGTTGACCTGATCCAACCGACCGACCACGAAACGCAGACCCACGGCATTGTGGGCGACTACAAGTATTTGCCGCCGCGAAACCTGAAGCTGGACAAGAGGCCGTAGGGTTTTGTCGGAATCATGCCACGACGTGTTCACACGACGTGTTCACACGACGTGCTCACACGACGTGTTCATATGGTTTCGATGCTTGGAGGACATGTGGACATTTTGATTGAGAACGGTGTTCATTGGGTGTGCATTTTTCATGGCTGCGATCGAACCCTCTTGACCTCTTTTTTCGTTCGCGGTAGTTTTTGGTTCGCGACAGGATCTGCCGCCGCGTGTTCCTGCATTGCTACCGCCTGCATTTTCCCATGCCCGGTCACGAGGCGAGGCGACCGGGTCACCGGTGACCGGGTGAACAATTCGAGCGACTCAACCGATGAGCCGGTCGACCTTCGAGCAGACTGCAGCTTCGAAAGGTCTTTCAAAAGAATACAAACTCGGCATGGCAGACTCGTTCGCCCACTCAGCACGCCAGGACGACGTGTGTAAGGTTCGCTGTCCACTCCCAGTGGAGCTCCAAGAAGCCCTGAAGCAGATCGATCTGGACAAAGATCTCACAGAGAACTACCGGAAGCGATGTCGAAAGAGTCGTGTCATGGACAGGGACGACGTGATTGACAAGAGCTGTCAGCAAACCAGGCACGAACTTTGCTTTTGGTTCAATCCCTGTTCACATCTCATTTTGTTTCTTGTTGTTGTGTTTTTTTCTGCAATCTTGACCAGGAAGTATTTAAATATTCCCGGACTCATCGACTACGATTTCTGGCGGGAGCAGCACAATTAAAAAAAGACGCTGGGCCTGTCGCAACGCGTTCTCTAGATCATTCTTTGGTGTTTCTACGGGTCATCATGATGTTCTTTTCGTACTGGCTGCTATTTGTCGTTAAAGGTTCCGGGGGGCTTCGATTGAATTGGTCGCACATCGGTGAAGCGCGTCAGTTCTTTTCGCTCGCTGCGTACATCGAACCGAGTTTCGGCGATAAAGACCTGCCTGCTCTCGGACGCCCAAGGAAGGTTGAGTATAGATGTTGACCAGCTGACTTAATTTTCCAGCTGAGTTAATGCCACTAGGAATGGTGCTTTAAGGTTGTGAAGACCTTGACTAGATCCATGCTAGTGAAACGTTTCGCGCTCTTCAAACGGTTGAGCGCTTCTTTGGGGAAGTTGAGCTTGGCCGACACCAGCTGCAGCGGGCGCAACGTTTCGGTGCTTGTCACTCGGAAAGTGCTGGTGTGAAAGGGGTTCCGCAGCTTGCCTTGTTTGGGGGATGCGTTCACAATATGTGCACTCAGAACCTAGTCTGACACAACAGCAACAGACAAACGAACCAACAAACAAACAAGCAAGAAAACCAGAAATGATATATATATATATATACACATACCATACCATATCATTACATGACATTACCTGTCATTACATTACGTTACATTACATACATAACATAACATTACATTACATTGCATTAGATTACATCACATTACATTACTTACACACACACACAGCACACAAGGAAAATCAAACAAAACCATGTTCAACGCTGTGCGACATTTTTTTTGCTTTTCACATCGAGACCGCTGGCCATGCTTTTCTTGAGACCTTGGACACTTTGCTGTTTGGCCCAGAGTCAGCCAAGAATCGTAGGCTCAGGGGTTGAAATGGAAGCAGTGCCCGAATGGGGCACAGCCAACCAGTCCAAAGCTTAGCGACTTAGCTGTGCGCCTCTGCAAACTCGCGACTGGAACTGGAACACCAAAAACCAAAGGATGTCCTCACCCCCAAACAACGGATTTCCGTGGCTTTTCTGGTCACACTGATTCCTGTTGCTTTTATCGGTCGAGCAGGTCGAGCGATAGGGGAAAAGTGCGATAGGGAAAGCGACTGAAGATTGCTCAGCACCTTCGTTGAATGTGGTGAGATCTTCCAACCACACCACCAGGTCCTATGGCATTGGTTATCATGACCATGCCCGACGGAGCGCGGCCGAAACGCAGCACCTTGGAGAAAGCTTCTGCATTTGAGGCCAACTCAACTGTCACACTGTGACATTGAAAGGCAAGGCTTTGAACAAAACAATACATGTAGATTGTATCATGTATATATGTATTTATGTATATAATGATCTTAATCTGCAACTTAACAAAGATGCCCCAGCCCTACATGTTGAGTTTGCAATTCCGCTGCCATCTAATTCGATACAGGCTTTCTAGCTTTCTATCAAGTCACCTGAAGGGTATCATTCTAATAAACATGCATGGACATGTAAACAGAGTATTTGTGAAGGGTTTTGATGCTTAGTAAATACTTAGTTTTCCAAACCAGTTGTTTCAAACTTCCCCGAGAGTCCAAATAGATGGAGTCTATCACATACCCATGCAAATCTGCCCAAACCCACTCTGGTTTCCAGTGCACAGCTGCTGTCCTAGGCCTATTGCAGGGCTTTCTGCCTTTGAAGCTGCGTATGCGCAGGCCGCCAATGACTTCCCGCGTTTGGGACGCCTAGATGGTCACGGTCGCGGCCACGACCAGTCGCTACGACCACCACGACCGACCCATTTCATGTGACATGACAGATCATGACACCAACGATTGGCGACCCGGTCTGGCTTTCACCAATCGACGCAGTGGGCCTCGTTCGCTTTTTGGCCTTTGAGGTTTCGAGCGGCAGATGATCAAGAGCATTTTCGACAAGGACCGCGTGCCTCGTTCGCGGCTCATGCGTCGTCTCCGCCTCATTCGTCGTGGGCGGCGGTTTGTGCTGTTTGATTCCAGTTTCGCTCAGTCAAGGTATCAGATCTGGGCAATCAGTTTTGTCACCCTCATGACTCAGAAGTTTTCGCGCTTTCCAAGGATGTTGCTGGAAGCTTTGGGGACAGTCTTTAAATGGTAGCTGGGTATCAGACCCCAGTTTTTGTATGAGTTTGTTGACAAACAGAATGAACATCTTGCGACGTCAAGCAAAGATGTTTCGTTTTGACCCACAAAGAAGCGATTTTCATTTTTTGGGGCAAGTTTGGCAACACCCAGATTGGGATCAGAGGGCTGTCCTTCCCTGTTTTCAGCTATCAGGACGTCCTGGCCGGGACCAAGAAGCCTCACCCCGAGCTCCTGAAAAGGTGCGAAGGGCCTAGTTGAAGTGTTTTTGGTTTCACAAGAGAAGCGAAAGAGATGGCCAAAGGGGGCTAAGACGAGGTGTTTTGAATGTGGTTGACTCCGTTTTGACTTGTTTCTATGACTTGTCTTCTCGCTTTTCCAGGTATCCGAATCGTGAGATACCTCATGAGGACGATCCGTATGCTCGCACGCTTCGGACACCGAGCAACCAATCCACGCGCTCCAGGCGCCACAAACGGGACAACCAAACGACGGACACAGAGATCCATGCAGGTGCTCCGCAGGTGATCCGCAGGCCGAAAAACGACACCAAAACGAACTCGGCCACCAAAACGAGTTCGGATGCTTTCTGGACCCCAAAAGCGAGATGAAGTGTTCGGCGACGACGCAGCGAGGGACGGTCTTGGGTTCTTTTTGTGGTTTTTGGAGACGCCGGTCGGATGCGGTCGAGGCAGTCGGAGGCCAGTAGACGGTCTCAGGGAAGCAGGAGGAGAGCGCGCCCGTGGCGAAGAAGAGAAAGCGAGTCTGAGTAGACGTAGAGCGAAGTTGGAGGCTGAGTGCAACAGCTAAACATCCTTGTGGATGCTAAAACGGCGCATGGACCGTTGTCATGTTTGCTGAAAGAGTGAAGAGGGTAGGACTCTTCAGGCTAGAACATCTGAATATCTTCCTGGCGGAGAAAGAGGTTCCATATGTTCAATGCCGATGGTTTGCCCTCTCACATGACTCGTCTCATATCTATGCTATTATGACACATTGTGACACCGCTGTGTGCTCCCATGTCCCTCTCTTCTTCGGATAGCGGCCAGAACCGACGCGATCGTCGGACACCAGGAGTGCCCCCTCTGTGGCGGGCTCTTCGATTGCCTCGTCGGTGCTGACCGCGCCACCTAGCGGCTACTACCGCCAGCTGCGGACGCCAAACCTGATGAGCCTTGGGCACCAAGGGTGACATACATGACCGGGTGGTTTTGACCAGGTGTAGTGCGAAGTATACTGTGGTTGAGGGTTGAGGGAGGTATGGGAGGTGGAACATGGTAGAACGGCTACTTTGTACGTTTAATTATACTTTTGACTTTTCAGGGTGAGAAAGAGAGCGCAATCGACGTCGAGTTAAAAAGCGAGCACGTGTCGGACACCCAAAGCTTTTTAGGGTTTTCATTGTCATTCACAGTGATTCAGAGCTGCTGACCCAGCCTGCTGCCAGCCTGCTGAAATGAAGAACTAAGGTATTTGACGTCACTCGCTTGCAGAGGAGGACATGTCGCTGCATGGATGTTTGTCATTGCTTGAAGTCATTTGCTCAATATTAATACAACAAACTAATAAGCAATGCAGCAATATATACTATATATATAATGTAACTATAGACTATAACTATAACTATAACTATTTGGATACAACGTCTTGAAGACTTCATGGGCGACAAGAGCATCAACATGTCAATCAGAATAGAAGTTGACATGCAGACGGCCTGCCTCCAAAATCACTGATACCTTTTTTTTAGTTTTTAAGTTTCGCTCCATTTTCATCGGATCGCACACGCCTTCGCCAGCTCTTCAAGCAGGACTTGAGGTGTCAGGTCTTTCTGACAACATCTTGGCCACAACCCGCACCCCACCCATCCCGCCAAAGCATCATGTAAACAGACACGAAACGCGAGATGTAAACGGAGCAGTAGCCAAAACATGCGAAAGCATGCACGAAAGTCCCGGTGGCCCTCCAAGCACTTCACACAGAAACTATCATAGCTAAAACACAAGATGGCATGCTGATCATGACTCACAGGACCTGGAGACGTTTCAGGCAACTATTTACAGTGGTCGTGCTTTATAAGTGTTTTACACGTGCTTTTGAAGTGCACTTGGGATTTTCTCCACACAACACTTCGTTCGATTGGGTTCGCTGGTTTTACCTGGCTTGTTACCATCAAGACCGCGCGGTATCCAACTAGCACAGGTGATTTTCTTGGTGATTCCACCATCGGCGGAGTATCACACTGATGGTTCTAGCTTTCTGGTGTGACCCTGGTTTCGGAGCGTCTTCCCGAGGTCAAATAGTAGCATCGGCGCTGGTGGGAGAGTGGTGGCCGAGCCACAGCCAGGGAGAGAAGTTTGGATGGCTGGACGAGGAGCTGTGCGGCGAAAACCAGCTCTTTGGTGAACCAAAGAGTTGGGCTCCTGAGTCTTAGATTTAACATAAAGGATCTCGTAGGATCCCTTAGGAGCCAACGGAGCTACATTTTCATATTCGGTTTCTTTCTGCTTTGAAGAGGCACTCACAGGTGTCGGAGAATTATATATTTAGACCAGCACCTGTCGCGCCCGTTTTACACTGCCCAGCCAGCATTCAATGATTTGGACTTCTCAAAACGCCCACTCAAAAAGAAGGAATACCATCTTCTCGGGTTTTCTCTCCAGTTCAACAGCAAGAGACACCGCAACATCCACAAAACATTCCTTCTAGCGAAGCATGTGGGTGCTTTTAGGAGCCAAGAAAACCCGTCCTGAAACCCATCTCCCCACCAAACCTCAAGCGGGCAACAATCGGCAAACCTCCGAGCGGCGGCTCGAAGCATGTCGAGCAGCTCGAAGCGCTTTGTTGTTCGACATCTTCATTTTGGCATCGAACGATCCTTCTTTTTGGAGGTGCTACTGTATGACCTGTATGAAGCTCTCACATCTTCACCTCTGACCCGGTTTGTTCCAACACGGTGTGTTTTCCGATTCCGACCAGATGGGAGGAGGCGGTCAGCAGTCCTCCTTCGACAGTTGCTTGGTCTACAAAGGTGCCCAAACGCGCCGCACCGGGGTTTCGACCGAACGAGCCGGGTCCGGCCGGACGGAGTGAGTTGAACGGGAGGAACGGAACGGTGGAACGGTGGCCGTCCTTGACGGAAAGGGCGAGCATCCCTTGGCCAATCCTGGAAGCGAGTTTCATGAAAAGAGATGGAAAAAAAAGCATTGTTTCCGGACATTGACATAAGACTCATAAGACTCCTGGGTTCATTTGCGAATGTGAGCAGGAAGGACACTCTCTAAAGACAAACATATCTACTCACATATATATATATATACATATATATATACAAATAACTATATATATACTGCACTGTACATATGGTTGCAAGTTTTGGTATTGCTGTTCTTGGAGACATGTCACATGGATGTCATGTTTTGTGTGGATTCTTCTCTGCAGGCAGCCAAGTCCCCTGGTGCGACCAAAGCAAGTGAGATTGCATGTCAACATGTTTCTGAGCATGACATCCAAGTGCCGCACCAAATGTTGGAGTAAATCCAGTGAACACAGGATTTGCTGCTACTTAAAGCTCTTGTCGCTCTTTTGCTTCAGCCACTTCAGTTGGAACCGACATGTTCAAACCACTCGACATGTTCGCCTGAAAAAAGACATGCTGGCGAACACGCTTCTGCACCGACACCCTCAAATCGAGGAGTGCCCATCGGTGGTTTCACCTGATCTGCAGATGTAGGATGCAACATATTTGACTCATCAAAAAATGACCGGCAAACCAGACTATTATATAGGTTGGAGGCCATCGCTCTTAGGTTGGAGGCCATCGCTCTTAGGTTGGAGGCCATCGCTCTTAGGTTGGAGGCCATCGCTCTTAGGTTGGAGGCCATGACTAGTAGGGTGGTGCCATTGCTATAGGAGAATTTGTTTCAAGTACAGGGCCAAAAAGGGAGCGGATGAACGGCGCACAGCGACTTCGGACAGACAGAAGGCTCCAGCGAAACGTCCACTTCTTGTTGTTTGGCTTAAGGAGCAAAGACTGGAGAATGAGATCAATGATGTGGAAGATTCATTCGCAAACATACAAAGGATGAAGGCAGCTCTCCTAGCTTTAGCATGCTGTCACATCAGTTATAACATGCTGCAACTGCTTTGCAAGAGGAGCCAAGATGAATTGAACAAGATCATTGACAGCTTTCACAATATTTACCCAGCGATCTTTGCAGTGTTTCAGCCAACGATGCTTGTGATTTGCCCCATGTCCTAGCCCTAGCCATGTACAACGTCACTGCTCAGCGACAGATTGCGCGAAAAGAGCTGAAAGAAGGGCTTGAAGGGGCCAGATCGTGGCACCACCAGTACAAGGATTCTGCCTATGTCTACATTGGAGGCTTGCATGAAGGTTTGACCGAAGGCCCGGTGCTCGTTTGGTCGGACGGAAACCAACGAGTCAAGTACCGTAGCACTGAACAAATACTGCAAGGCTTTCCACTCGGTCATGAAGTACTGTAATGCTCATACTGAGGGTTTACCCTTCTTTCTAAATCGGTTTCGGATGGTCGACGTGGTGACTTCACCCTCGGAACGACCCGGTCCCGCACCCGCCAACGAGCGACGCCAGGTGACGTGGTCATCGTCTTTTCGCAGTTTGGAGAGGTCGTGGATTGTCACCTGGTCCGGGACCGATCGACGGGGAAGTCCAAGGGCTTCGCGTTCGTGTGCTTCGACGACCAACGCAGCACGGTGCTGGCAGTGGATAACATGAACGGGTATCAACTGCTGAAGAGGACCTTGCGAGTGGATCATGTGGAGAAGTTTAAGGCTCCCAAGCAATTTGATGAGAATGATTTGGATGAGAATGGAGATCCAAAGCTCTTAGAATACAAAGCTTCAGGCGCAGAGGGTCAAGGTTACCAAGTTTACAATGTATTGGAAAGTCAGAAGAAGATTGTTGCAGCCATGGAAGCTCGAAAGAACTACTGGGAAGACAAGAAAGCCAAAGAGGCGCCTGAGGATGAGGATGAAGCTTGGGCCAGGTCCTTCGAAGAGAACCTCCAAGATATGAAGGAGGTTGACAAAGAACGGAAGAGACTGAAGAAGCTCAAGAAAGACAAGAAGGAGTTGAAGCGCATGAAGAAAGAGGCAAAGAAGTTGAAGAAGGAAGCAAAGAAGGTCAAGAAAGAAGCTAAACGCAAGGGAGATGTCAGCAAGGTCAAGGAAGAACCCAAAAAGGCCAAGAAGGAAGCGAAGAGTGAAGACGACTCCTCCGATTCCGATAGTGATTCATAAATAATCGAATATTTAATATTATTGAATATCCGAATATATATATATATAAATTATTCATTTGAGATTCAAATTGCATATAGGATATATTTATATATTTGGAGGATTTGATTTAATATGTGTATATATGGATATATATATATATTGGAATATATTATATTATGCCGGGATAATATATTTTATAGATGATATATACATATTATAATATATACAATTATAATTTTAATATTATTTCGATTTTCGCGGTTGTATGCACTAAAGGTGATTATAATTTTAGTCGCATTAAGAACGCACAATTTATATGCTTGTATTTTTGAAATAAACATATGAGTTTTTTAAAATATTATTACGTAATTATTAGGACGATATATTTTTCAATTGAATGATTTTTATTTTTTAATTTTCCGGGAAAATGTTAAGCATTTTGATATTTTGCAATGTGCATTTTTTTTATGCAAAAACATGTTTTTTTTTTTGATAGATTATTGAAATTTTATGAATGTTGGGCATATTATTGAAATTATTTAATTGATTTTGTCTTTTTATTTAAATATTGAATTTTAAAAACATATTAATAGAACAAAGGAATTTGGTCATATATATATATATATGAGAATTTGATTTGCTCCATTCTATGCTTACAAAATCTTGTTGATGTCGGCCTTGGTAAGCCGGCTTGCAACTTGCAAAGAACACGTTCCCTCAATTGAAAGCTTCCGGTTGTTGTTGAAAACATTGATTCTTGCGGCTGATTTTGCTCTAGCGGCCTGAGCGGCTCAATCAGTTCGTTCACTGGCGCGCCCCTGTCCTGGTGCCTTGGTACCTTGAGAATTCCTGCTATTTCCCTAGATAGCGTGAGCTATTGGGATTCTTACTTTAAATATAGTAAGAATTGCATGTGTACGCTTTCGAGCCTGGGTGCTGGTGCCGCTGCTGTGTGCGCTTGGGAGCGTGGGTGTTGTTGGTATTGTGAATGAAGATTGAGCTGATAGACCCCTCCCCTACGTGCTTACCTGGAAGGTCAACAAAATCAACAAGATCTGAGGTACTATTGGGGATCCATTCTACTAT
Organism: Durusdinium trenchii; assembly: GCA_963970005.1. Taxonomy (NCBI): domain Eukaryota; class Dinophyceae; order Suessiales; family Symbiodiniaceae; genus Durusdinium; species Durusdinium trenchii. The sequence goes on from CAXAMN010008680.1 coordinate 132,501, forward strand.
AGTAGGGGGCATAGGAGTAGTGTAGTAGTGGTCGTAGTGGTAGCGGTAGTAGTAGTAGTAGTAGTAGTAGTTGTTGTTGTTGTTGTTGTAGTCGTAGTCGTAGTCGTAGTCGTAGTGGTAGTGGTAGTCGTAGTCGTAGTCGTAGTCGTAGTGGTAGTGGTAGTGGTAGTGGTAGTAGTAGTGGTGGTGGTGGTGGTGGTGGTAGTAGTAGTAGTTGTAGTCGTAGTGGTAATGGTAGCGGTAGTGGTAGTGGTAGTGCTAGTGGTAGTGGTAGTCGTAGTAGTAGTAGTAGTAGTCGTAGTAGTAGTCGTAGTCGTGGTCGTAGTGGTAGTAGTAGTAGTAGTAGTAATAGTAGTAGTAGTAGTGGTAGTGGTAGTAGTAGTAATAGTAGTAGTAGTGATAACGGTAATGGTAGTGGTAGTGGTAGTCGCAGTAGTAAGAGTAGTAGTAATAATAGAATAATAATAATAATAATATTATGATTTAAATAACAATAATATTAATAATATAATAATAGCAATAATCGTATTGATAATAACTATAATGATAATGAAGATAATAATGATAATAGTAAGAGACTATATAAAAAAATCATTATTATTATTAATATTTTTAGTAATAATATTATTATTAATAAAAATAATGATGGTAGTAATACCCATATTGTTATTTATTTTGTTTAAATTAAGGTACGAGGAAGATTTGAAGGAAGAAACAGATATATTATGATTTATGATCCTTTGGCATTTCCGATATCGGAAAAGAAATCTACTAGATTGATTTAACAAATTGACGATGAAATGAATAAAGACGGCCAGGCAATAAAAATGAATAAAAGAAATGGATGCCGAGAAACATCAATGGGAGAATCCTTAGATATATAAATTTCAAATACGAGTAATAACGAAGGTCACGCACAAAGTGCGAAGAACAAGGCTAAAAATAATCGATTTTTGGTATCTTGCAAAAATTTGCATTGTTGTTCCGGGGTATTGATGTAAATAATTTCGTCCTTTTTCTTCCAGCAAAGATCTAAAGAGGTCACCCTGGGTCGTCCCGCCCTTCTGAAGAGAGGCGTATATGGAACAACGCTGTCCCTACGAAATCTTACCTGTATCACGGGGTCGCGATTGTTGATTCTCAAAATGTGTCCAATTAGTTTAACCCTTTTTTTTTTTTCATGTAAACACTTTTCGATGCACCAAATTAACTTGGGAGAGGGGTTATCTCTGGATGCAGCGGCTGTTCGTATTTCTACGGTCGATGAACGTGGTGTGCATTTTCAAGATCTTTCGAAGGCCGCGAAATTGAAAATTTTCGAATCTAGAAAGTACAGATTGCGTCAATTCCACCGTTTCAAATCGATATAAAATCTTTGAACGGATCATGCTATTGTAGACAATAAGCTTCCACCTGACAGGACAATTTGGGTTTTTGAAAAATATGTACATACGTTTCCACACGGCCATAATTGCAGACATCCTGCTTTCAATTTCAGCTCGCTTATCTACATGTCGTGTGAGGAGCCCCCCGAGGTATGAGACATGATCTTCATGTGGCATACGGGTTCCGTCCGTAAACCTGACATCATGCCTTCCGCTCGTGGAGATAATTGCGCATTTGGATTTGTTGAATGAAAGATCGTAATATTGAGATTCGTCTTCAATAGCATGTAACAAAAGGTTCATTGCGCGAATATTTTTAGTAATCAAAAGCGTATCATTAATATAAAGAATTTCCATATACGATATATATAATCCAATTATACATGATTGAGAGACCCGTGGTGTTCAGATCGAATATCCGAGAACATAATCGATATGACAATGACGAATAGATACGGGCTAAGGGGACAGCCCTGCCGAATGCCTTCTTGCTGCTCATAGATTCGAGATTGGAATTTATCGAATTTAACTTGGAACATGGGGATGATTGTAAAAAATGAAGAACCCAGAGCATTTTCGGTGGAATGTTCATTCTATTTAAAACTTTAAATATGCGGTTATGGTTGATTTTGTCAAAGGCCTTTTGATAATCTAAGAAATCTAATAACAAATTATTTCCATTCTATTCTGCGGCATTTTGGATTCGCCTGGCAATATACAAGGGTTATAGAGTGGAATACGCGCGTCTCAATCCATATTGTGCTTGAGCGAGAAAAGGATCCATAATTTCAGCGAATCTGGATTGGAGGATAGAAGTAAATAGTTTATAGGCACATGTCAACAAGGAAATAGGTCAGTAGTTCGAAATATCCTGCGTGCTGTGTTTTCCCCGAATAGTTTACTGTTAGGGGTTCTCAATTCTTTCTCAAGATGTGTCCGCCCTTTGTGTCGCCGCTGGTGTCCGCCCTTGTCCGCTGGCCATACAGCAATTCTATTCATTTGTCTCCCAGATCTGTCATTAGTGGTAACCGCCCATTTCCGCTGGCCATGTAGCATTTCTATTCGTTTGTCTCCCAGGTCTGTCATTGCTGATGTCCGCCCTTTTTCCGCTGGTCATGCAAAAATTCCAATGATTTATCTCCCAGATCTGTCATTATTGGTGTCCGCCCTTTTCCGCTGGCGACGCAACATTTCTGTTCATTTGTTTCCAAGATCTATCACTCCTGGTGTCCGCCCTTTTCCGCTGGCCATGCAGCATTTTTTCCAGGTCTGTCAATGGTGCAGCATTTCTATTCATATATTTTCTAAGTCTGTCAATTCTGACAACCGCCCTTTTCCGCTGGCCATTTTCCGTTGGCGATGCAATATTTCTCTTCATTTGTTTCCCAGCTCTGTCACTGCTAGTGTCCGCCTTTTTCCGTTGGCCATGTAGCATTTCTATTCATTTATCTCCCAGGTCTGTCACTGGTGGTGTGCGCCCTTTTCTGCTGGCCATATAATATTGCTATTCATTTGTCTATCAGATCTGTCTGTCCTTTTCCGATGGCCATGTAGAATTTCTGATCATTTGTTTTCCAGGTCTGTCACTATTGATGTCCGCCCTTTTCCGCTGGCGATGCACCATTTCTATTCATTTCTCTCCCAGGTTTGTCACTGCTGGTGTCCGCCCTTTTGCGTTGGCCATGGAGCATTTCTGATCATTTGTCTCCCATGTCTGTCACTACTTTTGTCTCGTTGGTTTCTGTACTTATGTCTCCCAGGTTCGGTGCATGCAATGCTGGTGTCCGCCCTTTCCGCTGGCCACGCAGCATTTCTATTCATTCCCCAAACGGGTAGCTGTCAGGGAATCTCAATTCTTTCTTAAGATGTGTCCGCCCTGTATATCGCTGCTGGTGTCCGTCCATTTCCGCTGGCCATGTAGCAACATTTCTTTTCTATTCATTTGCCCCCCAGGTTTGTCACTGCTGGTGTCCGCCCTTTTTCCGCTGGCCATGTAGCATTTCTATTCATTGGTTTCCCAGGTCTGTCATTGTTGGTGTCGCCCTTTTCCGCTGGCGATGCAACATTTCTATTCATTTGTTTCCAAGGTCTGTCACACCTGGTGTCCGCCCTTTTCCCCTAGCCATGCAACATTTCTATTTATTTGTCTCCCAGGTCTGTCAATGGTGTAGCATTTCTATTCATTTATTGTAGCATTTCTATTCATTTATTTTCCAGGTCTGTCAATGATGGTGTCCGCCCTTTTCCGCTGGCCATTTTTGCGCTGGCGACGCAGCATTTCTCTGAATTTGTCTCCGCTAGTATCGCCCTTTTCCGTTGACCATGTAGTATTTCTATTCATTTGTTTCCCAGGTCTGTCACTGGTGGTGTGCGCCCTTTGCTGCTGGCCATATAGCAATTCTATTCATTTGTCCACCAGATTTGTCCGCCCTTGGCGTTGGCCATGTAGCATTTCTATGCGTTTGTCTCTTAGGTCTGTCAATGGTGGTGTCCGCCCTTTTCCGGTGGCGACATTTCTATTTATATACCTTCCAGGTCTGTCACTGGTGGTCTCCGCCCTTTTCTGCTGGACATATATTTATATTTATTTCTATGCATTTGTCTCCCAGTTTTTTGAATGGTGGCCGCCCTTTTCCGGTGGCCATGTAGCATTTCTGTTCATTTGTCTCCCAGGTCTGTCATTACTGGTGTCCGCCCTTTTCCGCTGGCGATGTACCATTTCTATTCATTTGTCTTCCAGATCTGTCACAGCTGGTGTCCGCCCTTTTCCGTTGGCCCATTTCTGTTTATTTGTCTTCCAGGTCTGTCACTGATGGTGTCCACCATTTTCCGTTGGCCACATTTCTGTTCATGTATGTTCCAGGTCTGTCACTCCTGGTGTCCGCCCTTTTCCGCTGGCCATGTAGCATTTCTATTCATTTGTCTCCCAGGTCTGTCATTGCTGATATCCGCCCTTTTCCGCTGGCGATGCGCCATTTCTATTATTACCAAACAGGTAAATGTCAAGGAATCTCAATGCTTTCTAAAAGTGTCCGCCTTGTTGGGGGGCAGCGTTTCCGCCTTAAGTCCGGCTTGTTCCCTTTTGTTTCCCATTTTGTTTCCTTCTTGTTGGTCATTGTGTCGGCCTTGCTTCCCTTCTCTCTCCTTTTGTCTCCGGTCTTATCTCCCTTCTTGTTGGTTATTGTGTCCACCTTGTGTCCCTTCTGTTTCCTTTTGTTTCTCTTCTTGTCTCTCTTTTTGTCTCCCTTCTTGTTGGTGATTGTGTCCTCCTTTTCCCTTCTGTTTCCCTTTGTCTCCCTTCTTGTGGGTCATTGCGTCCGCCTTGTCTTCCTTCTGTTCCGTTTTGTCTCCCGTCTTGCTTTTCTTCTTGCTGGTCATTCTGTCCGCCTTATCTCCCTTCTGTCTTCCTTTGTCTCCGGTCTTGTTTCTCTTCTTCTTGGTTATTGTGTCCGCCTTGTCTCCCTTCTGTCTCCTTTTGTCTTCTCCCTTCTTTTGGCCATTGTGTCCGGCTTCTCTCCCTTTTGTCTCCCTTCTTGTTTCCCTTCTTGTTCTCGCTTGCAATCCTTAACAATTGTCTCCCAGGTCTAAGCTGCTGTGTCCACCTCTGCCATGCTTTATATTTGTCTCCTAGCTCTGGGCTGCTGTGTCCGCTTCTGCCTTGCAATCCTTTACACGTGTCTCGTGTCTCTTTTGTCTCCCTTCTTGTTGATCATTGTGTCCGCCTTGTCTCCCTTCTCTCTTTCTTTGTGTCTGGTCTTGTTGGTTGTCTCCGTTCTATCTCCTTTTGTTTCCCTTCTTGTTTCCCTTCTTATCTGAGCCGGTCACAGCAGCCGAGAGCTGGGAAACAAATCTAAAGGATTGCAAGGCAAAGGCGGACACAGCAGCTCAGAGCTGATGTTAAGGCTTGCAAGCGAGAGCCGGACACAGCAGTCCGGAGCTGGGAGACATATAAAGGATTGCAATACAACAGACCAGAATTGTCAGACAAATAATAAGAATTGCAAGGCAGAGGTTGGCACCGCGCAACAAGAAGGGAGACAAAAGGAAACAGAAGGGAAACAATCCGGGCGCAGTGACCAACAAGAAGGGAGGTAAGACCGGTAGCAAGAAGGGAGACAAACGGAGACAGAAGGGAGATAAGGCGGACACAGTGACCAACAAGAGGGAGACAAGACGGGAGATAAAGGGAGACAGAAGGGAGACAAGGAGGACACAATGACCAAGAAGAAGCCTTCATATGTGTCCCCCAGCTCTGGGCTGCTGTAGTCACCTCTGCCTTGCAATCCTTTACATTTGTTTCGCAGCTCTGACTGCTGTGTCCGCCACTGAGTGCCTCGCAATCCTTTATTTGTCTCCCAGCTCTGGGCTGTATGTCGCTTGGAATCCTTTAAATTTGTCTCCCTGTGTCTACACTTGTCTCCTAGCTCTGGACTGCTGTATCTGCCTCTGCCTTGCAATCCTTTGTCTCCCAGCTCTGGAAATCACAAACTGTAGTTGCAGATGTTGAAAAATACAAATTGTTTGGGTCTACGGTAGTATAATTTGTATAAAGAAATAGCCATGACCCTTAGATGTTCTTGCGGGATATCTTCAAAACGTCACCAAAGGTTCAAGGTTTCGATTGGGAAGCGGCAATTTTCTGGACTTACAATTTTGATGGTGTTAATGTTGATTTGATCATGGCCAGGTGCTTTTCCTGTCTTGATCTTCTTGATTGCATCAATTATTTCCTGGACCGAGAAATCGTTCAATCGGATACCAAGGTTATGATTCAATATTTTTGAACGGCATTTGTCAATGGGAATGGGCGCAGGGCGCCATTGTACATGGTGCAGGTAGTCCGCAATAGCTTCAGAACGGTGGTTAAAACCGACCCTATTACCATGTCTATCTTTTAACTTTGATAAAATTTAATATTCTTTTTGCTTTAAGTAACTTAGGACCTTCCCATTTTTCCTTCGAATTGCGACATTATTCCAGTGTGTTTAGGAGTGCTTTTCGTTTATCCTGTTTTGTATTTCTTTTGATTTCAATGTTTAATTGCGATACCGTAATCCAATCATTCAATTCATGTGCCTATTTCCGAAGAACGATTTTGTGCCAAATTCTATAGGAGATGTGATATTATCTTTGCGCTATAGGTATGACAGCAAAGCAAATTGCTGGCAGTGTGTGTGATGCCCTGCAAAATGGTATTAATATCAATCTGTTCAGTTGCATTTCTGCGTTTAGGGCACGTGCAAGTATGTCATTGAAAGTGATTTTCTGTTTGTGTATAGGTGACCGATATTTTGGGATGCGCGTCATTTTTTCAGAGTTTGCAATTTTATTCAATAATCAATCGTAACAATATAGTGATCAGAGTCAGTGAAAACTTGAGTACGGGTTGTGACGGCGTGAATAAAATTTTTACATTTGGCAGGAGCGAGCACGAAGTCCAAATTGAACAAATCTATTGGCGTCCCAAGGAGGTTCATGGTGTGCAACAAGCTCTCGAAAGGTAAATTGATGCCTGGGTTTGGTTTTGGAATCAAGTGTTCATGACAAACAGGTCATTGCTTGCACAAAAATTTAAGAATAAACGTCTGTTTTCCATCATTTCGTCGGAAACATTGCGCAGGTATTGGCACCCACGTCCAAAGGTCTGAGGTGGTCGCATTTTCTGTGAAGGCGAACATTAAAATCGCCAAGGATGTATTTGACATGTGTTCTGGGGAATTTGTTGAAATGTCTTTCAAGCATGTCATAGAACAATTCTTTCTGTTGGGTATCAATCCCGCTTTGAGGAACGTAAGAATTAATGATATGGGTTGGAGGGCCAACAATACATAAAGATATCGATATAATTTGATCACTTAATTGTTTGAAATCGGTCATGCACAATCTGGTAATCGGATTTAAAAGAATGGCAACGCTATGATATTCTCGGTCAATTGCAGGTTGTGCATTTTGGCGTCACGTCCTTTACCTTTGCTTTTAGTTCTCCCTTTCACAATATTTATCATATGTTCAATGTTTTTACTTTGTTCGTCAATGATATTCGTCGAATATAGAAAAATCAGCCCTTGATGATTTCAGAACTATTAGTGTTGATGCGCATTTCTTGGAGGAGAAGGATATCGATATTGTGCTTTCTCATGACGTTAATCAAAAGCTGTTATTCGACATCACTTCCATTGGGTTTTAGCTCTTTACAGTTGAGCTTACCGATGCGAAAAGTCGTGTGATAGGCAAATTTGGGGTGACATTTCTGTAGTGACTCTCGGTTCTGCTTCTGCGGTGTTTGTTTAAATTGATGGAAAAGCTTTCTGCGTGTTCTATAATTGATAGGTTTTGGTGGTTTGTCGGAGATTTCCAGAGCCCTGGGTGAAGACATTGCGTGGTGAGCCAAACCCGTGCAATGCTGGGACGCTGTGTTGAAGGATCTGAAGAGTTGTCTATGTGAACGTTTTTGGCGTCTGTTTTCTATTTCTATATCCGTGATCGATCTAAGATCTCTGCAGCTTGCAATTCTTTTTCCCTCGTTATTGGCATTCATTAAGCATTTGTGGGAAACACCTCGGTTCCGCTGAGGTGATTCCCGCGGCTGTTCCGGCCCGCCTTGCAAAGCTGAAGGCGTGTAGGTGTTAGTGATTGTATTTGCGGCTAATAGCGACGGCCCGTGAGGGCATGCTTTGCAATCTCTGCGGTCCGATAGCGATAATAAAGACGGCTCGTGTCAATCATCCATCCTTTGATCTTCTTTTCCGTGGTTCAGACCTTGTTATATTAGCTGTCTTTTTCTTGACGAGGCGAAATTATCATGGAAAATCTTGCAAAATGTATGGTTTGCTTCTGGTCTACTGAGTGGCCTTTCCTTTTCCGGATCCTTTGCTCTGAGTGTCTGCGCTGTCTGCGATTTCTTTCGCCACATTGTAATCCATCTTGTCCCATGCTTGGGCCCAATGATCCTCAATGATATCGAAGAGGGGTGGTGCGATGATGATGATGGTGGCAATGGCTTCCACTTCATCGTAGTCGATGTAGATCACGGTGTCCGGGCCATGTAGGGTTGCGTGGTCGTACCATTTGATGGAGAGCACTAAGACGTTCTGGTAGAAGGGGCTTGCTTGGTGTGAGCTAAGCGCGATGTTGCCAATCTGCATGCGTTGTCGTAGAATGAATTTATTCATATTTGTGTTGATTGATCCCAATGGAAAGGGTGTGATTTGGTAGAGAAAAATTTTCGCCACCAGGATTGAAATTCGTCTTTTGCCAATTTGACTTGAAGGTGATGACGCTTATGTAGCTCAATATGTCCTCCCTTATGCGAATTCCTGGTGGGTGCCTACCTGGAAAAACATCCATTGTATGATACATTGATCATTAGCAGCTGTGAGATTTTTGGAGCCTATACTATGGATACAAATCCAATGGGGCGTCTACCATTGATTATTAAATATCCAACCAATTTTCTGAATGAATAGATCATGACCACACATATTAATCATTCCAAAACATCCATTCATCATATAATAATCCATTGCCAGCATTCCAGGAAAAAATTGAGTGTCCCCACAAGTTTCGAGGCATTTCTAAAGGTCGTCGAGGGGTCCTTATTTAAAAAGAAACTTCATTTGGGACTTCATGTCCCATTGTGTACGGACAAGGTATTATGGGTGGCCCTCCTTCATTGCATGGAAATAATCTTTTGACTTGGGGACTGAATTTAGCCTAAACCAATCATTATCCATACCTCATATAATCGAATAAAATTATATTCCTCCCGATCAATAAACAATCAGAAATTCTCGCGCCAAATCCCCCACAAATAATCATCTCCAAGGATATTTTACAATCCCTCCGATGAAAAAAGACAATAAACAATTGGATATATAATAATCCAAACAACAATTATCATATATAAAAATATAGCTATAAAGATCAAAGAACAACAATATCAACAAAACATATAATATTAAAATTATTATATCCATATATTATGATACGAATATAAGCTTTTAAATCTATATATATATTATATTGATATATTTTAAAAAATCAAAAAATCAATTTTATATATAAAATAATAATTATATTAATCTATTATATTTATATAATCATTTATATTTATCAAATAATATAATATTTCAAAAAATCCTTTAATAATTCAATATAATTAATATATATAAATAATTTATTATCTAAAATAAAACAAAACGAATTCAAAGAAATTATTATCAAAAACTAAAAAATATTTCCTTTAAATCATATTTGCATTAATAACTATATTATAAATTACTTAATATATATATATTATATATTAATTTCCAACATAATTCCAAATTTATATGGATTGCATTCAAAAAGTCCTATTCAAAAAATATAGATAAATATAATTTTTTAAGATTGGAAATATAATTTTAAGTCTTCGTTTAGAAGTCCCCCAACAGATTATGGTGATTCAACAAGGCAGCGCTAGATTAGCGCTAGGTTAACGCTAGGTCTCTTCATAACAAAATAAACAAACAAGAAAAAGAAAACATAATAGATAACAAAAAAAAGAATAACCAAAACAAATAAAAAGAAAAAACACAAACAAGAAAAAGAAGACTACACAATAAGAAGAAGACAAACAAACAAGAAACATAAACATCCAACAAGATATTTTTGCATTAAATTGGCGCTAAATCTACGCTAAACGACGATCCATTTCTTAATCATCTATCCATCCAATATCCCTATCTTTTAAATCAACTCAAATTTATACTAATAAAAAATTAAAGATAATTGTAGAAATCTAATAACACCAATAACAACAATTCCAACAATTCAATAAACCCTCAAAAAAAACGCATTAAACAACCCTCACAATTTGCGCAATTAACATACCTTCATATTTACCGTTTATCATCCCCATAATTTTAAATATAATTGTATGTTTAAAGAAATTTAGAGGCGAACCCCATAGAATTACAATAAATTCACCATTAAAAAAATGATTTTCAAAAAATATCCTTAATAAATAATTATTATCGAATTTATATCGATAAATAATCGAAAATTATTTCGAAAACAATTAAATATATACATATAATTTAATTATATTATATCTATTAATATATTTATTTAAAAAAACAAAACTACGAAAAATAAAGAAAGGACGAGAAGTAAGAACAAAATTCTGCAACAACGAAATCATTTTACATCGATAATGCAAAAAAGAATTTTATCAAAATAATATTCTAAGAAGATAGCAATTCGATCCGGATTTATTTCCTCGGAAGAAATCCTAAATATTTATTTCCTCGGAAACGACCTTTCATAAATATAATTTCATATATATTTTAAATATTCAAATATATATTTTACAATAATAAAAAAATATCTAAAAAAAACATGACCCCATAATTAAAATTATCAATAAACATTAAATCGAAATATCATAAAAATCAAATGTTCTTAAAATTACAAAAATTCACGAAAACATTCCCCAAGAAAAAAAAAATCCACAAAACAAACTCTAAATTCATATTCCCTCGACAAACACCATTCATAATTAAAATTTCATATGCATTCTAAATATTCAAAAATATTTCAATATCCTAACATTATAAAAACATAACGAAATAATTCTCCAAAAATTAAACTTAAAAAGGAAAAAGAAACGAGAAGAACATCGATATAAAAAAATCAATTCCCCGGAAAGGGGGAGAAAAAAATATTTATTCAAAAATCAATTCCACAAAAAAAAGAAAAGAATATTACATTAAACAATCAATTATTTAATCCGGAAAAATCGACACTTATTTCGCAAAACAAACTCAAAATATACCCTAAACAATTTTCTTTCGTGATTACAATAAACATATTTGGAAATTAATTTAATATATATTTTTTTTTATTAGAATATATATATATTTATATATAAAATTAAATTGAATATTATAGTTCCATATTCGTTCAAATTTGGTTCTGTGAAACGGCGGATCTTTTCTTGGATTAACCCAAATTTGGCTTCAGAACGTGGAACGAGATTCTCAGGTCTTGATCGATGGTCATCAAGGCACCTGCAAATGTGTTGATGTATCTGATGGCACGCCGAGAAATGGAGATCGACACAACGAAAGATTTTACAGCTCAATTTGGCAGCAGGTGCACCTGCGTTGTCGAACTCTTTGCAGTAATTGGGAGCCGAAAAGACCGTCACCAACCTTCGACCAGCAAAGAATTCGTATCCGTCCTGCTTCAAGGACTTGCCACAAAATGTGGCTGACCATGGCTGACTGCCATGGTAAAACCCAAAAGGTGAAGTTCGAAGGTGAACGAACAAAAATGATCGTTGTTGTGTCATTGGCCTGCATCTCTTACTCCCTGCTCTCATTGAGTTCTCATTTCAGCTTCAGTCTGCTGTTGATTCAGTCCTCCACAACTTGATGGGCACGACAAACGAGGTCCTGGTCAACTCTACTTCTTTCCACTCTGCTCATAATATGTTGTTGTGCCAACAAATCAAAGCAGAATCTCGTGAGTCACACCTGAACACACACATACCACAAAATAACGTAAAATAACGTGCGCACACACAATGAGATGATGCTGCTGCTGATGATGAGGAGGACAACGAGGATGAGAACAAGGACGAGAACGACCACGAGGACGAGGACGAGGACGAGGACGATGATGATGATGATGATGGTGATGGTGATGATGGTGGTGGTGGAGGAGGAGGACGACGACAACGCATATCCGCTATGAGTGAATAATCCTTCTTATATGTTGCACACATATATATATATATATATACACACATATATCCTTTTTGATCTTTGAGGTCTTCACATGTCTTTTTGCCACGACATTCCGAGCCCTGAAAGGAGCCCTTGCATCCCAGCGACTAAGTTGTGTCTTTGCAGGAAGGTGTTCAGAACCTTTGGGCCTCGGCTGTGTCTCGCTGCGAGATCCCCAAAATGCATGGCGTCGCGTGGCGACTGGCTGTAGAGAAAAGGTTCTGGCCGCCGTGTTTTTGGGGCAGTCGGGGTGAACAGAATCTTCTTGACCTACGTACATGAGCCATTGCTTATATATTTGCCCCGGCCTTCGATCTACGTCTGATGTACACTTTCCAACGCATCATACGCCCAAGCGACCAAAGGTGAAGGAGACTCCTCGATCATTGTCCGCCCAAAGCTCAACGCTTGGGTTTGGATCCGACCTTGGGCAAGCCATTTGCAAACACCCTAAGACCTGTGAGACCTGGGATGCTCTGGGCCCCACCTTCAACATCCTTCCACCTTGTTTCAATTTGGCAAAACATTGCAAAACACCTTGAGACCTCATGTTCTTTTGCGGAGCCTTGCTTCGCAGTGATGGGGTGCTGGCTGAGCAGTACTGGGCAAATCTTGATTAAGTCTTAGGCTCAGACCACAGGAGATCGACCAAAAGCCCAACTTCCCCGACATTCGCCTGGCTCACTCTCTTGGGATCTTATATGATTCTTAGATGTATAGAACTCAAAAACCTATCCCAACAAAGCAGGCTGGCGATGCAGGACGCTGAATGCTTCGTATCCTTGGTGGCCCAGGTTGGATGGATGATGCTGTAGACAGGAAAACGTCAGGATACTTATTGGGACACTCACAGGGTATTTGATGGTATTTGTTGTTGGTATTTGGTGATGGTTTATTCTTCCTTTATACCAGGGTGTGCTTCAGGGTGTGCTTCGTTTGGTTCCCGTTTTGAGACCCTTCCACCTGTGACCACAGGAGGGTCTGCTACTAGCTTGGGATTTCCAGTGCCAACAACCAACAACCAGTGCCCCCAGTGACTGTGAAAACCACGAGGAACCTCTCAAAATTGGGAAACGGGACGGCAGATCCAGTTTATGTCTCAAAAGACTCTGGCTGACCCTGGTACCCTGATGTAGCCCCATCTACCCACAGATGTTCCGTGATTTCTTCATATTTCTTCGTTGGTTCCGTCCATGTCGTCCATCGCCGAGCATCTGATCAAAGTCTTCCAGTTCTGGGGACAAGCCACCATGCATGCACAGGATCCGGTCATCGATGGATGCACACACCTGAAAAAAAAGAAGACAGCATTTTCTGGATTTGGAGGACCGTGAGAGTTTTGACATTGATACAGTAAGTCCTTCCCTGCGGTCTGTCACTTCATGTCGTCCCTTCTATTGCGCCTCTTATTTTAAGAAAGAACAACTATCCAACCGATGTCTGAAGTGCAATCGCTCAACCGGGACTTCGCTCCGTTCACGCCAAAAACCGACCGGCATCCGACAGGCATCCAGTTGAAGGCATCGCCAAAGGTCTTCCACAGCTTCACGGTGTAGCGCCGGTTGCACTCATCGAAGAAGCCTGGTTTCGCCCAGGTCGCTCGGTGTGGACTGGTCACTGGTCGCAAGGATCGCCCTCCGCCAAGCTCGGCACCGTAGATCCTGTTGATCGAAGCCTCAGCTCGGCGCTCGGCGAAGGCACCGAGGCGGCAGAGACCTGACTGCAGTCCAGGCACGCATTCATGGTTGCCACGAAGTAGAAAGAAGTTTTCGGGGTGCAGCACCTGCGGGTTTTCAGAGTCCAGAGTTTTCCTCCCACGATCTCCCACGTTTGACGTGTGATGTTGTTGTGAACTGTGTTTTGAACATCAGTCGGGTGTCTCATCTGACACGGGGACCCACCCAACTGATGTTCAAATACCCTGTGAGTTTCATGAAAAAGGGAAGACCTTTGGGACCTCCCAACCTATCCCCTTCGTGTCCCGGCTTAGGCCAAGGGGCCTTGTACGCGAACAGCAAGGAGACGCACTCGATGGAGTTTTTGCCCCTGGCCCGGGGAGAGGAACACGCAAAGTGACAGAGAATACGACCATGACAGCAGGTGTCGGTTTACATCGTGTTGGTCGTATTTATGTTGTACACAATTTTACCATATTTTACACCTCTTGATAATATGTGAGCTATCATCTCTGTGCGTTCTATCATGTCTTTTTTTCTTGCTTACTGGGGTACGCCCTCCATCACAAAGGTTCCTGATCTCCAGCGTCCCTCTTCCGAGGGCCTGTCCACATAGTCTCCCAGGAACAAATAGTTTCCTCAAAAATCGTCGTCGGTCGATCGGATCACGGTTCAAGTTCAGCTGCCCCGGATCACTCACTCGGCTTTGGACGCTGCCCGGGATCTCCGCCATATTCCAAGATTCGCAGCCTCGGAGCCCGCGCGGTGGAGCGCGCCCGCGGGCGGCCAATCTGAGGTCCCCCGACAGGTCGAAGTACTGTCCATGCACGTCTCCCACCACCTGACGTGCGAGAGGAAACGGTCTGACCGGCACCTGTCAAAACAGCCGTCCAACGAAGGTTCAAGCGGGGGAAGATCAAAAGCCTCTACAAATCAGAGAAGGAACGGTTTCTTCATCTACCCTCTTCTACTGGTCCCTCCGAAATGAGCCCTTCTGTATGAGCAGCAGCGCAAGTTGACGCGAGATGGGCTTCTTGGTTTGTTGAGCTTGGCTCAACAGTCAGCTGGAAAAAGGAAGAATTGATCTCCAGAGTTGTGACGTGGGTGTGCGTCAAAACCCCGGGTCTCAGGTGAACATCGCGCACCTTCCTGTTCCATAGGGTATGGAACGGATCCCTTGTTCCATAAGGTATGGAACAGGTATGGAACGGGGGCATGGAACAAATTGTACCAAAAAACCTGACGTGTCATCTCAGTCCCGTTTCTCACGGTAAATGTATTTCAGCAAGCAAAGCGCGCGTTTTGATTGAACCTCGAACAATTGGAAACTAGGAGTCCATAGGTATGGAACATTATGGAACGATGGGTATGGAACGGCGAGCAGACATGCTGTTCCACAGGTAGGGTATGGAACGAGATGTTCAAGAGTACATGTTCCATACCAAAACGTTTTGACTCATGGCCACATGTGGTCGTGAACGCATCAAAAGCCTCCAGCAGGACTCCGGTGCTTTTCATGCTTTTTCATGCTTTTTCACAGCTGCCTGCATTGGAGGATCAAGCTCCAGCAGCATTGGCTGGTCTGCAAAAACACTTCTGGCCTTCAAGGCTCCAGTTGAGGCAAGGCAAAAAGGCACCAAACTCGCTCGTTCGAACGGATGTCTTGTTCGTTCACAAGAAATAATGAAGCAAGGTTGCAAAGTGCTGCCGAAAAAGGGAGCGAACCCACAGCACAACGGCTTCGAGGAGTAAGAATGATTCCGGGACCGCGAGCTAGTGACAGGTAGCGGGTCAGCAGCGTGCCTTGGTGATCAGCAGGTCCAAGTCCTGCTCCCTCAAGGACACCATCCTGGTCCGGCACAGCAAGATCTTCACCCACCAAGAAGGATGAAGGCACGTCTTCCGATCGCGCTTGCGGCTGCAAGCGGCGCGGCTTTAGCAGATTGACAGAAAACAAAGACTCTGGCTCTAAAAGCCTGTGTTCCAATCTATCCTCCCTCAACATAGTCATTGCCTGGGATTCCGGCTGATTATCCGCTGGCTTTTTGGTGCGAAGCTGCCGTAGGGCTTCAATCCTCCACGTGAAGGCTCAAGCGTGCTCAGTTGTGCCGAAACGAGGTCAGAGGTAGGTAGAAGTCGCGTAACAAAAGGAGTCAAAAGCCTTTGAACGGTGCATGTGATGTTCTCGTTTTTTCTTCCGTTCATGGCATCTGATATTCTTGCCGGATCTGATGGATGTCTGAGCCCCACAACACACGTTCGCTCAGTAGTGAAAATGAAGGCAACACGGTTAAACAACGTTCTCCTTGGGTCAAGTGGCTCAAGTGGGGGAGAGAAACTTATGAACGAATGGGATGCCATTAGTGGAATGCTTTTGCCTCCCCCCAATGGACGCATCTTGTTTGAGCCATGGAACCTTCACAAAGGTCTAACCCTTTGCAGAAAGTCTCAACCAGAGAAACAGCATGAAAACATGCATATACAATATATTTATATTTATATAAAGGTTGGACAACGCAACAAACACACCAAAACAACATAAAGAGATCTGTTTCCTTAAGAGAACATGTTTTCCATAAGTTCCTCAGGAAACCAACCGTACTCTCTAGGACTACCCTGGTCCGTTCATCGAAAAGGACCGCCCTGCTCGCAGCCACTCTGAGGAGCCACACATCTCTGGCAGCTTCAGCTCGCGCCTCGTCGGTGGGTCTCTGGGACGGACGGCTGAAAAGGGATCGAGGTTCCATTCTGGAAGAAACCACCAAACCACGGACGAGGGGATCTGGATGTCCTGGAAAGGAATCATCCTCCAAGAATCAACAAACAAATGAACGAAGCAATCACAAAAGCAGTGCTTTGAGTGAAGTCAATGTGACTGTTAAGTCACCACATCACTGCAAAAACAAGCACACCTCCCCGGCCCCAAAAAAGAAAAACGCACCTGGGCAGCTTGGCAGGACGCCCTACGAGCGACGCTTTGTTCCCACCATCGAACGACCGTTGCCGACCCACGGTCGCTCGCTCGATCGGTCGGAGGTCGCTCCGGACGTCCCGGCGGGACCGGTGAAACAGGGATTTCGGAGTTCTGAAACATCTGAAACAGTCGTTCTGGCGGCAATTCACCGTGATACCTACATGTATAGTGGAGCATTCAGAAACATGTGGATGTGTTTGGACATGTTTTGAAGTCGAGGATGTATGGGCTCTTAACAGAGCGACACGACGCCTCTAGCCATCTGGCCATGTGTCTCATTCTTGCTTCTTCAGCGAGTTTACAACCAAGCTTGGACAAGCCGCAGCTTCGTTTCCGCGTTCCGCAGCCTTCGGCAAATGCTGCCATGGCTTTGGCCATGTTCACCAGTATCTACATTAGATCCAGAGAACCTTATTTACTGTAGAGGGAAGTCAAAAAAACAGGTTGGTTTTCTGGGCACCTTCTGCACCTCTTGGATTCAGATTTGTGAAGGTGTTTTCAGACAGTTCTCGGCAGTAACTTGCAAGAAAACGAGGCAAGTGTGCTTTCACAACCTTTCGGTCTTAAGGATTTTAGTTGTCAAGAGTTGGATCTCGGCGGGAAAACGATGCAGCGCAGCTTTTCCAGCTCAAAGGTCATTTCTCTCGTTGCTCTGTTAGCTAGCGCAGTAGACTCGGTAGACCTTGCTGGTAAAATTCAATTCAACTTTCACGTTCTGAGCAAGGAGTAGCTGCGCGGACAGGCTCATGCATGGCAGTTGCTGACCAGCTGACACGGCAAAACTAAACTCTGGGTACAAACCAAGTCAAGCTATCAAACAGGGCAAAGTTCTCCCATTGCCTCGTGGTTGTACTGAAATGATTGACTCCGTGATCTACATCGAACAGGCCACCCTTTTGCAGCACATGGTCATCCGCTGAACAACGGCGATCTCCTTGGGCACGTGATGACAAAGAGCTATGAGACATCACATATGCGATGGCCTCCAACCTACTAGCGATGCCCTCCAACCTACTAGCGATGCCCTCTAACCTACTAGCGATGGCCTCCAACCTAATAGCGATGGGTGCCTGGAGAACTTGGCCCAAAGAATTACACCCTGAAAGTAGAGGAAAACCCATCTTCCAGGGAGCCCTAACCATGTGGGTGACATCGGGAACAATATTCGGTCGACGTGGCCCTGGAGGACGTGGCCCCAACAAATGAGCCAAAATCCGATGTCAATCAAGCAGTGTCCACTCAAGCAGAGTCTTCTGAGGAGCAACGCCCTAAATTTGATTCCTGCAAATTGATTTGAAGATCCTTATCTGAGCAGTCCTCATCTGAAGCTCTCAACCTTCTCGGAGAGAAGCTCCTTGGCCACGAAGCAAATGGCATTCTCACACCAGGGTTCGCTGTGCCAGAGCGAGTGCAGTCACGTCCACCAAGGCATCAACATCAAAAGACTGGGAGGTCTAGAGGTCTCTGGAGGTCCGAGGGTCCGACCTGAGAGATCAACACAAGGGACTCCCAGGGATGTGAACCGACTCAGTTTTGGATCTGCCTTGGCAGAGTGGGACTGCCTTGGCAGCCCAACGCCCATCCCAACGACCGACTTGGCGCTCCCAACCAAGGTGGGTGGAGTCACAAAGCCGAGGTCCCACAGCTCCGTCTGGGCGTCGAGCAACGACGGACACGGACCGCTTTTGGGAACCGGACGGTTTCATGTGGCTCGGGTCGAAGCATTCCATGGCTCCGTGGTGAGGGTTTGTTTTGGAAGCCTCCCATTGGTGAGGGTTTGTTTTGTTTTTGGCTCACGCCCCCCCTAACGACCCCGGAGAATTTCAATGTTTTCACCATTAACCAAGTTGATGCTGCGTTGGGGATGGGGTGGGGTGGGGATGGGGTGGGGTCTGTTAACGTTCGCTTGCACTTGCA
>CAXAMN010008680.1:151231-239444 GCA_963970005.1 Durusdinium trenchii
GGGGTGGGGTCTGTTAACGTTCGCTTGCACTTGCAAACCAAGTTGATACTACGTTGGGGATGGAGAAACGATTAAATATCCGGGTGTTTTTTGCTTCCGGGTCCCCGAACGAACTGTCATTTCACAATGGAGTTACGGTTTGAGAGGCGTTTTTGTGGTGTAAAAACACATACAAACTGACATTGAGCTAAAAAAGGCATCGCGATAAAGTGCCAGAGGGGTTGCGAAAAACGACTTGAAGATGCATGTGAGAACTCGCAAATCGCGTGGGGCTGTTGCAGCGGGCGTGACCTTGTTTTTGGAGACCATGCAGGTACACCCAAAACAATCTTGGCACCGCGACAGGAACGGCAGTCCATCTAACATCGATGCCCTTTGCCCCTAGTGGCGTCCTTGTTCCTAGTAGCGATGCCAGGAGCCCCTAGTAGCTTCTTGTTCCCAGTATGGAACGACAGTCAGTCTAACATTTGGAATGTGTTTGGATTGCGATAAGTTGAGGTCAGGCCCGGGCCATTGCTTTCTGCCCCTCCTCACTGTCTAGCAGCTCCTGCCACAGCAACCAACAAGCACACATGCGTTTCCTCTCCTGCACATACCTTTGCAATTGACAGGCAGCATGATGCACGCACAAAGCAAGACTGCTTCCTAGAGATTTGTGGGGAAGCATTGCCAAGGACAAAAGCAAAATGATCATCCATCCTTGCCCAAGTCAGTGAGGGTCTCCCTTCTTTCCCTCAGCTTCAGAAGCACATTCACTGTGGTCTCTCTATTATAGTACAAAGTGATGGCAGCAAAACTGGACGTATCCTCCATCTTGATGTGCAAAACCTCAAACCTCTACCATCTCATCTACCACCATCCAGGCTCGTGCATTAAAAAATCAATCCTTCGTCACTCACCACCTGACCGGGCTCTTGCGTTGAGCGACGTCGACCACCTGAGGCTCTCACAGTTCACCTTCCACCTGGCGGAGCCTGAGAACGCACATGAGGAGTCCGAAAAGGAAAGGACATAAGATAAGGGAAGTAAGGATGAGTTTCATCAGATTTCTCCAACTCAATGAAAAGAAGAAAGAGACAATGCGTGACGGACAAACTAAATCATGGTCCTCTCCAGTTATTTGGGAAGGGGGGATGGTAGCACAGAAGGACTCTTCCTTCAACAATAGTCACTTGCATAACCTATAACCAAGTCATAATCCAGGGTGCACGACTTGAATGGATGGAACTATCCACCCTCTCTCCCCCGAGTCCACCACGCCGATAGCATCACCGAACATATTTTACTCCACATGCAAACCGGTTGAAACTCTGGCCTTGTGCACGCAGCATCAGATGCAACCACAATCCTGGCAACCTGCAATCAAAGCTGGATCAAACATGATCAAACAACACCAACACTGAGATGTGAACTTCCTATTACAAATGAGGCGTCCATCGGCTCTCAAACAAGAGCGACCGACAACCCCCACGAGGTTCAATGTAGAATTAAAGGGAACACCGCTCGCAATAGAATAAAAAGCACCTCTTCTTGCAGGGAAAACAGCCTCAGTGCTTCACGACACACAAACCACCACAAATCACAAACCCAACCGACATTAGCAGGCTGACGTAGAGCGGCTATCATCAATTGAAAAGAGGACTTGAAGAAAACCGACGGTGAAGCCAGCCAGGATGTATCAAAGCAACCTGTTGGTGGGCTATTCTGATTTGGATGTGTTAAAATGACGTCCCACAACAAGAAGCAAACATTGATGGCATCAATCCAGCGCTGAGTGAAGGCCTCTCAAAAACATCAAAAACATACCGACTCGTACTGGTAATTAACCCCCTACTTACACGTTTGTTGAGAAGACTTCTCAGGCCCTGGCTCCCTCGCTGGCTGGTGCATCAGCAATTCCTGTCCCATGACTATAGCCAATAGTTGACTTTGTAGCACAAGGAACTGTATGAAAGAGAAGCGAGGATCTAACGGACATTAATGGAATTCAAAGATATGCAAAAAAACTCATTGAGACCTCTTGAATCCCACGGGTTAACAACAAGTTGACACTACAATAGCTGCAGCTGAAGTCCTTTACACGTCCTCTCAGTCCTTTCTTTCCCACCTCTCAACTCTGGAATGTCCCCCCCATCCGCCCAACCCCACAAAACCCAAGGCTCGCACCACGAAGTGAAGTTCCACTGCCGGCTTGTCATCCAACGTCTCGGCCCTGAATGTCTTCGCAGCGCCCGCTCGACGTGCGCGCACGCGAAAAGAAATTGTAAAAGGGGGGTTCTGGGGAGGATTTGTTGGTGTGTTGCTTGTTATGATTCTTTGTTGATGTTCAATGTGTTTTCCTTGCTGTTGATGTTTTATGTGTGAGGGGTTCTGGGGTTTTTGGGGTTCTAACTTTTCTGGGGGCAGATGGTTTTAAGATGAGGTGGATGATTGTTGTTGCTGTTGTGTTCTATTTCTAGGTCAGGGTTTATGGGTTGTAACTATGCTGTGGTTATAGGTTGTAAAGCTTTATGGGTTGTAGTTATGGTGTGGTTATGGTGCCTTTTAGTTTTCAGGTGTTTGCTCATATCTGCCTTTCTTGTCACTGAACCACATTCACATTCAATCTTTTCTGTTCTTTTTTCACTTAACAGCAAATGCCGTAAATACAAATCAGTATTATTCATCAAACCTCACAGCGGATACTACTTGGACACACAACGCCACTGAATATATGAGATATGATTATACCAATTCAACCCTTGAAATGAAGCAAGAACTACAAGTCAAAACGGATTTAAAACAAATACTATTGACAGTTTAACCGATACAAATTTCGTGATGTCAAGAAACTAACAGCGTTGAGTATCTACAATTTCAATCAGCACCTGAAAGGATCGTTTTAAACAAATTTGTTGAAATACACGGTGGAAGAGATAAAAGTAAAATGTTTGAAGGTGTTGAAGGAGCACTGAATGTATTGAGAAATAGAAATATGGATGAGACTAATCCCTATACATATAATAATGACTTGCTCTGATGGCACATCTACGAATAACCTAACAATGACAAAGGGACAGGTTGCTGTTTCTACTAAAGTTGGTTGTAATTAGTATGATAGTAATGATAATAACGATGGTTCATTCAGAAGAAATGGATGTGAGTACTTCAAATTGGATGATGCTAATAAAATTGTAAATGTGGCATCAACTATAGGTGTATCAACTGGTGATATGTATGCTAATAACATGAAGAACAGGTCAGATGCAACAGACACAATCTTTTATGGCTCTCATAGCAATGGAACAAGTCCATCAGTTGAATATATGAGATATTACCACTTGAACTCTGTTTTAAACATTGCTTCTGGTATAGCCTTTTCAGGTGGTTTGAATTCAGATATTTTGAACACGGCGACCAATACAAATTTACAGATACAAAGAAGCGGCAATACCTACATCACCTTAACCACTGATGATAGAATAACAATGGATAGGAGAACGGACATAACAGCAAGTGGTATAGCATTGAGCATAAATGATACAACTGATGGTTTTATTTTGGGTAATGGACAAAAAATAGACGCATTTGCAATTGGTGGTAGTGTGCAGGAAATGCAGTTAAATTACTTTGCTGATGGTAGAGTTAGAATTGGTAATACTGCTGGTATTTTTGCAGTGAATGGAGCAAGGAATGAAACACATATACTAACTGTCAATGGAAGTAGTTATATGAATGGTAATATTACTTGCACTGGTAATATCAAAATAGACAATCAAGACAGAATTACTTTTGGTGATAGGCACTATGTGAGAGAAGAGAATGACGGACTGGGCAAAAGGTTAAAATTCCACGCTGGAGGCAACGATGATTATTTCCTATTTGTATTGGGTAATGAATTAATTGATAGTAGCAAAATGTTTACCATTGAAAGGGGTAGTTTCACTTTCAAGGGCGATATGATTTTACAAAAACCTTACGGAGCAGTTAACAGTAATGCCTTTGACAGTTTTGATACTGAAAGCGTCATCTTTAGTAGGAATGGTGTAGAACAGATGAGGTTTGATGATACATCAGGTCATGTCCATATACCGAGACGGTTGTATTTTACTGAAGTTGATGGAGCGAGTAGAATATACGAAGCAATTGAAAACACCTCTAACATATTAAGAATTTGGAATGACAGTACTATAACTTCACCGATTACAATTTTGGGAGCAGGGGCAGATGCTAATATCTTGTTGGTTTATACTACCCTTGTTGAAGTGAGACAACCGATAAGATGTAATACTTACAACACCAACGGCGACTTCAATATGTTGCTTCAACAGAATGGTTCAACCTTCGCCTTTTGTGATAAAGATGATGTTAATTATTCTTCTGGTATTTCAAGTTTGATTGTGATGTGAGTATCAATGTTATTAACTTCTTACAGTGTCAAACATTGAGGGCTCATATCTTTGACAGTCATAATACATTAGAACCTGATGACATATCCTTTAGATACAATGGAAGCACCTATATGTTTTATGACAATTCACTTACTCGCTTTCAGTTTAACGTTGATATTCAGTCTGGTTTTTACATTACTTGTGTCGCCCTGACTGAGACATCGGATGAGAGATTGAAAGATTACATTCCATTCCGATTGTAGCGAGATTGTCAGGAAGATAAATGTTAAAATATACTATATGAAGAACGATAAGAGGAAGAGACAGAACATAGGCTTTATAGCACAGGATGTTAAGGAAGTAATACCCAAAGAATTTGAAAATGTAATCAACGAAGATAATGAATTTATCAGTATCAATTATGGAAGGATGTGTGCGATCCCATTATGGAATAGTGCCCATGAGGGACACTTTCAGTATCGTTCATCCAATACCTTTTGTTGTCATATCTTGTCAGTCCAACTTTACTTTGAATGATTGAGTATATTTGATGGTTCTTACTCCTAATCGCATTGAAATTTACATGTTTTGCTTTGTGTTTATGCAGTGTGTTTTCATAATCAGTCATATCTAATTTGTTTTCACTGTATTCTTTGGAACACCTTTCGATTTGTTTTCAGGTTTATTTTCATTGAAGACCTTTAGGCAATACATTTTAGGACGAAGAGCAATGAAGTTGGTTTTTTTTCCATCCATCTCGTCCTTAAACTTCCCTAATACTTTCTTATTAGTAGGGTCATAGCACGGATGGCTTTTATCATAACCACTGAAGTCCATATGCTCCTTCATCTCCTTCCAGTCTTCGTAGATGTCTTCAGTAAAAGTTTGTAGGACATAACTGTCGGTGTCCGTATAGATTAGTTTGATGTTCTCCTGATACTTCGCTTTGAGGACATCATAGTAGAAGGAATACATATCAACCTTTGAAAGGTCTAAAATTGACATTCCCAAGTATATAGGCTTGTTCAGTTTCAAGACTGTTGTTATCTTCTCAACTCCTACCAGTTCTTCCTTGATGACGTGGCAGTTTTTGTAGTTCGGATTGTTGATACACTGTTGCATTCGTTCCTGTGTTGATACTAATTCAAAGTCGATGTGATTTCTAACATGTTCCATCGTTTTTCCATAGACAGCGTTGTTTGAACTTCACCGCTCTATGTATTTGTTTCAGTTTCATCCCCTTGTTCAGGTAATACTGTAAAGCCTTGATATGAACTACATACATCTCTTTGTCCATAACATTCAGTATATAAGATTTTGTTGCTGCTCATCCTTTGCTTCCTTGCCGTTGTAGTAGTGTTTGTGTTGTGTCATCTGATGTTCTGAAAGGAACTCCGCCTTGACATTCACATTTTCAGGTGCTAATGGATAATCTGAATGTTCATTGTGTAGTTCCTTTGGATATTCTAAATCCACTTCCAGTATGTAGGCATTGTCATCGTTCTCGTTCCAGTCCATTATGTTCTTTTCAGTCAGCATCTTCTTTATCCACTTGAGTCACTTGAGTTTTCCTATCGGTAGTTTCATTGACATTGCCAGTCCATACAGGTTATTAGCATCTAAATAGTTGATGAAGTTTGATGCCTGTGTTTTATGATAATCTTCACCCATATTATACTTGTTGTTGGCCTTTGTTTCCTTATGACTGACGTGACACATACCACCACAAAGTCCCTTCTCAATCATCTCATACATCTCTTGGTCGGTCAAGGGGTCTATTTCAACACCAGTCTTTAGAAGCATAGCATCCCAAGCAAAGTTAGGTAAAGTAAAGTAATGTGCGGGGTCTAAACCGTAGTATTCTAAACAAAGGTTCTTTTAAAGGTTCTTTTAAAATTGTCAAAGACATCAGTGAGCAAAAGAACATCGGTCTTCAAGTATAAATCATGGTATTGTCCAAGAATTCTTATACCGAAGTGTTCCCAAATCTTGTTTGCCCTTTCGTATTCTTCATCTTCAATGTGTTCTTTCGTAAGATTGCTGTAGAATTCCTTTTTAGGTGGAAGTTGTCTTTCCTCAAAGTGTTCAAAGCAATCAAAGTAGTCATACGGATAAACCGCTTTGTCAGTCAGTAAGTCCAAATCTTCATCATTACTGACATAGGGGTTTCTCTTGCTGAAGTTGAACCTTTCTTGCCAGTGTTCTCTCTTGTTTCCGTCTTCATACTTACTCAACTTCACCAACTTATCCAACGAAGACGACAACAATGAAAAACTGTCTTTAAAGCACATATTCTCAAAAGCAAAGGTTATGAACTTTTCACTGTTCAGTGCTATTACATCTATCTTACTTCTTTCTGAAAGTTGATTAGCCCTCTCAATGATTAAATGACTGTCGTAGTTCTTAAGGTTGTGAAGGAACACGGGGATTTTGTAATACCTCGTTGAAAATTGTAAATTACACTCATCGTGGGCACAACCCCGATACTTACCTGTAAAGTGGCAGTGGTCTCTAACCTGTTTGTCTCCGCCTTTGAAGTCGTTGCCACAAATAAAACATTGTTTAGCGGTTTTAAAGTCCCTCCAGTCATCTGCTCTGATAATTATCTCCGTGTCTTCCTTCATTCTGTTCATTGTCCTGTCCTTAATCTCAATCATTGTTTGAACGAACACGTCCATACAATCCTCACCTCTGTATAAGAAAGGTTCTGAAGAGCCATCAATGCTATTGACAACATTTATCATAAATCCGCAGGGTCGGTGATGTTGGTACAACTACAACACAGATTTTGATTTCTTCAAAACCTGAGTTCTAGAACTCTCAGTCTCTGACTGAGAGTTGTACTTGTCGCTCTTTAGTTCTTTAGTGTAGTGCTGACTGTTCCCGTCTTGGTGGTTAGGCATTCAAAGTCAGCATAGATGACGAACGGCGCTTTTAACTTGTTGTAGTGATTTTTGAACACCATTGTTTCGCTTTCATCAGGCATTTCAACCGTGTGACCTTCAACAGCCATACAACCTTTTTCATTATGGTCTTTCAAAAGGTCTTCCGATTAAAAACCGTGTCCGCAGTGAAAGCAATGATGTTTCTGTGCTTTCTTTTTGTTGGTTTGAGTTCCTATAAACCTGTCGTAGTTCTTGATATATACATAGTGGGATGTGTTCCCTTCCTCCAGTTTGAGTAGGTTGATTTGGTGAGTTGCTTTTTGACACCTTGCTTCTTCTGTATAGTCGGATTGACTGTTTGCCTTCTTCCTCATCAAGGAAAAAACATTGACGGCTATGTTGCCATTCTTGTTTTCTTCAAAGGTGTCTATGTCAATGTTTGATGTTGGAAAATTCACATTATCCCAGTTCAGCATATCTTCAATCGTTTTGTAGTGATACAGTCTGTTGGGATGGTCGTTTTCAAACCCCTTATGGACACCACACTGAACGGAATACTTGAAACACATATCGTCTTTATTCTCAATATTGATACACGCTTTCTTGGTCTGCACCCATTTAGGAAGTTCAATGAATGAACCTCCACGTGTAGGATTATGTTTGTCATAACTGAACTTGATTTTGTCAAACTGCTTTATAACTAATCCGCTCTCACTCAATTTCATTTTGTCCGTTTGTATTTCTATGTCTGTAGCCATTTGCGACAAGACATTCACTATCTCCTCTGCGTTGGTGATTTCATACCTTCTGCTTCGTATTGAGTGTCTAACGTCTTCATTGGTCTTTTTGCTCTTGAAAGTTCCAAAGGTCTCCAGAATGATTTTCATTCCCTTGTGTTTGTTCAGGTATTCCTTCAGTCTCTGTTCTTGGTATTTCAGATACTGTAGTGCCTTAATGCCTTTGACTTTGATGTTGCTGATGGAATAGGAATTGACAAACTTGTTGAAAGCAGATTGTTCTTCGGTGATGTCTGCTTTAAATCTCTTTTGGATGTTGATGAGTGTTTTCTTTTGGCAATCCTCGTCCATCTGATGCCTCTTTTGGTTTCCAGTTCGTATTTTTTTCTATCCCATTGTCTGTTTAACAGTGTTGAGTTTCCGTCTCAACCTGTCGGTGAGTGGTTTTGTCTTGTCGTAGTTGTAGGTCTTCTCACCTATCTTGAGTTTCTTTAGTTCTCTTCCATTCTCTTTGAGGATTTCCCCCTTTTCGGAGGTGAGTAGGTAATCTAATACAATCTGCTCTGAATGACTTGTCATTGTAGTATGGTCTATATTAGATGATGTTTCTTTAAGTAGAGTTTGGGGATGTTGATGGGGATTTTGACGGTTGAAGGTTGTGTTGGTGCTGTTGGACTTCATTATTAAACCGTGAGGTTTCAATGTTCAGCCTTGTATCCTCTGCCATATACTCCTTACCCTATAAGGTGGCAAGTCTTTAAGTAGTTTTGGGCGGGGGTCTGGGGTTCAGGTTTTGGGGACTTGGGTTGAACCTCAACGTGCAAACATTCTCAACAAAAGTTGATGTTGTTGAGAAGGTTGTTTCTTTTTCATCAGTGCCTTAGGTTGCTCATACAAACGTTGGTTTTGCGGTGTTTTGATAAATTGGATTTTGATGAGATGGTGCGTCCGCAGTCGGGACACTTGAACGGAATTTTCAGTTTCTTTTGATAATAGGTTTTGAAGTAATCTTCATCTAATGGTCTCTTGTCGTAAGTTCCGTCGGCTCCGCAACCAGTGTTTGCTGTGGGTGTGTTTTTTGGTGTGGATGGTTCATTGAGTGCTTCAACCATTTGGTCAAAGATGTCTTCGTCCATTTCTTTCTTTTTTCCGTCAATATACAAATAACAGGGCATTTTCTACCTTAATTCTATTAGGCGACTTTTCTTTAAGTGTTTTTAGGTGTTCTGTTGAGAAGCGAGGGATTTGGCATAACACTTCACGAAATCTTCACTTGTTAATCTCTGTTCCCGCCACGCTTCATAAAATCCAGCACTTTAGAATTTACTGTTCCTGCCACACTTGAGCCAACTAGAGACTATATAACCATATAAACAGTCAGAATGACACCGTATGGGTTTGCTTGTCGGGGTCTATGCCACTGATGCTCCCCGATACAGTGCCTCCCGGACTGAAAAAAAAATTATTCCAACCATTTTTTATTTGTATATAAAAAATAGATAAATAAAATGACAAAAAATCAAAATCTTGGGTAGGTAGTGAGTGTGGGGGGTTGCGTTTGGAAATCCGCTTCCCCACCATCACTCGCTCCTCCCTTCTTCTCTTCTTCGTCCGCCCACGCATCCCCCTACGCCCCTGAAGTGGATGAAGACCTCCCTTCTGACCAAGCAGGACGAACGATAGAACAATAGATAGGTAGATAGATAAAGAGATAGATGTATATAGGTCAATTCAATCTACGAATATATTTAGTGAATTTAGTGGAAGTGTTTGCCAAATGTCAGGCTTTGAGAGGTTGCTTGGATAGATAAGCCATTTCTTCCACGGTTCAAGTGTCAAACTTTGGAGTTTCTCAGGTTAAGCAACTCTCTCCAAGTTCTGGTTTATATAGAAGTCAAACTCTGAAGTGTCCCGTCTCTCGATACTTGGTTTGCTGGGTATCATTGATACTTGGATACTGGTATCGGGGTATCACTGATACTTGTTTCTGGGTGTCGTCGATACTTGGACTTTTGTTTCATTGATACTAGGTTGTGGGTATCGTTGATACTTGGATACTGGTATCTGGGTATAGTTGATACTAGGCTCTGGGTATCGTTGATACTTGGATATTGGTATCTGGGTATGATTGATACTAGGTTGTGGGCATCGTTGATAGTGAGATACTGGTATCTGGGTATCATTGATACTAGGGTTGGGTATCTGCGGTTATGCATGCAATGTGTGAAAATTGCTCTTGGATGACTCACCCACAAAACATCTCAAGCGCCACAGTTCTTTTCACTGGCGAAGCTCACATGTAACGCAGTCTGCGGGCTCCTCACGAAGAAGCTTCAACTTCATTTCGGTCTCCTCGTCACTCTGCAGGAGATACCCCATGGGTCTAGGTGATGTTGCGAGCGAAGGCACCGAGGGTGGAAGCATTGTCATCACAGGCATCCCTATTACTAAATTTGTCTCCGCGGCTTTTGGTTGTGAGTTGCAGGTACACCACAACAGCACTGCCTGTTCGGCGCCTGGATGTCTCATTCACCTTTTCCAGCACATACTCCGCTTGTTCTGGGTAGTATCGCGGCAGACTTACTACTTGCAATGCTTTGGGCAGCGCTTCTTTGAGCTTCAAGTCCTCACCAGGACGGCTTGACATCTTGAGCGGCAGCACCCTTTTGCCATTCTTCACATGCTCACACATGAGATTGTTCAGCGTGGTTGATTTCCCAATGCCTTGGGAGCCACTGACCACCAAGAAATGAAGGTGTGCTCAAAGCTTTACGTTGAGGTGAGTTGATGAAGTCCTTGATGTATTCCTCCTCGAGCGGCCGTGCAGGGGCGGGCTCTGTCCTTTCCAGCCTTTGCCCAGCCTTCCTCACTGCCCTGTTCATGAAAAGCCAGGAAGGAACCTTTGAATGAGAGCTTGGAGAACCAGCACTACGACGCTCCCTGTGCTCAACAAAGTCCAACCAGTTTTAACGGTCTGCGCCGGAAAAGCCCTTGCAGGCTGTGTTCGTGCATGACCGCTTGGAAGGACAAACCGGCCTGGCGCAAGCTGAACCTGCCTCACAAAGATGCATCTACGGAATGTCAAAGAATAATTCGACATCTTTGAAGAACAGCTTGGTAGAATTTGAACCTGAAACTACACATAGAAACTCTGACCACCTCAACAATTATCCCCTTCATTCAATCCAAACAATGAAGTGAAAATTAAGACCCTAAACCACCCCCTAACAACTCCCCAGAACACATCAAAACCAACGAACACGAAACAAAACACAACAGCAACAACAAATCCTAACCTCATCCAAAACCAAAAGCCCCATGCAAAGTTAGAACCAAAAAAAAACCAGAACCCCCCACACATAAAACATCAACAGCAAGGAAAACACATTGAACATCAACAAAAAATCATAACAAGCAACACACCAACAAATCCTCCCCAGAACCCCCCTTTTATCAGTTTTTACGCGCGCGTGCGTGCGCGGCTTGGGCGAGGCGAGGTGATTCTGGGGCTCCGGCGCTCCAATCCTTGGAAGGCACCGGTGGAAACGGGAGTACCAAGTCGTGCGGCATGACACAAGGAGAAGAGGAGAACACACGACTTTTTGAAACAGGACACAGAAAGATTTGCAAAGACATCAAAGGTTTGATGGATGACCTCTTGTGCCTGCGACCTCTTCAGCCTCTTCGTGCCTTCGACATCAAAATCATCGGTCAGTCGATCCAACTGCTCATCCAGTTTGATCGTCGTCAGCTTCATCCAGTTTGAGTCCCAAGCGAATCATGCAGAAGGTTCGCCCTGCGCGTGAGTCGCATGGGCAACGAACGGTCAGCGCCAGCCACGGTACCAGGATTCGTTTCGGTACGGCGGGAGGTGGGAACAAGCTGTAGAGAAACAAGAAGCATTTCTCCAGCTGGGAACAATCATATCGGCTGATGAACAGGCTAGCAACAACACCCAGAATGGTGAAATTGCTCTGGTGATGGCATACCTGACCTACCTAGTGTGAGACTTGGTAGGCCCAAAGTTGTAGATTCCGGCAGCAGGAGCCATGCTCATGGGCTCCATGAATGAGCATCGAAACGGTACAAAGAACGCCTAGTTCTGGTGCCCAGCTTTGACAAACCTTTTGAGCTTCATGGGGCTCCTCTGGGGCTCCATTTTGTTACGAAGCCGCCCCGGACTGAACGTCTTAACTCGAACGCTTTTTATCTTTGACACTGTGGTCGAGTTGAAATCTTGTTCAAACATCCTCACAACTCAAAATCCATAAGGCCTTGTCACCCTGTTGACGGCCTGGCTTACCAGGATGGATCTTCGTCTTCTGTCAGTACTGAAAAAGGACCGACACAACGAGAATGAAGGGCAAACAGTCGTTTCTCAACTCAACCAACCCCTCCTTCCCACTGAGAAAGCTCTTCGCTCCACCTGCTCACCTTCTGCTCACCTTCCGCTGTCCCACTATCTTTACTGGACATGCTCTCCAGGGCCGCCTGTCTCTGCCTTGCATCATCTTCAAGCGCAGCTTAGCCGCATCCACTGAGATGAGCGCCGGGTGCAAGGCATCCTTGGTCTGGGTGCAGCTGAGATCGACTGAGTCACGTGAATCCCTGAGATCAGTAGGCAATTGTCTTGCTGATTTCTTGGGATATGGTTTCAAGTTCAACATGTTTCAACAAAGACTTTCTACAAAAGACGAACCTACCCAAACAGCACCAGACTCTAACTGATTGTTCCCACATAAACTGTTTAAATAATCTCTCAAACTGGAAGACAGGACGAGCCCTGGCTGCTGGTAGTGGAGCACGAAAGACCGCTTGAATAGCTACAGCATGCTAGAGCTCAAACTTCATGGGGTTTCAAACAAATATACTATTCCATGTCTTGGGCCTTTGCCCCTTTGGCTTCCACAGCCAAATAAGCAAAATCAGACTGGGGTGCCAAACCGTACCGAGCCGTGCCAGTGATCTGTAGGGATCAATGCCTGGATGAGCCGTTCATCCCGTCTTCTTGAAACGAAACGGAGAGTCAAACTAGCCCACGTTCTGCTATGGGATAGAACGTTCTACTTCCAGAAACTGAAAGATCCAAGAAAAATGTACAACAAAGTATAGGAAGCCAGCCCAAGGGATTATATATGGCATCAACAGAAATGCTCATACATCAACTGCTTGCTTCTTCTACAAAACAAATGCCACTCGGGCAACGGCGCCACTCCCACTCATGGCGTGAATCCTCCGGCGGCTTCCTCAATCGAGTGGGCATGATGGGCTGCGAATGGACAACAAGAGGCCTTTAAGGCGAACCCCAGCGAATGGCTCTTCTATCACCAAGTACCGCGTTGGTAAAATGAACGCCTGCCAGGCTTTATGAGAATTACAAGCTAACACTATCCTTCACTTGTGTGAAAGTCTCGAAACATCCAGTGGTAGTGATGTGATCCCGGAAAAAACAAAAAAAACATGGATTTGTCATGGCCAACGGATGCAATGGATGCCCATGGAATGGAAGCCGTAGGCACGACAAGAGCTTCAAACACTTGGCCTGGAGAGCCCACCCCCACCCGCACCATCCCACCACCCGCACCATCCCCGCGGCCAATTTGGCCGCGTGGCACCGTATGCTGCGGCCGAGGCGCAAGATGATGTGGCCATCGGAGATGGACTTGAGCTCCTCGATCTCCCAATTGGGCACTCCGGGAATCTCCGGGTTCGGGATCAAGGCCGACTCGTCGGGCTCCAACCTGGCGAGGTGAGGATTCATGGGGATTTAAAGGTGGGTTCCCCCTTGAACGGAGAGTCAAAAGGCGCACGGGTTGGATGGTCTGGGGGCTTGAAGAATTGACCGGTGGCATCTTCATTTAGGGCAGGTACTCTTGTGCACTATCAGATAAATCGTCAGCTTACGAACACTGTCTGAGTCGCACTGTATCGTTTGGGAAACCATTCCGTAGCACGGAATCAACCTGCTCAATCACCTGTCACCATCCCGTCTCAATCGCTGGGCTTTGTGGAGCTCAGTTCTCAATCAAGGAACTCAAGATTGATACCATCTGCAGCAGCGTCGGCCTTGCAGTGCTTTCGCAGCAAGGAAGGATTGGGCGTTCATGCTTTCGATCCGGACATGTTCCCATCCAGATCCATCCAGTGGTGTTCGTTTCTTGTTCTTCAGTTTAACCAAGTGAGTTGTTCAAGGCCGTCTCAGTGATCAAGACAAGGTGCAATCATATCACCAGGGGGACAACACCGTATGGAGCAGCTCAACTGTACAATTAGCAGGGGGACACACAGGGACACACCTCAAATATTCTAACTCATATGGCACTTCATATGGCATCATACCATGGTTGCGGGACACATCTCAAATATTCTCAAACAAACACTTCGTTGACTCAATGGGCCTTGACCTTTGCCACCAACTTCTCTCCTCGCTTGCGCAGAACTGGCACCACGGGGTGTCCATGTGGGAGAACCCATCTTATCGGTTTCAATCATGAGAAGAGAAGGCGCAGGAACTTGAATCAAGCTTTCAATTTGTACGTCTCCAAATTGGTTCAATGAGTCCCATTGGCGATCATCATTTTGGTCTGCTTTCCCATCCAATTAGTTGTTATTGCTTCAGCGCTGCCAAGAAACTGATCTCATCCGAAATGCGGGTGATCTCTGCAATCTGCTCCAGCTTCATCTCGTACATCTGGCCGAGCCCCAAACGGCCGAGACTTGGACGTCGACCGAGACGCTTCTCCGGTCGCGCCGTCGATCACGGCCGCGCCCAGGCACCGGGCCTTCTGCTGGCGGTACTGCAGGCTGCCATCTTGTTCCCAAAGCCATCCCAACAAGGTGGCCGAACCTTTGCCAGCCTGCATTCGAAATGCATAACTCCCAATCGCAAGCTTTCGCCCAAATTATTTCAGATGTCAGATGACCCCAGAAACTTAGACTTTTTGAAGAACCAGCGTCTTCTTGATGCCTCTCTTCAACATCCCCCGCAGAACGGAGGGTTCCGTCGACACAAAAGACCCGGGCCAACGCCCCGCCGCTCCCGGTCCCTCTTCGGCGCCTCGTTGATCGCACGATTCGTCATGCGGAACCAGAACTTCCGCCGCTCGGCGATCGACTCACGGATGACCTCGGGTGCACCGCGGCACCCGGTTCGGCACCCGCTCCGCGGAAGAGGATGGAACATGAGTCCAGCGAGGGATTGACATGCTTTATAGAATGGTCCAAGCAGGATCTCGTGCAGAAACCGATTCTTTTGCAAGAACTTGTTAACCGTTTCACTGGCAAATGCTTGACAAAGATAGTGAGAAGGATGACTAGGGAGTGAACTGTGCCCTGCATCTGTACCCACTGTTCCTCCTGATACTGAAACTGCTGTCGGCGGGCCATTGTTAGCGGAAACCTATTTAAGCTAAGATAGGCGGTGTTCTCAACCTATCTTGTTGTCATAGGTTTATACATATATATATATATATACTCAGCCTTTCCAACAAGCCTATTGTCATTGTTGTTTCTCAATCGTGCTTCCAGGTTTGGCACCTTTTTTTGAGGTGTCCCTCTGCACGAACCAGCACGATGCGTGACTGTCCTTGGGATCCACGATCAAACCACGAGCTGATCGTTCCTGCACCAAGATCCAGTGCAAGCACTCCAATGCTTGGAAACAGCTCAACCACATCCGTCCACCATGTAATGCCTCTGATCTACCCCACCCCCATCAACTTGGCACCAGTGTCAGTCCAGTGTCAATGTTGCATGAGCACAAAGCTAAGTTCCACATTGTTCTCTTATGACACGCTGCAAAAATGCGGTGTAGGGCGGTGCTTCATGAAGGCAGCGTAAGCAACAGGAGGCAATCCTATTTCTGGAATTATCATCACTGCTTCTAGGAGCTACAAGTAAACAGGATCATCAAGAGGGCAGTATCGTCGTCCGGCCTTAGGATGGAACGTATCGCTCTGGTGTGTTCTTTGAGATCTTTGAGTCCATGGGACATTGTCAAGTGATCGGTTAGAGCGATCGGCATTGGGACATATTGTCCGAGGCGCTGCAGCAGCGGTCTCCTTTCTTGCACCTTAAAAATGATTATAAAAAAAAGGACCATCGTAAAGGGACTTAATCATTTGAGATCGAAGCACCATAGCCTTCGTCTTTGAGAAGTCAAATCACCCCAGATTGCCCCGAGCTATTTCCAAGCACCAACCAACCTGATCTCTTTCCCCATGGCATTTCTGAGACCAACTCACCAGCCCTGCTGGAACCAATCGTGATCCAGCCCTGCCTGGCCGGCCATTTCAGCCAAAATGTTCCACACCTCAGCAGGCTGAACGTCCCCCGCAGCACGTCCCACGTCTGGAGATTCTCGGTAAATCACAATCGACTCTCCCAAGTCCATAACGTTGACAGCTCAATGTTTGAAAGAACACACAAAGGAAAAGAAAAAAACAATATATAAGGGCCTCTTTAGTAAGGTCCCCTTGAGAATTCATGTTGTTTTGTCCTATATTTACACAACTGCTGTACGCTCCAACCCTTTCCAGCTGCACTCCTCCTTCTCCCTCTCCTCCCGAGTCTCCCGGCATCGTGCATCGCTTCGAAGTCGCAGAGCATCACACCTTCCCCGCCCTCCTCACCGAAGTACTCCGCCAGCGTCATGGCAGCGTTGCAGGCGATCATCCTACGCGTTGCAGGCGCACCGGTGTTCGTCTCGTCCGTCTCGGTCCTTGAGGGTTTCGGTTGTTTTCTTTTCAACGAGTCGACCACGGAGTGTGTTTTTGCTTTCATCCCTGCAAATGTGCATATTTAAAGAACAATAACATTGAATAGCCATCAACAAATACCATCACATACCCAAAAAATATCAAAAAAGAACATGTCTTATGGGCTGGGCAAACGCCCAAAATTCAATCCAACTGTTCTGCCACGAATCAGAGGCATCCCAGCCTGGAGGCTGGGTCGTCGGAAATGGGCCTTGGAGCTCAAATGACTGGAGCGAACCACGCGCAGGGTTAGGCCTGCCCAAAAAAAGGATAGAAGTGATAGAAGGAAACGCTTTCCAGTCCAGGTTCCCAAGAGAGGGGAGGCAACGCTCACGCTGAAATGGGGAAGAAACCACGGTGTCTTGTATAGCTCTCGGGCCAAATGGGTCAGTTTCTACCTGGACTAGTTGGCTTTGGGACAGAGAAGATCCTACCTCCATGTCTCGGATCTCTTCTTCGTCCACCGGGGAGCGCAGCGTCCACACATGCCCACATCTCGTTCAGGATGGTGACAGGACGCATGTTCGCTTCATTCATTTCATTCATGTTCATTGTGACCCCATGCATATTCATTCCATGCGCCCACGGTTCTCCCGAGGTCACAGACACATAGATGGTGCAGTTCTCCCAACAGTCCCGGGCCTGGTGCTCATGGGGAGAAGCAGTTGACAAGTCGCGTTCTCTTTTTTTCGGTGAAACGACCAGTGACCAGTCTGGAAAGTACCAGACATCTGGGAAAATTATGCTCGCTTCATGGTACTGGTGAAGAGAGAGGGAACGAAAAGACAGACTCAGAAGTTACTGTAGTTCTGGCCAGCTTTGTCCCTCAATCAGGGATGAACGAGCCACTTCGCCCACTACCATCGGTTCGGCTGCCGTTGCTCCCCCCTATTGTGATACTTAGTGAGCACACTCCCAGCCCATCAGGAACAAAAACAATTGGACCCAACCGTGCTGGTCCCTACTTCTTATTCCTAAGTCAGACTGGAGCAATAGATGGTTGGGGAACATGTTTTTCTTTTACTATTACAGTAAAACTAGTACAACACCCTTAGTTACACTATGTTACTATGTTGCACCATGTTACACTAGTCACTAGTCACCAGTCAAACCTCCAGACCTCCAGAAACTCTTGATCCAGACCTCCATCCGTATCATCCCTTCTCCGCACCAAAAGACCCGTTCCTCTGGGCGCACCACCGGCGCGACTCGCTCCCGCCTGCAGGTCGCTCTTCATCGCTTCGGCCTCGTCCAAGGTCCGGCAGACCACCACCTGCGCGGACCCGCGCGCGGTGTCGGTGCGCTGACCCGGGCGGAGAAAGGCGAAGGCTTGGGAATTGGGAAGTGAACCATGGGGTGTGGCAGCTATGGTAGACCGGACGGAAGACATAACATATGAAGAAATGAGGATGCCTTGTCTTCCAAAACAAAATGGGTTCGAGATCTTGCAGCTGATAGGTGTGAGATATGTACTCTTCTCGAATGGTTCATCCTTCATGCAGGGGGCCTTGGGGGTTGATCTGTAAAACTGGTAAGCAGTCAGTACTTACAGTAGTTCATGGTCCCCAAATAACGCGAACAGTCAGTTTCAAACTACTCGATCATGAGGTCACCTCTCTGAGAAGGGCTGGGTGCTTTCACTTCGGAGGCGGACCGCATCGGATCTTGCAGCACACATGAGTCGCTAACAGGTCCATGTGGACAAATGAATCGGATCTTGCAAGAGGTTTGTCAAATCGATGTCACGTCAAAGGAAGCATCAGTTCACTGCGGCAGCTGAGATGCCTCCAAATCTGAAAAGCCACTGGTGCATTTCACTAGCACATGTCGAACCTTAAGCTTCTCCCTTCTCCCCACCTAACATGATACAGTATGATATCATATGACATACAGTAACTAAAAAATTCAGTGAAACAACCCCCCCGGTGGTTCACGCCGGGTCTCCCCTCCGGATGCCGGATGCCACGGATGCCACGGTCTCCCCGGGTCTCCGCTCGTTCACAAAGAGATCCTTCTGCGTGCCCATGATGGGTCGAGAGGCCAGCAGGTCTGGCCTTGGGACTCGGTCGGCGTCCGACAGGTACCATTCTCGTCCTCACATGTCCTGATCATAGCATGGAAAGGATGGAAAGGATGGATCTTCAACCCATATGATTCTAACGATACGACTCATCACTGGGTGATGTCCCACCCTCCGGACCACGGGTCCGAAGAGACCCCCGTGGCTCTTAGAGCCGAACCACAGGTACTTCCGGTCCTTCTCTGGATCGGAGCCTTGAAAGAGCATGGTCTGTCCACGGCCTGGCCAGAGTCTATTGCTGGTAGGTCACATGGAGAGTACAACTTGGTTCATATCGATTCTAGCCGGACTTGTCTGCCTGCAAGTCTTTTTGAGGTCGTGTCGGAACTATATACTGTAAATGTTCTTCTTTATGCAACTTAACGCACTCCTTTTTGGTACTCCGTTGGTGATAGTTCTACCATGTTCTGCCCCTCGACATGACTCTCTTCTCATCTCCCACTCAGGCAGCTGCCAATGGGAACATCGAAGTCAATCCCTTGCCTCGATCCGGTGATCTTCGAGGCCAATCGCCACATCGGACTCTTCACCGCTGAGGCTCCAGCACACCGGTGAAGAGTGCTCGGTACTGCGCGGAGCGCACCTGCGCCGTACCGAGAGTCGACGAGACGTCGAGTTTCCTTTCCTTTCGAGAGAGAGTCATCACTGGTAGAATTCATATGAATTCATCACCTGGACGGTGGTTTTGGCAGTGGCAATTATTTCTTCATCACTGGTCGAGAGAGAGTCATGGTGTGGAGAGAATGATGTGCTTTTGTCATGCATGGTCATGCGTTTGGAAGAGCTAAAGAGACTTGACTAGACCACTGACATCCACTGACCAAACTAGCAAGCCCAGAAAGCCCCAAGCCCCTGCAGCGCACTCTCTTTTCGGTCTGTCGAGCAGGTTTGGATACATCACCGTGCAGTCGGGCTCAAGTTCATCTCACAGTCCGAGCACAGGATGAGAGGGAAAGGATTAGATACCTTCGCAACAGCTGACATCATCTGACATCGTGAGAAGCGTCGTATCAAAGGCAGGTCTGACAGTTTTCTTGCACATCAATGCAGGTCACGTCTATCTCAAAGGCCCCGACACATCCAACGCAGGAAGGGTGCGCAGGAATCATTGTGCGGGCCTTGGCAAAGACATGTTGACAGAAACAATAAGTGCTTCAAGTTTCAAGGCCCTCAAGGTCCACAGGAAACAATCAAGATAAACACTTCCTTAATGGCGATGGCCCCCAACCTGCTAGCCATGGCCTCTAACCTAGTAGCGACGGCCTCCAACTCTAGCGATGGCCTCCAACCTAGTATTCATGGCCTCCAACCTACTAGCGATGGCCACCCAACCTATTGGCGATGGCCTCCAACCTAATAGTGATGGCCTCCAACTTAGTAGCGATGCCCTCCAACCTACTAGCGATGCTCTCCAACCTCTGAGCTAGCTATAGCTAGCTCCAAGGATTCCCAAAGGGTTTTTCAAACGGACTCCTACAAATCTGCAACTGTTGCGCTCATCCGGAGCTTCGCCAACGACTTTGAGACCCCCGACCACAGACCAAATGCTTGTGGATGTGCAAGGAAACATCAGAAAAATCCACCAAACTTGTTCACCAAAGTCAAGAGTTCGAGCGTCGTACACGTCCCCCAACCACCGGCAGTACAAACAGAGAGAGAGAGAGAGAGTCGTTCGGCCCCCAGGCTTATTCAGGTGTTCTGAGATGGCCCTCCAACCTCAGCGAACAACACAACTCCTGCGGAGCTTCTCTTCCAGAAGCACTGTTGAATGTATGGACTTCCATCTTTGGAAACAGTGCAGCCGCAACGTTTTCCAAGACGTTATCCACTCCTGCACCAGACACTGTTCCGGACCTGCCGGCTGTTTCAGACAGGTGCTTTCATGTGACTCAGTGCACGACCAACAGTAAACAGAGCGCCCTGGACCCCGTTGGTCAAAATCCGTGTCTTCAGTCCACGTCCTGAGGACGCACTGAGCGAAGAACATGCGGAACGTGTGAACGTCGTTCACATCTGCTGGACAACGACTTTCATGGCAATGCTTTGTTTTTGAAGGACGAACAAACATGCCCTGAAAGATCAACATGGAAGCTGAAAGCCACTGGTGTGTGGAGAAAGCCCAAGCCGTCCAAGCCTTTCTGGTTCCAATCTTCCCCAGCGTTGGCATAGACCTCTCTGACCCTATTTGTTCTGCACTGAGCTCCCGTCCGAACAGCCCCGCATAGCCTTCATTGGCAATGATCTGCTTGGCCTCAACGGCACGGTCACACGGTCCGCAGGTCGCGAGGTTCCATGCGTTGAACGACTGCCTTTGGGGTGGAAACGCCCTCCCAACGCCTCCCAAACAATCTCTCAGATGAGCGATTCGTGTCTGTGAAAGGTAGCAACGAAGTTTGAGACATGTTTGCAGGTTGATTATTCCATATATCCGAGTTTGAGTGTGACATGTTTTCCCCTAACATGGAGCAAGAACCAAGACTGGCCATCCTCATGTCTATATTGCTTCTATCCTTCATCATCCACCTCTGAACTTCAGACCTTTTGTGGACATGGGAAAGTATGCTGCATGCCCGAAAACAAGCTCTGGACTCTAGCTCGCCCAAAGAAAGACGTCTCTTTCAAGATCTTTCAAGGCATCCTTTTCACCCCCCACACCCTCTGGTGCGCCCGAAGATGTTCTGCGCACGTTCACTCGCTTCGCTTCCGAACGGATCTCCGGGTCTCTTCGGATCTTCCCTCAACGAACGGCACACCCGGGTCCAACTCGCCGGGGCACGGAGTCCAAGTAGCCAATCTCAGTCGACGCGTTGGACGCGTCGCGTCGTCTCGGGTTCCAAAGGGGGACTGTTCAGCCGAAGGGGGTGCCAGGTTAGGGTGGCCATGGGGGTTGGTGGATTCATTTAAGGAGGCAGTTCGAAGAAGGGTCTTTTGAAGGTGCTGGAACCCAAAGAGACCCAGGGTAAATAGTCCACCCCTCATACCCCTTGTTGAAAAACATTCCATCAAAAATAATCCATGAAAAACATATTCCGTGAACTCACGGTTAGACCTGGATGAAACAACTTGCGGCACACCCCATGTTCATGACCCAAAGAACCTTCAGATCGTAGATGCATCGGATCCGGCGGTGCCAGGTGCCCTTTTTCAGCTCGACTGAGCCCAGTACTGGCTCCAAAGAAGTCTGACGCGTGGTCTTCAGCACTCGCAAGGAATTCGAGCCTCGGGGCCGTCAGGGCCGGTGCCACCACGGTGAAGCGACACAAACAGCCTCTCTCACAGCTCTCTTTCTAACAGCTCACGCAGCAGTCCAGCTCAGCAGGCTGCAAGTGTCGGAGACGGCCGCTGAACAGAATCCAATGAAGGCATTTCTCACCTCAGTGGGCAAGAGATCTCACCTGGACACCCTGAAGGGGGCTGTTGTTGTTTGATATAAAACAAACTGTTCATGGGAGCTCTTCAAGGACATGCCACAACCTCTTGCATCAAGAACTGGAGATGTGGCAAAACCATGCAAAATCTGCTTCTCAAACATTATACAGTATACACCCATCTTGTTTTCCAATCTTCAGCTTTGTTTATTCTCTCTCTCTCTCTCTCTCGCGTGCGCGTGCTTGAAAAAAGCTCCTCCTTCTTCCCATGCTCTTCCCTCGCGGGCCACCGGACGTACTTGCCATAAGGAAAGTCAAACTGAGGCAGCGATTCACCTGGGAACCATCGAACCGGGGTGACGACGTGGGCGAGGTGACGAAGCTGTGGTGGTGAAGCTCTTTGGATGAGTTCCTGGTGTGTTCCTGGTGTGTTCCATGCCCACGACCATGCCACTACTACAGACTCTTAGTCCGTCACAGCAAAGTACATGTTGCTGCCGGCAACACGAGGATGCCAGATCAAGAGTCAAAAGTGCAAGCTCACCCCCATCCTGAGAGCTCCCACGAAGCTGATTGTTGGTGTAGAACCATGGGTAGTGGCCGACCTGAAGTCACCAGGGCGTGACTTCCTTGGCCATCTCTGGGCCCTCTGAACTGCCAAGACGACCATGGCGCGACCGTCCGGTCGTGGCACAGAGGGACGTCTCCGCTGTTCGGAACGGAGTCGACTTCCAGTCGTGGTGGGATGAGCAATGGAGATCAATCGATCCGTCTTCAAAAGACTGAGCAGGAAGGAACTATATACAGGGTGGTCTTCCCTCCCCCACTACTGCTGCGGACCATGGTGAAGTATGATTTTCCCCATGACATTCCACCAACCCGGCTGCCAAACTCCTCAACCCCTCCGTTGTAGTCGACCGAATCCGTCTGGGGCTACCAGACCCAGGTGGCGGACATGGCTCCGACGCCTCCTTGCCACAAGGCGGTGGGATGCCTGGCAGCGCCAGAAGGCGGACGAGGTAAGTGGATGGTTGGGTTGGCTTGCAAGAGGGACCAACATTAGGGCAAAATGATCGAGATGGTGCCATTCTGCCATGAACTGAATGGAAGCTCACATAGGGGTTGTGGTATCAGGACCCCATTGGATGACAGATATGACTGTTTTATTCTTAAGATTCTTTCTGCTTCTTGGAATTGATCTTCAAGTATCTAGAGGATTGGTGTGACCCGGGCCGAAGGCAAGAGATATCATAGAGTTGGCAGGCCTCAGAATACTGAGAAGACACCCTGCAACGGATGAGAACTTCAACCTGGTCGTGCCTTCATGTGCCTTCATGTGCCTTCATGTGGCTCGACTTGGTCTGACAGTCTGACCAAACCACGGTTCACTCGCCCATCGAAAGCGGCTTCCACCGGCTTCGCCAATGCAGATCAGGGTGCTTCTTAGTTTTCTCCACCAGCTTTCTGAGGCCATCCTTTCCTTCCACCTGGACATATGCTTTCCATGCTGTTAAGTCCACTTTCATCACAGGAGGAATCACAACAGCTTGCGGTTTCGTCCTTTTTCTGTTATAGAAGTATGGCCAACTTGATTTCTTGATTTCAGAGGATCGTGCATGGGAACAAACTTCAGATCCGTCAGATCACGGGGTCGTATGATTTGGTCAAACGTCGTCAGCAAGGCTTGGTGTCTTTGTCTGCCTGCTTGGTGGTCTTCCAGGCATCGATTGGCATAAGGAACAGGCGAAAGCCTGTCGCGCTTTCGCCACCAAAACCGCGGTGGCAAAATGGGTCCATACATAGACAGCGGTTGAGTCAGCCTACTCCTACTTGTTTGACCTCTGCTGAAGCTTCAGTCTACAGGTGTTTACAGGAGCAATTGAACATTATATTGTAAGTGTCAACTCAACAGGATCCAATTTAGGCCTGCTGCGGCAGCCGATGCACACATGGTCTTGGCCTGGCCAAAAGAAGCAATGGCAAAAGAACATCTCGAGATGCCGGCTCAAAACCACCGTCTTTGACCACGTGGCTGTCTCAACCCAACGAACCCCTCCACCACCCACCCACCCACCCACCCACCAGTCTTCCACCCACCCTGCGTGTGTGGAGCTCAGACGTGGAACTCCACCTCTTGGGCCCCCAACGGCGGTGGGCAACGTCGTGTGCTCTAGCGCGGCCAATGCTCCATCGTTCGCCGCGGTGTCGCCGAAGCGGGACACCGGAGCCTCCGCGGGACATGGCGGGACAGCAGAAGGAATCCTCAACAGGGAGGGAGGGGTGGGATTACAAGTATGTATCATATGTGTTTTTTTTCCCGAATGCGTAGCGAAGGGTTCCCGTTTATAGTTGGGGGTCTGGGGGTTGGAGCTGTGTTTGCATGGCTTGCGTCGTGTCGTCGTCTCTCGTCGTCTCTCGTCGTTTGTCGTCGTCGTCGCGTCTCAAATTTGCTGCCATTGGGGGAAGCTTTTGCAAGTGACTTTGCATGGATGCGTCATATGTTAGTTTGCCCCGCTATTCCATTGTGATTTGCATGACAATGACATGTCGCGCAAGAAACGTGATGCATTCTGCTGCACAGGCGCAGCGTTTTGTGAGATCCGCAGTTTGCTGCGCAGCTCCATTGGGATTAGCGTTTGGGGAGTCGTGTTTTTGGGGTGTTGGACGTGGCCGTGCCATTGGGATTTGCATTGCAGGGTGTGGCAGCGAAGCTCGGTTTTCGTGACAAGTCTCAGCTGAAATGGCGATTTTGGTGGATGGGAGTGTGCTCAGAACGGGTCGAAATCATTCCAAACGTGTGGTGTGGTGCAAATTTTGTTGAAGCTCACGTGAGATGATATTGTCACTTTTCGTGGCAGGCGCAGGACTTTGTGCGGGTTTTGAGGTGTGGAAGTGCGATTTTCGTAGCAGGGGCAGGGAATCGTGAGGTTGCGAGGTGTGACGGAGGTGACATTTCGTGGCAGGCGCAGTACTTTGTGCGCGTTAAACGTGTGGACGCGGAAAGATTCGTGGCAGGCGCAGGGAATCGTGAGGTTGTGAGTTGTGGTAGAGGTGAATGTCGCGGTCACATTGGGATTGGCGTGTGAGCGTATGTTGTTTGGAGGGGCTGGAATCGCGAAACTGCTTGGCAGGGCTGCGTGATGTGTGTGCTCCGATGGGTGTTTCCTCGTACGAAACGCTCGTTTTGCAGACTTTGATGTGTGAGTTTTTGAGGAAGTCTCGTACGAAACGCTCGTTTTGGAGACTTGACGCGCAACCGTCTGCGGAGATCGTGCGTGTCGAGTGTGCGAAATGCAGGCGAGAGTGCGATTTGTCCCATGCGCGCGCAACCCTCTGCGGAGATCGTGCGTGTCGAGTGCGGGAAATGCAGGCGAGAGCGCGATTTGTCCCATGCGCGCAACCCTCTGCAGAGATCGTGCGTGTCGAGTGCGCGAAATGCAGGCGAGAGTGCGATTTGTCCGGTGCCCGCGCAACCCTCTGCGGAGATCGTGCGTGTCGAGCGCGCGAAATGCAGGCGAGCACTGGCGACTTTGTGGTACAACTTCAGTACGCGGAGTATCTGGGGAGCTGGAAGATGAGAACTGGTGACTTGGTAGTACAACCTTAGTACCCGGAGCAATCTGTGGAGCTGGAAGCTGAGAACTGGCTGACTTTGTAGTACAACTTTAGTACGCGGAGCAAACTGTGGAGCTGGAAGCTGAGGACTGGCGACCTTGTAGTACAACTTTAGTACGCGGAGTATCTGGGGAGCTGGAAGAGTGTCTCACAAGAGTGTCCCACAAGAGTGTCCCGCAACAGTGTCCCACTAGAGTGTCTCACAAGAGTGTCCCTTAAGAGTGTCCTACAGGAGTATCCCACAAGAGTGTCCTACAAGAGTGTCCTACAAGAGTGTCCCACAAGAGTGTCCTACAAGACTGTCCCACAAGAGTGTCCTACAAGAGTGTCCCACAAGAGTGTCCGACAAGAGTGTCCCACAGAGTGTCCCTCTGTCGTACAAGAGTGTCCTACAGGAGTGTCCCACAAGAGTGTCCTACAAGAGTGTCCTACAAGAGTGTCCCA
Source organism: Durusdinium trenchii (assembly GCA_963970005.1). Lineage (NCBI taxonomy): Eukaryota > Dinophyceae > Suessiales > Symbiodiniaceae > Durusdinium > Durusdinium trenchii. The sequence goes on from CAXAMN010008680.1 coordinate 177,487, forward strand.
CAAGAGTGTCCCACAAGAGTGTCCGACAAGAGTGTCCCACAGAGTGTCCCTCTGTGGTACAAGAGTGTCCCACAAGAGTGTCCTACAAGAGTGACCCACAAGAGTGTCCTACAAGAGTGTCCTACAAGAGTGTCCCACAAGAGTGTCCCACAAGAGTGTCCTATAAAAGTGTCCTACAAGAGTGTCCCGCAAGAGTGTCCTACAAGAGTGTCCCACAAGAGCGTCCTGTAAGAGTGCCGAGAGTGTTCCACAAGAGTGTCCTACAAGAGTGTCCCACAAGAGTGTCCCACAAGAGTGTCCTACAAGAGTGACCCACAAGAGTTTCCTACAAGAGTGTCCCACAAGAGTGTCCTACAAGAGTGTCCTACCAAAGTGTCCCACAAGAGTGTCCTACAAGAGTGCCCCCCAAGAGTGTCCCATAGGAGTGTCCCACAAGAGTGTCCTACAAGAGTGTCCCACAAGAGTTTCCTACAAGAGTGTCCCAAATGACCCACAAGAGTGTCCTACAAGAGTGTCCCACAAGAGTGTCCCAGAAGAGTGACCCACAAGAGTGTCCTATAAGAGTGTCCCACAAGAGTGTCCTACAAGAGCGCCCCCTAAGAGAGACCCACAAGAGTGTCCTACAAGAGTGTCCTACAAGAGTGTCCCAGAAGAGTGTCCCACAAGAGTTTCCTACAAGAGTCACCCACAAGAGTGGCCTACAAGAGTGTCCTACAAGAGTGTCCCACAAGAGTGTCCCACAAGAGTGTCCTATAAGAGTGTCCCACAAGAGAGTCCCAAAACAATGCTCCGCAAGAGCTTCGTACAAGAGTGACCCACAAGAGTGTCCTACAAGAGTGTCCCGCAAGAGTGTCCTACAAGAGTGTCCCACAAGAGTGTCCCACAAGAGTGTCCTGTAAGAGTGTTCCACAAGAGTGTCCTACAAGAGTGACCCACAAGAGTGTCCTGTAAGAGTGTCAACAGTGTTCCACAAGAGTGTCCTACAAGAGTGTCCCACAAGAGTGTCCTACAAGAGTGTCCCACAAGAGTTTCCTACAAGAGTGTCCCGAGTCCCAAATGACCCACAAGAGTGTCCTACAAGAGTGTCTCACAAGAGTGTCCCGGAAGAGTGACCCACAAGAGTGTCCTAAAAGAGTGTCCCACAAGAGTGTCCTACAAGAGTGTCATTTGGACATATGTAGTTTTTCGAACGTGTTTGCATTCGGGTTCGTGGGTTCCATCTTGTTTCTTACAAAGGTATACTTCACCTTACTGGAACACCATCTACAACTCAATCATACTTAATCCCTTGACGAAGATCTCTGAAGATGTACACTTCACCTCCCTCCAGATGAAGCGAGGTACCCGCACATGCCGATGGGGTTGGCTCCTTCCACTCCATCCCAGCCCATCATGGCCTGGATGAGTCCAGGCGCCAAGCCTCGGTAGAAGCGGGGAATGCCGCCTTCGGCATAGAGCTTCGTGACGACCTCCTTGAAGGTTCCACCTCAGGTGCCCAATGGCTTGGCACGATCTGCATTTTCGCTGAAGTGCCGATCACCAGGACTCAGGACCTTCATATCACTTCATATGACCTCCTCACCCTGGTCAAGGGCGGTTTTGACACTCATGAGGTTGACCAGGCATCTCTTTTTGCGGGTTTTTCTGGGGAGGATCTGTTGTGGGGCTGTACCGATTTCATCAAGAGAATCCCAGAACTCCAGCTTTGTTCAGCCCACGGGTGAGCTCAGGAGCTGGCCATAGCGATACTGATAGTTCATGATGGTTCGCATCCACATCAGCGTGAGGACCTCACCAGGCCACGACTCACGACTCCCGCAGCAAAAAAGCGCTTGACGTGCCAGAAACCATGGGCTTCCGGGCATTGATAGCTTGTGCACCCATGCCAGCGATACCACCACTCAAAGCCTGCAAAGTCATGTGTGTGTGGAGCATAGCAGGGGAGAAGACAAACTGGCAGACTCTGACTCTGGGAAGGAAAATTGCAAAGCGTTTCCGGAAAAAAAATAACACTTGTCCTGTGTGTGTGTGTGTCATGTAGTGCGAGGACAACGCCAAGATGCATCTCCTAGCCTTCTTGGTGGCCTTATCCAGGATTTCGTTCATACTAGGTGCAGGTTTGCTCCTGAGTCGGTGCCCAACACAGGAGAATCCTAATGGCACGAAAACGGTTGAGCTCTGCCAAGGCTCTGTTCAGCCATGTCGGGAAAACTGAAGGGACCTGATTTGAGCGGTGCCGGAAGGCCCTTTCTTCTTCCTTCATGGCTTCTATTTCAGCTGTTTCACAGTGACTGGTTTCTTGTGTTTTCTCCCTCTCAACAAATAAAACAAACCGTTTGTCCTTGTCTTTGCATGTTTTTCCTTCTCTTCTGATCTTGATGGCCCCATATGACCCCTGCGAAAAATCAGACGTCTGAAAAGAGTGCAGACTCACCACAGCCTGCCTGGCTGCAGCAAACAAAAGCACCTAGTGGATCCCTACAAAAGCAGCTATAAGTAGCTGCGGGCCACAGTGAGCCAAAGCGGCGCATGGTCTTTCAAGAGCGGTGCATTCCTGTTCGACGTGGCGCCACGTCGAAGGACTCTCACCTTCAGACACTCGATCAGTCCCCTGATGTTGAGCTTCGCTGGGGCGGAGCTCCGACCAGGTGCTTGTCTTCTTTTTTCCGTGAATTCTGCAAGAAACGAGTGCCAAAGTGGAGCCGATTGACCCTGGTCTGGACTGCCAAAGCATTCAAAAGCTAGCCTTTTGCCAAATCCAAACAACGATCAAATGGTTTCCACAACAACAAGAGAGATATCAGTGGATCTGTGGTGGACCGGCTACAGCACTACAGCACCTGCTTGGGCTTGGGAACGATGAAGGTATTCCTCATCTCCAAGGTCTCCGGCATGGGCAAACCTCGAGCGGCTTGGAAGGACGGCCCTTCCATGATCGAACCGGTCTGGCACGGGAAGGACCGCCGGACGGCCGGCCTCTGCCTTTCCCAGAACAGCAACACTCATCCTTTTGATGGAGAGGAACCCAAAAAAGAGTAGATCCCAGAGTTTATCTTGAGGTCAACACGCATCTGTGACACCCTCACACCTAGCAAAAAAGAAATACAAACGCCCTGCATTCACCATGCTGACATGTCCTTTTCCGGCTCCTTTTCCATGCCCTGACAGCAACGGTTCTTATCCGAGGCACCATCCAAAGGTCGCCCTTCAGGATCAAGAATCCTCCCCCGCAGCTCCTTGCTGCACTTTGTTTGCAGGAACTTCTTCCTTGCATGGCCGAACCGGATGGCCATGGCCCAAATTGCACTCTATCAAATATAGCATGATGATATATGATTTATGATCTGTATCTATTTACATCTATTTACACACTAATTCACTAATTACACACTCTGTTCTAGGTATGTGTTTCTCCTGATTTCGTTCGTGCCAACCTCTGGGCGTTCGAGCTCCACTCTTCGCACTTCATCGCCGGGCTCCGTGTCACCCGCCAAGAGTTGCAGAATCTGCCCACGGGCGCTGGCGGTTTGGGCGCGGGCGCTGCCGCTGGGGATCCCACAGGTGCTGCCGTGGAGTGCTCGGCTGGGGCAAGGATGTGTATTACATTGGATGACAAGTACTTTCATCAGATCCAGCTCGTGTGTCATGTGTCGCAAGTGTTCTTCACATTGATCATTGTGATCATTCGTATGGCTCCAGGTTTGACATGTGATGTTCAACAAGAAGCATCTTGAAACCCAAAGGCAAAAAACCTGACTCAGCACCAAGAGTGGTACAATTGCACCAAAAAGCTAAGAGCCGCACTGCTATGTCTTCCTTCCATGCTAGCAATACAGCATCAGCACCACCTGACATTCGCAGAGTTCTTTGGACAATCAATTCTACAACTACCTGGCTTTTCGCTGATTCTGCGCATCTCTTCCTGCCGCTTAGTTCGGGCAGAGAACGTTGCCACAAACATTCGGAGGCAGACTGCGTCGGTCGTCACGGCGGACGCGGCGAAGTGGTGCTTCTCACTGAGCTCTGGGCTATCGGTGCAAGCGATCGTGCCAGGAGTATCCTGATCGTTTCATCGCACGTCCAGCATGCTGTGGCTGGTCGTTTCTCCCGTGGCCTCTCCACGTTTTCTCCCAAGGTCAGCACTCCGAGCAGAAAAGACCAACCCTCAGCCGCCCCCCGAGAAATATCCTATCCAACTTGGACAAAGGAAAGAAGCTGCTTCGTGGGAACATGCAGCACAAAGTCTGCGCGAGCAGCTTCCACCTTTCCGACGGACCCGCCCAGGCCCCCATCGTTCACAGGCTGAGCCTTGCCTTCGTGAAGAGCTTCTGCCCGGCACGGACCACGACCAGGTCACCGCGGACCTGGCGAAGACATGTCTGAAAATGACCAATGATCTCAAGACTGTTTGATGGAAAGATATGGGAAGTGTGCTTTTGAAGCCTGCGAAACTTCCACCAGTGACCCCCGAGTCCCAGCCCGTTTCTTCGACAGTGACAAAGTAGCTCATGATCTAACAATGGGTTTCTGACCGTGCTTCAGATCGAACTTCCCACCATGGTCCTCCGGAGAAAGTAAAACACTCTTCTTGAAGTCATTGGATACTAGAAAGAGTCTGGAAAGAATCGTTGATTAGATCACTCAGCTGGTGAAGACACGCAGCTGAGATGTGTGAAGACACACAGCTGAAATGACTAACCCTCTCATCTTTCTACTTGGACATTCTAGGCTTTGCAAACTGCAACGCCAGGTAAACTCTCAGCTTGAGCCAGAGAGCCGCTGCTTCGATTCAGCACCTTCATTCAGCACGTGGTGATTACTCTTGGTCACAATGCCTATGTTCCTTTGTCTCACTGTCTCTCACTCACTCACTCACTCACTCACTCACTCCCTCCACAGGGCAGCCATCCACGTCCAAGCCGGTCTAAGCCTCTGTTCCGTCTTGTCTTGTCGTTCTCTCGTTTCTGTTTCAGACCGAGAAGACCTTCTTCAGACCTTCTTCAGACCTTGTTTGACCTTCAGGACCTATCTATTTTAGATTCGGACCTGAGTTTTTCCCCTGGTATCGATCGATGTGTATCTATCTATCTCTCGTATATATTGTATTCGGTGATTTGTCTCTTTCTTTTAAGAGCCGCAAAGCCAAGGAAAGGCTTGACCATGTTTTACCCATTGGACCCCGCCTCCAGGACCATCGCAGGCTCAGAAGGCTCTTTACGCTCGTCCTCTTCCGGCAAGTCCAGGTTCGGGAGCAACTGGAGCCAAAGCCAGAAGTCTTTGCTCGGTCATGCGACCGGAAAAAGGAGATCGCTCCTTTCAGAAACGTGACAAACATATAAATTCATGGCTACAGTCTACAGTACCTGAAACACAGGAGGTTTACCTCAGATTCAAAACCAGAGAGAAAGTAAGCCGCTCCGCCACGAGCGAATGACCCTAGAGTCCCTCCTTTCCGAGCCGCGGTGAAACCGCATTTGAGGACAAGGAAACGCGGTCCATACCTCGGGTCTCCCGACGTCTAAGGCCCCCATCGCTCCGGGTAAGGGATCGTTCTCATCCTCACTGAAGATGGAGATACCTGCAAATCCCATCTCAACACCCAGGGGTCGTTGGCAAGGGGTCGTTGTCGGTCGTCAAGGTCGTACAGCTTCGTGGTAGGAGATTTCCAGGGGGTTGATGATTGGTTTGTTGTGCAGGTAAACCAAAGCATTGCATCCTAAAAATTGATCCTGGAGGCATTCAACAAATCTGAAGTCCGTCCTGGGCGCATCACAATCTCTTTTCGGCACATCACTGGGTGCAGTTATTCTTCAGGCAAAGGCAGCATGGCCGAAACGGTAGGTATATAAAAGCATCTCGGATCATCGCCGCATCTGATTCTACCAATCCGCATCAATCCGCACTTGCGCGGACGTGAGGAGGATACAGCAGGCCATACAACTTACAAACGTGAAACATTAGTTGCAAAGGATTCGATTGAGAAATTATGATCAAATGTCTAGAAGTCCAAACACAATGTTTTGACCCATTCAAGCAAAGGACGTCCCTTTCAGGTCACAATGACCATTCTCTTTATGGTCTTTGAATTATGGGGGTTCCCAGGGTACATCATCATATAATGATAAATATGTCAGGATTCATTCAGAGCATGGCTGTGAAGTCCTGTGGATTCTTCATAGATTTAAGCCAAGTTCAGTCTACCTGATCCCTCTGTCTCAACCCCGATCCTTGCGGTTTGGGCTCAGCCCGGCAAGCGCTTCTCGCCCCCCTCCTGGCCATCCTGGCGGAAGAACACGACCCAGGGGCCCATCGAACATGTAACATTGCCGATTGGGGTCATCTTCCGGCTCCCATGCTAGTGAAGTACAGAGTATAGAGATGGTGTATGATGATGTCCAACTTGGAGGAACTGAACATCTCTTGGCACCTGCTGAAAAAGATTGAAAAAAAACGAGTGCCATTTCTGCCAAACCCTCCGACCACGTGCCGGTCGCAGCTCCAAGTCTTCGCCTCGCCCCCGAAAGGCCGCTGAAGGCCACGAGGCCCGTGAGGGTCGCGCTGGGCCTCAAAGGAACAGTTCTTGAAGGGTTCCCTCTTTGATCTGGGTCTTTTTCCGCTTCTCGTTTGAAAAATTGGACTCCTGACTGAGGCCGCCTGCCTGAACGGAGCTTCCGGTGCCGGCCGGGCCGAGGCGGCGGAGCCGCGCGCAGGGGCACGCGCGGAGCCGCGCGCGGAGGCCCGCGAGACCGGGGGGCCGCACCTGGGAGGCCCAGTGGACATCCTCAAAATTACTTATTTCCCCAATAGCCATGCTATGGGGTCTTGCAAAACTAATAGGCGGACGGGCGCCGTCGGGTCACCGTCAGAGCTGGTGGGCGGATGGTGTCCCGGTCATGTTTTGATGGCGTCCGGATCATGTGATGCTGGTGTCCCGGTCATGTTTTGATGGTGTCCCGATCATGTTTTGAATGTGACCCAGTCATGTTGTGATGGTGTCCTGGTCCTGTTTTGATGGTGTCCCGGTCATGTTTTGATGGTGTCCCGGTCATGTTGTGATGGTGTCCCGGTCATGTTTTGATGGTGTCCCGGTCGTGTTGTGACGGTGTCCCGGTCATGTTTTGATGGTGTCCGGTCCTGTTGTGATGGTGTCCTGGTCATGTTTTGGCGGTGTGCCGGTTATGTTTTGATGGTGTCCGGGTCATGTGACGGTGTCCCGGTCATGTTGTGATGGTGTCCTGGTCATCTTGTGATGGTTTTCCCGTCATGTCATGTTGGTGTCCCGGTCACCTTGTGATGGTGTCCCGGTCATGTTGTGATTGTGTCCCAGTCATGTTGTGACGGTGTCCCAGTCATGTTGTGATGGTGTCTCGCTCATGTTGTGACGGTGTCCCGGTCATGTTTTGATGGTGTCCCGGTCATGTTGTGATGGTGTCCTGGTCATGTTTTGGCGGTGTGCCGGTTATGTTTTGATGGTGTCCGGGTCATGTGACGGTGTCCCGGTCATGTTGTGATAGTGTCCCGGTCATGTTGTGATGGTGTCCCCGTCATGTCATGCTGGTGTCCCGGTCACCTTGTGATGGTGTCCCGGTTATGTTGTGATGGTGTCCCAATCATGTTGTGACGGTGTCTCGGTCATGTTTTGATGGTGCCCTGGTCATTTTGTGATGGTGTCCCGGTTATGTGATGATGGTGTCCAAGGAAGAGATGGTCGATGTGTTGAAAACAGCAGCTGTTTCGAGATTTTCTTTTTGTCCCGGTTTGTATCTTGCTATTGGGGTCTCCAGCTGGGCTAATTTTTGGTTCTAATAACTCCTTGTTCCTAGTAGTAAGGCCAGGAGCTGCTCCACGTAGCGATGCCAGGAGCCCCTAGTAGCTTCCTGCTCCTACCCCCCCCAAGTCATTTGAACTTGTATCTTCATGAAGTACTCCCTAGCCTGGATTTGGCATCACGTCGGTGCAGTGGTGCAGCTGGAATAGAAACTCTCAATTATGCAGACTTCATGACTTCATCTCTTAATATGGCAAAGTCTCGTTTGCTTTCATTTGGTCCAACTAGTTGCAAAGGACCAAGGAATAGGACAGAAGGCAAAAGGAATCAAGCAACCAAAAAATGCTTTACTTGAACCATATTGAGAATGTGTGTACCTTAAATTATCTGACGTGTTCTTACTGCAAACATAGGTTTAACATGATTTAACAAGTCCAATGCAAACACCGAAGCGCGTTCCACCGAGCACGGCTTTGCATTTCGGTTCTGACACTGCTTGTCAGCTCTGGGAAGCGAGCCATGCCGAGGCGACATCCATCGAGACCGCCAGCCCCATAACTTCGATTGTGTGGTGGAAATCGACAAACAACTACTGAGGCAGGGCATTACGCCATTACGCTTCCGCTGCTGGTGGAAGGCTACCAAGGCAGCCTTCCATGACGTGGGTGATCTTCGGGTGTGACTTCGGCCGCAAAACAGGCATACCGCTTTGTTGGAAGGAGGTCCAAGGCATCTTACCAAAAGCATATGTTCTTCGTTGCGCTGGACACTCATGCAGAGGCTCAGATTGGCTGCCGGAACGGGCGATGAGCATGGAGAATGCATGACAATGCAAGCTTGTGCAAAGACAAGATCAAAGGCTTAAGCAATACAACACAGGCAGCAGTATGGTACAAACTCTTTCCTCCGGTCTTGTCCTGCCATGACCTCTTTGGGTCGTCACTGAACACCTGCGAAGATGATGAGCGGAATCTCCTTGAAGCAACATCCCCCAAGACCCCTGCAGGACCTCTACTTCCAAATCTGTGTTGAACACTCAGCACCACAATGTCATACAATGTCAGTTGAACGAACCGACCTATCCTCTACATCAGGCTGCTACAATCAGGCTGTTACCTCCGGTATAAACAAAGGATGAAAGAGAACCAGTACAGACACAAACATGCAATCTGCTCAGACTCCTCGACCAACTTCTGCTGCAAGCGTGTAGGACTAGAAGATTGTAGAATTCAAATCTACCTGAGAGGCAGGAAGTACACTTCCACAAAACTCACAAAGTGTCAACAAGACTCCAAGACCCACTAAGACCCACTACCTCGTTGGTGTCCGAGTCACCGACGAAGGACCGCTGCGAAGCCATGCCACCGCACATCAACATCCGATGAATTGAACTTGAATCAGCCCAAGCACCATGAGACGTGAGGCACCACAGCCATCCACCGTCCATCTGAAGCAGCCGCACCGTTCCCGGCGTCCCTGCGTTCCACTGCGTGAACATCCACCGTTCCAGCGTGAAGCCCCCCCAGAACTTTAGGCATCTGATCGAGTTGAAGGAACTCTTCAAGAACTTCATCCCATTCCATCCAATTCCTCCCATGCTTCATCCATTGCTTCTCCCTCCCCCTTGAAAAAGCTTCACGTCGTGGTCCAAACGCGAGCATTTCTCGTCTGCGTCGTCGAGACTCCGTCTCATCCACATCCAGCACTCCACGCGAGGGAGCGGCCCAAGGACTGGCCCAGTCGGAGCACCGCGGCACGGAAGGCGGCCACCGAGTCGACCTGAATCGAAGTGGATGAATCATCAGATCATTCACCCAGATATTAATATATATATATATATATATATATCACCATGTATGTGAACAAGACCTTGTCCCCAGTGAACGGGAACTTGTCCTATGCCCTATGCCCTATGGATTCTTTCTGCCCTGGTGGCAAAGAATCTGGTTCCACCATCCGAGAACCATCGGTGTTTAGGATGAACTGATGCTCCTTTTCACATGAACTGACCCAAAAAATCGAGGACGCCGTCGCACCATCATCCCTCTTCTCTTCCCATTTCTAGGTTTCAAATTATCCCTAGCCAAGCTTCTGAAGTATCGTTGTAAGTGAGATCCAACTCTTCGACTGGCAGCACCTTTCTGAAAGAACACTTCTCCAAGAACTCTGTGACACAGAGTAGCGACTGAGAGGTCAAACGATTGCCTTAGCAGGAGTGGCTCTGGTCATATCCTCATCCAATTCTGGGCAATGGATCCTGAGGTGGAGGTGTTAATTTTTCTTGGGTGGGACTGTGGGAGTTTGAGGCTTCTCACAAATCCCCCTTGTACCATGCGCAATGCAGGCAATCCAGGGATTTGACTCCATTCCGGCGGGCGTTGAAACACAATCAACCCAGAATATTCGAGATCTGCCAGAAACACTCTGTTTCTATCATGTTGAATCTGGATTCTGAATTTTGACGCTAAATTCCACAACTACATCCACTTGCACCTCCTCTTCTCGGTCTAACCACTTTCCCAGTGGTTTGCGCAGCGCGCGGCTCCGGCGCTGCGCCAAGCCGCTGGTGAAGTTGAGCACCTTCACACCGTTCGCGTCGTTCGCGTTGGAGTCGAAGGCCTGGACCAAGCGTTGCACTCCTCGGTCGGTGACCTGGTTCGTGCCCAGAAGCAACTCCACCGCACGCGCGGGACCAGTGACTCCTGGGGAAGGTGGAGTCCAAAGAATGTGGAGGAGAGATTAGGTGAAGCCACGAGCTGCAAAAATGCTGGAAGTCAAGTTTGATGCTTCTTCTTCAGCTGATGTCACTGATGTCACAATTGGACAAAAACCCAAGCGATTTGCAATCTGCGAGATGAAACGATCCCTCCGCACCTTGAAGATAGAAAGATGGCACAAGCTCTGCAAAGGCCTCGACCGTGGGATCTCCCACCAAGTTCCGGCCAAGATCAAGCCTCAGAACTTCAAATTCCTTTGGCCAAGCCTTTAGAGGTGTCTGTAAACCCCATAGACGTGGCGGCTTTCGAGACGTTGCGACTGACTTTGTTCGACTGACTGAGCTCTGCAGGCTCTGAATTTCATCTTGAGATCGGGAAAATTCCATGGAAACATCGGGAGGGGTTTTCGTGGTTTTTCTGGCTTCTGGAAGGTTTTTGCCACTGAGGGAAACGCACAAGCCCCATCTGGGTGCAGACCCCACAAGCCCCCTCGAGGTATGTAGAAGCCGTGCGGAGGCAGCAGCTGAAATCACAAATCCAAAAAGGCTCCCCTCACCAGTGTCACCTATCGGTCCAAAACTCTTTCGAGCCATGTGCCCTGCTGGCCCTTCTGCACCTCGAAATGTTAGGCGAAACTCGAAACACTTACAGACCTGTCAGGGCCTATGGGGGCGACTGGGACCGCACCACTTGAGGCCGAAGGGCTTCTGAAAGCGCCTCAATCCACTCCACAGGGCCGCAAGCAGCGGTGCGGCGCCACGATCCGTCAGCTGGCAGGCGCGCAAGGACAGGGCCACCAGGTCCGGAAGCGCCTGCCGCGCAGATGCGCGGGTCGCCCAGGGTCGCCACTGCATGCCATACTGCATGCCGCATGCCACTGCGATGGTTCTTGGGACTCTATGGGATTTTATATGATCTTGTGAGACCTTCCCTACTTCCATGTCCACTTCTTCACCTAACGGCCCGCCCCCACTCCACGGTCGCTCTGTGGCTCCGCGCCCGGCGCGCGGACTCCGCCAGGGCCACGGCCGCCGCATCCGTCAGGCGCGTGCGCTCCAGGTCCAAGGCCTCGCTCTGTGCGGTTATGGGGGTGGGGCTCTTTGAAGGCCGAAGGCTCTGAAGGCTCTTCAGAGTGGGTGGTCAGGGTCGACAGATGGAGGAGGCAAAAGGTATTGTATAGATGGTGTCTTCGGCCTATTGATCATTCGTTCCGTAGGAGTCTAGAAGAGTTTCCATACCCGGCAAGTTGTTTCACCCAAAGAGATCCAGCCTGCAATCGCGAGCTCTCCAACTTCTCAAGAAGTGCGTCAAGGCCAGCATCCTGTTGAACGCTGACATGGGATGATGGATGATCAACAAAAAGGGCTTTCCCGAGTTCCTCACACTGCATTCTTTCAGGAAGCAGTTACAGTATATTATAACCGGCCCCAGCTACTGATTTCGGCGCAAGTCCAAAACTCGTTTTCATCATCTGAGAATTTTGGATCTTGGCCGATGAACACATCGTTGTCATATGTTGTCATGATGTCATCATAAACCATCAAAACCAGAGGCATCTATCTTCAATAAGACTTTGAAAGAACTTGTTTTTCAGCTATCAAAACAAAAAAAAACTCCCTTTAAGACATCTTTCACACCAACTACTTTCAATTCCGGCCTTCAATGGACAGCACCGGAGCTCCAGCCGTTCCAGCCGCGTCAGCCGCGCCAACCCGGTGGCGCCTGGGACCGCGAGGATCGGGACGAAGGGACCGAAGGGACGACCGTGGAGGGCGGGACGAACGACCGGGAGGTCCAGAAACACACGGAAACACTCCAAGCATCAACTACGACACAGAACGAGAAGAGGAAGTTGAGGGATTGGGTCTTGTTGTTCGAGGGAATGTCGGAAAGGTGTGGACTCTGTCGACCCTAAGACAGTGTACCGTTTGGTAGTTCTCAAGCAAAAAGAAAAAACGATGGGGACGGCTGTTGACCCACTCGACTCTCTCTCTTGGTGACTCGGGCGCGCCTGATTGGCCCAGGTGACGGTTCTGGTTGAGCTTCAGCCAGCGCCTGAGTGGTGGAGTGATGTGCAGTTCGCCCCTCACGGCTCGACTGGACACACGGTGGGTTGGTCAGTTCTCCAGCGTCATTCGGATGACGCAGTAGATCGTCTCGGAGGCCAGTGGAACAATCAGCTGCTCTGACCACCCGACCCGAGTCGGTCCTTCCCTCAACAAAATAGGTCGGAACCCGTCGAACCTGGGTCGTCCGCGGCGGTGTCCGTGTCACTTCCGGGTGGTCCGAGAGCCACTGCGGTGGTGTGCTTCGTTCGATTCGGCCAGACCGATTCGGCCGACCGGTTCTTGGGCCGGTGCTGGGCGGTGCCTGACTTCGGGGCGTCCCAGCACGGAACGGCGGAACGGCGGAACGGTCGGTCCCAGGTCTCTCATTTTGCCTGCAGTCTCAGAGGTTCCCATGACCAGCGAAATTGGACGAATTAATTTACAAAGTTCGCGTGAAACGAATGAGGCGAAACTAACCCGGCTGTCACCTTTAAAGGATTGAACACTCTCCACAAACACTCTGCTTTGCACTCTCAGCCTGAAGCTCAACGGGAGGAACCTCCTCGTCCTTTTGGCTGGCATTTAACTCCTGCTTCAGTTCATCTTGAAGCTCTTTCACCTCCCACTGCTCGGCTTTTACGATCAAGCGTCCATAGGATTCCTTCTCCGTGTCGTTGAAACTCTCATGGCCTTCGGTCATCTTCTTTTCCATCAAACGCTTCAGGGTTCCCTGCTCCGCCGGGTACAACCCTCCCAACATGATGCAGAAGTGACCGCGAGTGAAAGCTTCGCACAATCCTCTGCTTGAGCAGAAAACATCATTCATGTTAGCTCTCGGCTAATGAACCACACAAGCCGTGCAAAGAACAAAACGCTGGTGTGGTCACTGTTCCCAGGGTATACTCAACATAACGGGGTCAGTATGGTTCAGTTTCACCAAACATCAAAGGATGCAGGACTTGATCGCTGCGATCGGTCACATCGCGAAGCAGCGAATCAGCCTACACCAGCAGCCCTGCAGCACCGAGCTAATTAAGGTCCTCGCTTTGGCACATCTTTTGTACAGCCTACACTGCAAACGTAGGTTTCAAAAATTAAGTCCAGAAGTCCCAAAAAGGCTATGCTCATCTTCTCTGCATCGTTCCAATTCTATCGGATGATCCCCAAAGCTAATCCACTGACGGTTTCCCTCATGTTTACCTTTCCCCCATGAGAAAAACAGCTTCAAATTGTTCACCACCTGCAATCCCATGTGCATTTATTTCATGTTATTTCCAAATTACTGATGGCAAAAGCACTTGGCTGTTTGTGCAACCGTTGTCAAACGACACCTTTCCCCCAGACTTCTAAGGTCCTATAAATAAATGTATCACTGGAAAAAAAAGAAGTGATGTCCAACATGAAAACACAATGGCAACGCATCAATCATGATTGGTGTGTTAAGCCTTAAATGCATCAAGAAAACAGATCTAGAATCAGCGTGGGTTTCTGGAAAAGCTACGACTTCCTGCAGTTGGATTCTGCAAGGAATTCTGCACTCCCTTGCGGGAGGATGCGAAGCACTGCAAAAAAAAGAACAGCTGCAAATTCAGAATATGATACAGTACGGGTTGCACACTGTACGTCGTTTGTTTCCACATATTCCATCAATCATGGGACCAGTAGATGATCATTGAATCATTGATCATCATTATGCATCGATCTTAAAGGATGCTAGAGGAACACAGTGTATGTACACCTCAACCATCAACCATCAATAATCAAGGCCTTTCAAAGCTTTTGATTGCTCCTTTGAAAAAGGATCTGTGCACCCCCTCAATTCAACGCTCTGCGCCACGTTTCCGCAGTGCCGAACGCATCTGTCTGGGGAGCCCCGACAAGGAGCCGACCCCCAAGGCGTCGGCCAGCGCCTCCACGCTGGTCTCGCTGAGCTCGTTGGAGCTCAAGGACAAGGTCTCCAAGGCACCTCGCTCGATCGGTCACCAACGGTCGCCCGATCGGTCTGTCCTGGCTTGGGCATGTCGGGCTGCTTCCATGATTTGACGGAGGAGCTAGAAACTGATGCAGAACCCTCAAAAGATCTCTGAATTGTTGACAGTGGAGGCTTTGCTCCATGTGCAAGTGCTTCCAAAAAAACATCAAACACATGATGGCCACCGTTTTAAATGAAACATGGCACTGATAAGCAGTGAACATCCTTAAAACAATGTCACTGGAAGGTGCAGCCCAGTGGCGTAGACTGTCTGCTGCGAGTGCCAGCAACCCCACAACACCGCCATCACCCATAGCATTGCCTTGGAGGGGTGGACTCAGGAAAAACATTGCGTATCAAAGGATTCTCTGGATCGTGTTGCCAGTGCAACCAGCATCTCCCACCCTCCAACACAAACGACCACATCGCCACAGAACTGTCCCCTCTGGTTGCCGCGGACGGTCACTTCACGTGAGCACGGCCGGACTGTGACTGTCTTGCCAGTGACCACCATACCTTCACCACATGCTCGATGAAGTCAGGCCTTGCAAGAAGAGAGCTCTCAATGGCAATGGCGTTTTTGCCAGGCACCGCTCCAGCTCGACGCTACCAGCCTCAGACCCGACAAATCCGTCAGAGTTGGGTGCTGGGCAGTCATGGAGTGCGTGGCGAGAAAACTTGACTGAGGGGCATTCTTTTTCATTGCAGAGGATCAGTTGCCTAATGGATCAGGCGTTGTGATCCGAAGTCGTGACATGACTTGGGCATCCAAATCCTTGGGGGTTCGATTCCACCCTGATCCGTTCTTTGTGCCTTCCCTTGCCTGGGTATGTCAAAGAAAGGCGTGGAGCGGATCATGAAAAAAAAAAAACATGCCAGCTTTGACTGTGGCACCCTTGGGGAAAGCCGCGCAACTCGCTTTCCCTCCAAGGTGCTGGGCCCAAACCACATCGTGCAAAGCCGAGACTCAAAGCCTAAACAGAAGAATTGCCAACATCGTGTGATGTGGAGGTGTGGCTTTGTCAACGAGTTCAGGTCATCCAAAGCATTCCAAAGCTACTTCTCCTAACAATCGGTCAACTAAAACCTGTAGATGAGAACCCAATCCTGTGAGCTCATGGGACTATCCAGCTGCTGAAGTTCAAGTCCCGTTCTACACTCACTTGGTCCCCGGCACCAACGCCCCGAGTGGCTCTGCCAGCCGCGACCTCAAACAGTCTGGATCCAAAATGGGAACCGCAACCAAATTTATTTTCATCCACTTCTCCCAATGCCAGGTATCTTCGGGTGCGCCCTTTCCTTGCAATGGAGCAAAAGTAGCGGAGAAAGCTATCTAATGGCGGCTACCTGAAGCCGGAACTCTCGGGAATTCATAGGACCGTACCGTACGCTTCTGCTCCGTTCAGGTGCTCCGTTCCACACGGCACACCCGCTACAATGGGCAGCGCAGCCATAACGTACCAAAGGAAAACCGAAGGTATGGGGGGCCGCCACGTTGCCGCCAACCCCCGGTGTGTGCCGCCGACCCCGCTGTACACGTCGAAAAGGCGATGTGGAAAGAATAGGAAAGAAGATCCCTACCCGGCATCCTACCCGTTGCACGAAGCGTTACAAAGATACAGTCTACAAAGAAGTTCCATGAAGTTCCTGAACTGTACTCTAACCCAAACCAACCAAACCAAAGTCAGCTTGTGAGTTCATTGAACTCCTCATCACCGAACCCCAGTTCCTTCAGGTGCCTTCCACAGCTGCGCCAGAGTCTGAGGCATCAATAGCAGGCCTCCCAGGTCCAGATCTGACTCAGAGATGCTCACCTGGAGGGATTTGCGGCTTTCTGTGGATCAGAGATGAACAGGACCACAAGATTCAGTCAGAGAAAATGTATCTTTGATTCATATTTACCTATACATGCCACGCATTTTTAGGGGAAGTAATTACGTATCTTCTGACCCTGGCTCCTTCCTTGTTTCGACTCTCCACAACAACAGAATAGACATGCGCCGCAGCTGGCTGCTCAGCCTCAAGTCGAGCATCCACCTCTTGCGCCGTCGCAACTCGAGCCTCACGTTGAGACGTCGTGGAGAACATCCGAGGCGCACGGTCCAATGCTAGGTTCCAATGGAGGCCTGGTTGGAGTTGTTGATATGAGGCCAACGTTGGACGCGGGGAGAGCAAAGAAATGAAAAAGCGTCATCCTGAACATCTCCGACAGAAATCCTGGGGAATTTGTTGCTTCTCCAATTTAAGCCAATGTGAAAAATCTTGGAGTACCTCCAGGCGTTCTTTCATCTCCGGGGCACAGGTGTTCCAAGGATGGGAAGCGAGCGTTTATGGAGTATTCGGTATTTGCTATATTCTATAGAAATGTAAAATGGTTCTCCAGGACTCCACCACGCTTCCCTGCTTTTGAGACAAGACACATCAATCCCAACGGAAGCACAATCATCTATTGTAAGTTCAGAAAGTAGCATGAATGTACCTAGCTAGGACAAATCGCAAAGTCCCTTGTCTGAGACAAAGGAGATGAACTTTTGAGAAGGCCCCAATGAAGCATCTATGAACGTATCAAATCTATCCTATATAATTACCAGTCATGTATCTATCTTCCTTGTTCTCCAGGATCTTCAACAAAAACCGGTCTCCGCAAGAGAGAGAGAGAGAGAGAGCGCCAAGCCTCGCCTCGAAGGTCAGCTCCTGGAGCTCGAGCCACGGCAGCACCGACGCATCCGCGCGCTCTGCCAGCAGCTCCTGCGCACGGCGCACCAGGCATGGCAGCTCCGTCCTGTGATGCCGGAGCGGGGAGGAGGGCGAGGCTCCAATGCGGAGGCTCCGCATGTAACTAGTAGCTACTTGCTCCTAGTAGGACGGCCAGGAGCCCCGAACGTAGCGTCCTTGCTCCTAGTAGCGATGCCAGGAGCCCCTAGTAGCTTCTAGCTACTTAGTAGCTTCTAGCTACTACTAGCTCAAAGGTGGGTTTTCATATGTTTTCACAACAGACACTGAGCCTCCATTGGGAAAGGCCAAAGCCAATGGGTCTTCCAATGGGCAGTTACACTGCAACAGCCAATAGGTCGCAATTCTTTGCTGTTGTGTGAAGATGGGATGCGACCCCAAACGGTCTTTCCCACTTGCAGTCCAAGTAATTTACGTAAGAAGCAGAGTCTTGTGGGCCGAACAGCACGGACACCCCACTGTTTCGAAAGAAGTCCTTGCAAATCTTTGTGCCTGGGACGTTTGCGGGAGCTGTCCACTATTTAAGGGATCTATATACTGGAATCTACTGGCATTCCCTGAGGCTCTTGGCATTCTAACCACTGAAAGCACTTGGACATCATTTGAACATATTTGAACCACATTTTAACCATCATTTGACACGCGACTGTCCAACGCACGCCCTTCCAAGTCGACGCGCCTCGTCGACGCGACCGCCCACGACAGCGGCAGCTCCACCGGTGCGACGCCGCTGAAACCGCCGAGGGAGCTGCTGGGTCCTGCACCAGCGGTTCCCCGAGCTGCTAGAGCGGTCGGCCCAGTGACGTAGAAGTAATTCTGCTGTTGATTGGAACAAAGGAACAAGGTGGTTTATTGCAACAGGTTGGTTGATTGGAACAACTGCTGTTCGTTTTTTGTTCTATAGTTTTTTTGTATGAAAGGTCTTTGGAAGTTGCTGGACCAGTTGGACCAGTTGACATGCACCCCCTGAAATCACTGCACAAGGAAGACAAATGACTCACTTTCTCCTCTGCTTTGATACTACCATCCCTGTATATATATCCCCTTCTTTATGTAGGTCGAACACCAAAATGAAAAGACACTGTTGTCCTCAAAACCACCCAAACTAGAAACTGCCTAGACTTTTCTCGACAAGACAGCGCTCCATTTGTGTAACAGTAGCATCTGCTGTTTTGGACCAGCATCTGCTCGATCTTCAACACACAAAAAGACCTGGCCTGTGACCCAATAGGCTCGCTTGGTTAAAGCTAAGCGAACATCGCTTCCAAAGCGAACATTGGTGGTGCTGCTGTGCGCCAAATGTGGATGTAGGAGCAGCACATCCCCAGCATTGCCTTGCGAACTTTAATGGACAAAGACATGGAAGTATGGGGCAATCAACAACCCCAATCAAAGGAGGGAGCAACCTTTCTCCCTTCTGGATGTTATATACAAGCATCCATTGGCTTTGACTAGACTTGAGAGCTCTGCCAGGAGCGAGCAAAACCTAGAAGAACTGCATTCAAACAACACCACCATCCAACAGGGTCCCTCCAAATCAAAGTGGAAGTTCTTACAGATTCGACGAAACCGACGTACTAAAACCCCTATCGAATCCGACGTCCGGGTCCGAACGAAACCATCGCCACAATCGGTTTCATCGCCATTCGGTCCGAGCGAGTCCAAATCGGACCCAGCCACAATAGATCTCATACTCTGGGTGCTGCTGGACGTCTATTGCCTGCAAGCAGGACATCGACATCAGATGAAGAACACTTCATCTGATGCTTTCTCTCAAGCGAAGATCCGTCGAATCTTAAAGACAGGAGGATATTGTACTCGTTCGCACAATGAACATTGAAAAAAACACAGAATTCATGTGCTTTTGATCCCTTTCGGAAACTATCCCTTCTTTGAGCTACATCTATCCTGTCCTCCGATCACTTCCACCTACCCCAAGTTCTCTGTCTCACCTGTGCTTCGCTGCAAAGGCTGGCGTGGTCCATCCCAGCAGCTCCCGCACTTGCCAACAACTGAGCCATGTAGAAATGCGAGGCCAACTTCACGGCGGTGCCCGCACCTCCCAAGGCGGTGTCCTCGCTCTTCAGCGTCGGACATCATCCCAAGTGTAAAGTCTTAAGAGTGTCGTCTGGAAGATCATCCAATTCGTGGGCACCAAATGCTCCAACGCACGAACAACGAAGACCATGAAGACACGTCTTTCACAAATTAAACAGTTCAACAAGGAAGTTGGACTTACAAGAAGACCCGTTTTTCCCTTGCACTACAGTGCCGATTCTTTTCTTGGACCGATGGCCCGGAGCCGGAGCCGGCCGTCAAGGGTCCGTGAGCACCACACAGACGATGATGGCTTGTTGTGGACAAAAGAGATGATGCTGATACCAGGAGCCATCCAAGTGATATTGGCATGGCGCCTCCACACGAGTCGCTTCCACCTCGGGAACACCGCCCCCATTGGAAAAACACAGAAAAAGTAACCTCATTGGTTCGGCGTGTTCGATGGGTGTTTCGAAGGTGGAACAGCGGTCCATGTGGAACAGCATGGTCTGGTCCAACTGATGATTGGAGATGGTGGGAAATCACCTGCATGACGTTGCCCATTCACACCCTTTCATGTTGATGGAGAAGACGGACATGCAATCCTGATCTGGATTCCACGAAACTCTTGCTCAGCTCCACTGTAGCTGTGTGGCATTGGATACTAAAATCATCCATGTAGGCACATTGGCGGATGGAGAAAACTGAGAAAACCTTGGAGTGACCATGCCAACACTTGATATCGTCCGTCTGAGTTCAATCCTCGGTTTCCACATTTCGACTGCAATCCATTCACACCTCGCAATCCATCCTCTTTGGCAGAGCTTTAGAGGTGTTTTCTCCTTCAAGGCCCATGGGCGAATTCCTCCAAACTGAGGAACTGCTCCCCAGCCAGAGCCAGAGGCCCCATTGGCACTCGGGCGCTGGCAGCGCAGGCGCGCTGCCGGAAAGCGCATGGGCGCCTCAGCAGGTGAGTTTCAGCAGGTGGAAACGTGACCCGACCATGCTGGCAACTGAACACATCATCATACTTAGGCCATAAAGCTGCAAATGTTCCAAACAAGTCGTTTGAAGCCTATGGTCCAAAGAAAAATAGGAGTTTGCTTTTTTTTGTCGTCAAGTAAGTGTTACCCTGCCGTGCTCAAGTGCCAGCAACGCCTTGCCGAGAAAAGGAATGCGCGCTTGTCGCCAGCAGACTCAAATGGTTGTCGGACAGATCACACTTCTTGTCAAAAATGTAGAATGCGTGTCGAGAAAAGTACTCCTCACTGCAACAACGTACTTAGCCCGCCGTGGGTCTCCTGGACTATCGATACGATATAGACCATGAATTGGAGGAAAAAACCTCCCTGAAGTGGGCGGTAATGACGCCGCAACCTTGCGCCATGGGCTTGACAAAACAAACATGCTCGATGGCTTCTCTCCGAAAGCTACTGCTCAATGATCTCAATTGTGTTTCACTTTGGAGACTTGAGTCACCCAAACGCGCTCTTGACGCGCGCTCTTGACGCCGCTCGCCACACGGCGTCTCCGCCGTTGAAAGCCGTGTCCAAGTCACCCAGCCCAGGTCCTCTAAGCCTTCCATGCTCCAGCGCCGACCCAGCAAATCATCCAACGCCCCATGCCTCGGTCGGCTTGGTCGGGCGCGTTCTCGCCCGAACGGCGAGAGGTGATCGGTCAAAGGCCAGGTCTACGGGCTCCAAAGGTCCAGCAACAGAGTGTTGGTGAAGATGGTTCAGTGTGGGTCCTTCCCATTAACAGATCGATCAGGCTTCCACATCCTTATCTTCACCTCCGAGCTGCAAGGAAGATGCGTTCTGCAGCAAATCACTGGGAATCTGCTGCTTCATCATCACATCACCTGGCAATTTAATGCAGAGCCTGAGACTCAAGGGCTGCGCGCTGTCGACGATGGCCATCGTTGCTTTCGCTGGTACTCGCTCGCTGCTCTGCTAGGCTATGCCAAGCTATCCCCGCACCCAAAAACAATGCAACTGAACTGTTCAAACCTATGCAAACCAACTTCTCGCATCCAACATCCTTCGCGACCTTCATCCGACTCCCAATCCTCTTCGCAACCAAGCCTCGGAGCAGGAAACCCCACCACTGACCACCAATCATACTCGAAACCATCCAACACGATCACCACACATTCACCACCCTCGTTCCCGGCTGTTCCACACCTCGTTCCCAGGCACTCGGCCGCCCACTCCACCCCACGTCGTCGCCCTCGGCCGCTGTGCCCTCTTCCTGGCGCTCCGCCGCGGCCCAAACCGCTCGCCCGGCGGCCGAGACCGCCGCGGCGGACAGCGCCCGGCGCACCTGGCGGCAGCGGCTCGGGGCGGCCGCGGCTCGGGACACCTAGATCTCACAGCATCAGGGTTGATGCAGTGAGGGAAAAGAAGGAAACAGAATAAACCACCTGAGCATGAATCTGCCCATCAGGCACTGGCAAGTTCAAGGAACAAAACACGGCAATGCTGGACATGTGTCCACACATGTGCAAGCATGACAAAGCCCTGGGGCCTGCCAGCATGTCAGCGCGACAGCATGACCCGACTGTGAACATCTAGCGTGACAACGTGACTCATGTCAGCATGCCAGCATGACAGCATGACGGCCTGACAGCAAATCAGCAGGACATCATGACAACATGTCGGTGTGACACCATGCCAGCATATCTGCCTGACAACATGTTTGCGGCTTGCACGTCCGCATGGTGACATTATGCACAACACGCCATCAAGACACCACGTCAGCGTATCACAGCACGTCAGCATGGCAAAACGGTAGCACATCAGCTAAGAACCGCACATCAGCATGACATCAGCACGACATGACAGCGCACACCAACGCCAGCATGATGACATGTCAGCCTTGCGCCAATGTCACCTACCC
Source organism: Durusdinium trenchii (assembly GCA_963970005.1). Taxonomy (NCBI): domain Eukaryota; class Dinophyceae; order Suessiales; family Symbiodiniaceae; genus Durusdinium; species Durusdinium trenchii. The sequence continues at coordinate 199,660 of CAXAMN010008680.1, forward strand.
GCATGCCAGACCTTTGTGTCTGTGGACGGAGGCGGCTCCGGGAACTGATGGAACCTGCCCCGGAACCTGCTCCGAACTCCGGAACCTGCTCCCGGACCTTGCTCCAGAAACCTTCAGAACCTGCTCCAAACCTGCTGCGGGTGTTTTCTTAGGAAGTCTTTGCTGCTGAAGACCCCTCAGCTTGGCTGTTGGGGAAGAGCCTACAAAACAGGATGAGCCATCAAGTGCAGCAATAAGACTTTTGCCACATGACAGGTTATACAGGTCATATCTGATGCTTTGGACAGCGTCTGGCCTTCACAAAACCGGCCAGCACAAACTGTGCTTTCTCCTGTGCGCTTAGAACAGAACCATCCTGAAATCCAGAAATCGCCGCGTTCAAATCGTCGAGTTCCATGGCTGGCCAGAAGTCCTCTTGGTTCGCATCCCCCAAAGTTTGATCTTGATGTGGACATAAGGAATAATGATTTTGTTGATCAGTCCATATTCAAAACCATGAGTATTCAAACCTGTGAGAACTTCAGCATTGGCACTGGGGCCGCAAACGGCGGTGGATCCATGCAGAACTGATCAGGCTCATCATGGATCTGGTCGAACGGCTCACAAAACAAAAAAGGCACCCAGCAATTTGTCGCGATCTCTCAAGTTGTCAAGTGCCTGTGGGCTTGACATTTCTATAAATCTTAGAAGTGCCTCGTGCCTTGAACTAGTCCTTGCCTGTTAGTATATTCAGTAGTCATAAGTTAGTTGCGCAGCAGGAGTTCTGGAGCTGTTCGATCACCAGATACCACAAATGGAGACACACCTTCCTACCCTGTACTTTCCTGATCGCCGGAATCCTCGTCAAAGCACATCACTTTTGCTCCTTGCGTTGTCTCCATGCGGAACCGCGCTGCATGGCCATATGACCATCTTCCGCCACGTCCACCCGATCGTCTTCCGGTCCACTCGTTCGCATGAAAGCATATGAGTCTGCATCGTTCAAAGACTCCTTCAGTTGACACACTCCGGATGAGGCTGAATACGCCAGTCACTACTACTGTTATAGTCACCACTGCTCCTGAAATCCCAAGGTGAAAATGAAGATCCGAAAGCGGCTTGGCAAACTGGTACCAAAGATCAGACCCGCATTCATCTCAAGTTCATATACATCATGAACCCATTCTCACTGCCGTGTTGCAACTCTTTCTAGGACAAATGACCCGGGTGACTGGTTGCTAGCCGCCACCTCTCGCTGTTCCGCCCGGAGTCTGTTTTCTCCATCTCAGTCAAAACACCATCTCACAAGAGGGCTCCCAGGTTCCTAAGGTCAAAAGAACCACCAAAGGACGTCTCCCAACCAAAGCATGGGCAGCTGGGCATGGGCTCACGAAAGGACGTCTTCGGACGACGTCTTCGGACTCGGACGGGCTTCGGCTTCGTGCGGTTCTCGCCATCATCGGTGAGGCGAAAGAACACCATCGGTGTGATGCCCGAAGGAATGAAGGCTCGAAGAAAACAAGTGACGTTCTTTTTCCCCAGTGCTGTAGGGTGAAGTATGTGTCGTCCAATCTGAGTCATGTTGGCCAAAAACATCTCTGGGCCAGAGCGGGAATCCATCAAAACAAAAGGGTTAGTGGCTGGGGATCTCACAGCAACTTGAAGCAGCTTAGTTGGCTACCGGATCCAATTTGGGGCATCATCTCTTATCGATTGGTGCGATCTCACCTTCCAGCAAAACCTGACGCTTGTTGCTTTGGCCTTGCAAAGGTCTCAGGCATTGCTCCAGAGCATTCCATCACTCTGAATCCGACCTGGGTCAAAGGAATCCGCACTTCCCAGGTCTGTCGAGGAGCAAGAAGCTACTAGTAGCAAGAAGCTACTGGTAGCTCCTGGAATCGCTACTAGGAGCAAGGACGCTACTAGTACCATATTCAGGCATTGTCCTATGCCCCTTGTCACCCCTTTCGGCGGCCGACAGGTCGATCATCTCGGCCCGGGCGCCACCCTGGCACCGGCCGTGCACGTCGTACGGCTGGTGTCCCCTCAAAGGTCTCTGAACTGTTCGTACAATACCATGTTCTTCATGCTCTTTTCGAAGAACGGCAAGGGCCTAGGGGCTTGCAAAAAGCGCTCAATCACAAACAAGAACATCAATAGATGAATCAGAATGATTCTGAAAGAATCCACTTTCATCCCGCTCCACCGCACCTCCTCGGTCTCACCCTCAGCACCTCGGCCCTTCTCATCCTGGAAAGACGGGAGGTTCACACCGTGACTGACCGGTGGACGTCTCACCGCGGTGGCGACGGGCCCGGCCTTGACCGCTGAGATCGTCGACCACGAGCAGTCCTGGACATCGCAAGATGCGAGGTGTTCCGCGTCGGTCGAAAAGGCTCGGCTCAGTGTTCCGTGGCGAATGGCTCGGCTCGTCCTCGTTGAAGACGATCGCTTCCACAGTGTCTTCATCTCCACGCAACGTGTCAAGGATACCCTGGAGAGCTGAGGATTGGGGAGGCAGTCACGGCGACAGGCGACAGGCGACAGGCACCATCCTGTGGTGAGCCGAAAAGGCCCAAATGAAGGCCATCTAATTCGGATGGATTTCGAAGCTATCGGTCATTGCATGCCGTGATTAATTTAGGTGTTCATGGCTGTCTTCTTTTCAGTCTCTTGACTTGTGTGAAAGCCAAAGTGCCTGAGCAAAAGGGTGTAGCACCACATCATCCGGTCTCAAAGGCGAACCACATACCTTATCAAGCCCCCCAAATCAGGGAAGCAGACGCAGAAGACGAGTCCCAAGTTCCAAATGATGTTCCTGAGATGTTCCTTGACGAGTCCCAAGTTCCAACATCACCCCATCTCATGGTCATTATACAACGCTACAACAATCTCCTGAACTCCGTGATACTCCGTGTATCTTGAAGATCATCGAACAGGAACCTTCCACAAGCCCAGAAGCCAACTACTGGACTCGCTTGGAAAAGACATCTGCAGGATATCTTGTTCACTGGACTGCTGAGCATCTTGCTGGACATGTCCAACGCTTGTCGAGTGATCTCATCCTCTGATTCACAGCTATATACCTGGCAGTCGCAGAGCACATAGCGGAGCGCCACAGACACTTCTCGGAGACCACAGCTGGTCGATGACCGAAGTCGCCGAGGCTGAGTCGATGAGACCACAGCTCACACCTGGCTCGTGTCCCTCCCCCGCCGATCATCTCCGTCGTCCCGGGGGCGGACGAGTGAAGGTCGAAGACCTGGATATGATGACAGTCCTTCCCAATCGCTGCTTCCTGCCAGGCTCGGATGGACGAGTGAAGGTCGAAGAGCTCCGCGGACATGGAATGGACCCAACGCGGGACATGGGTTTGCGAATTGATGCCTTTGAGCTTTGTAGCCCGCGGTGGACCTTGACTCGGAGCTTGCCATCAGGCCAGGCCTATCAACTCTTTGTGGTACTATGCTGTCTGCTGTCCTCAATGGGGCAGTGCGACACTGGGCATAATGGCCTCAGTGTCATTCATGAGCCATTTGGCTCCAAGCATTTAGTCGACGGCGCAGACCTTAAACCAAGGTGTTGTTTTGAAAGTAATGTCTGCCTTGGCAACTTACAGGCACTTCCTACACTCTAGCTCTCTAGCTCTCGGCATGCGTGTATGATTGTGCGTGGATGATTGTGCGTGTATGCAGACTCCTGCTCAGTTCAAGTTGCAGAAAGTGACACTGACATGTACCTTCCGCAGCTACCACTACAAGAACATGAAACCATCTTCCCAAAGGCTCTTGTCGCACATTCTACATCTGCTTCAAAGTGAAATCGATACCAAATGCTTTACTTCATAAACAGGTAGAGACATGATGCGCATCCGTCAACCCCCCACTTGTCTGACCTGTTTCCTTTCCCCCAACGGCACGACTCCGGGCAAAGGGCTTCAGGGTTCGTCCGAAGTTACCTGTGACTGCACATTCGTCCTGAAAAGAGCAACAAAGCCAAGCTATGTAGAGACGGGGAGGGTTCACTGACTCTTCAAGGCTGAAACAAACATCTCACTCGTGTAAGACAGGCATCTTCCTGTGGATAGACATCTCAATAAATCATCTCATTGTGAATAGACATCTTTTCATATCTTCAGAATTGATTGGACCGTCCGCACATTTCACTGTTCGCAGTCTTTTTCTGCCACATCTTGTGGCCTGGCCGCCTGGCCAAACAAATCCAGGCACCTGTCCCCTTTTTTCCAACTGACAAGTCCTCTTGTCCCGCTTCCAATCTGGCCACCTGACGAGACATCGACCGGTCGACATCGGACGAGCAGAACGGGCTGTTCCCCAGCGCTCCGAGCGCTCCATCGGGTCGAGCAGCTGGGACCAGCAGAACGGGTCGGCCATCGTTACGCCATGTCGGTCATGCAGAATGTCCATTGAGAAGAAGGAATCACCGAAAATTCATCGAGTTCAGCTGTCGGAAGAGTTCTGTTGCCACGTATCAAGCTGTGCAATCGATCTGCCACATATCTCTGCTGGCAAATCTCCGGGTGAAACGGTGAGCACCCCCGCAATACTGTGCGCCCGAGACAACCAACGCCCAAAAACATCGCCAGTAGAGGCTGCCATGACTCACATGATTGGACTTTGAAAGCTGGGAGGCTTCGCTCCCAAAACGGAAGATCGATTTTCAGATGTGGATCTCTCATCATGGAAAAAATCATGGACATGGAGGTTCCTGGTCAGGGACTGAATGAGATGAAATGAAGCTTTTTGGGGTCGCAGGACTTGGCTGCTCGAATGTCGCAGCTCTGAAACCCAAACCCCGCGACTCGCCTGAGCGATCAATCGTGCCACTCGTGCTCTTCCAGTACTCACTGTTTCTTGACACCTCGAGGCGACAAATTCCATGGCAAATCCTAAAAGCGTGGGTTCCCTCGGTTCTAACGTCTAGCTGTTTGGGCTCCAAGACCCCCATTGGCCATTCTTTTTTGTGACTTCAAAGACCCCCGATTTTGGCGCGTGGAACATTCCCCACGCACCAAATCCGAGTGGGCGCCCGATGTGCTGGCCACCTACCTGGGCCCAGGTGGCCAGCGTATCAACCCAACCTCTCTTGCAAAGGTTGGGATGCCTCACGAAAGGGGGATCATTCTTGATCTGTCTGGGATGCCTTTCAAATCCCAGGCAGGTTTGAAAAAGCATTAAAGTGACACGACCAGGACGAATCACAAATTTGACACCACTTGTGTGGGTCTCCAAGCATTCATCGCTCTTGAGATCGCGCAAATGCAATTGCTTTTGTGGGAACCAAATGTCTCAATTCCGGTTTCAGCTCTCCCAATTCGCTCGACGGTCTCGACGCAGTCTCGACGCAGCTCGCTCCGCAGTCTCGAGCGGTCGGACAAACTGAGCGTCAATGTCGATGACGAGAACATGCAAGTCGCAACGTTCACATACGTTCACTATTTCACTGCCCACTTGGGTTCAAGTCTGCAAAATCCAGAAACTCCTGGCCAGTTAGCCAGAAACTAAACTAGCTGGAAAAGGCTCCCGGAAAAGGGCCAATCATACAGCAAAGGATACAGCAATTGCAAAAGTCGCCAGAGCCAAGATATCCATGGTTCTCATCAGGGTCCAAATCCCCGAAACCCTTCATGTCCTGAGAGTGCCCCGAAATGTTCTCCAGTCCCCCCACATCAGGACTCTGCCCACCTGCTTTCCCAAACCTGCGCACGATCCTCCTCTTTCCGCACTCCACCTTTTACTGGGCAACGCACCGGGAACGTATTCGGCTCAAAATCGACGCCACGGACCTGGCGCGCCACTGGGTGATGTTGCGACACTCAGATCTATTCACAACGAAGCTATAGTATGTATGTGTGTGCTATAGTATGTCTCCCCCACCTCCAAACACTGGAAGTGGTCAAACCATCCAAAAACCATTCTCTAGACTCTAGGCCGAAACACCGTACACCCTAAGAAAAAAAGACAAACATTGTTTTACAGAATTGTGGATGACAAACAACCCTGTGGATTTCCAGATGTCTCAAAAGTGTCCGTTCTAAAAACAAGCGGGTTCGAATGGTTTCGAGGCACTCTGACTTTATACATGTTTCTACTGAGAAGCCAAGTGTAGAGGACAACTTGTCCTTGAAGGATGCGCTGTCTCCCATCGCCCCCCCCCCTCGGATCACTCCAGCAATCCAACATTCAACCTACGACCTACGAATGTGCAAAAGAACATATCCATTATAGAATCGAACGTGTTGCTTGTATAAAGTCAGGTATGAATCCTCCATGACCCTCCCTTAAATGTGCTCTTCGTCTTCTTGTTTCCACTTCGACTACAAGAGCAGAACTAGAAGACTGCACGTGCTCCTTGGGTCGGGATATTTCGACTTCTGCCTTCAACTCGGGCCTCTTCACTCAGCCAAGACCCAAAAGTGGCGCGCATCCCTTTTTCATCTCAAGATGTCTCGCATCGCTGTCACTTGGTGAACAGCAAGGCCCGCTTTCGGGCGGCCTGGCCAACCGTCCTGGCCACGAATGTCCATGATCCTCCAAATGGCATTTCTTCCTCGGCTCTGAACATTCCATTCCTGTTCAGCCAGGCCGCTCCGAGCAGTTGACTCCGCACGCTTGGCGCACGCTTGGCGCACGGCGTTCGCTCGTGTTGTTCGCACAACGCGGCTCACTCCTCTGCATCGGCTCCCGGGATGGTCGGAACGAGCGGATCGGCTTTCTACCCGGAAGCTACACGTTCCACATCCAAGCCTGGGCGGAACGAGCGGCCATGGGAGGCGATCACCCCACACATGGCACTGGTGACGGGGTGTGAACAGAAGGGATCACCCGAGTGGCGCAGGCCACTCTGTCATCTGTGGAACAATTCGCGCTTGTAATGGCGCAAGTAGCCGCCAGAACTTATATTTTGGGGAGTTGTAACACACAAACGGCACCACCGTTCGACCAAACCACCCCCCTGCTGTCGTTGGATGCCAGGAAACCATGAAGCCTGCGAGGCTGAAGGCTTTTGAGCTGTCCTGCAGCTTGGGGGGGAGGAGCCCCTGACCAGAGTGGAGTGGTTCACAGAGGCCAGTTCAACAAACAATATGAGTATTTCATAATATTGTAAATACATATACCTGAGAAAGGAGGGACGAAAGCCAGCCTCCTGAAGCAGACATGCATGGGAAGGCAAAATGCTTGCCAAAGGCCAAGCCTGGAGTTTCTGCAGGACCCCTTATACTCAAGTCGGAGTCGAGCGATTGACGCTAATGATGCACTCTTCGGCGTCAAGTGCATCGCTCGCATCACCAGACTCCATTTTTACTGCTTTCCGGACCGCCTCTTATTTTTCGCTCTCCCTCACCAGGCTCTGGGTTCACCCTACCCGGCCGGGCTGGCTGTGTGACCACCCCCCGCCACACCCCTATACTCACTCCATTCGCCCATCGACAACTTAGCCTCATCTATCGGCTGGTTTTCGATATATATACATATGCGCATATGTGAGTCATGGCACCAGGATACTCGCACCTCCATTTGGACTGAAAAGCCATGAAAACCTCTTCTACCTCTCACGCTCACGCTGCAATGAGACTTTTTTGTCGGTGGCTTCCACCACTTCGACAAGCGAAAACCCCAAAGCCCCAAAAAGGAGAGGCTTTGTTAATCAAGAGCGCTGGCTCATCGCTTCTCCGAACATGCCCCAAGACTACAGCTGTCGCAGTTGCAAGGGGCTTTATTCCTTTCATTCCCTTTCCAAAGTTTAGCAAAATGTCTAAATCCCATGACTGCTCTATACTGGATTGCGCCCTGCGGTCAAGAATACAGACTTCAAGAAAAGCTTGGGGTACGGAGATGGTGACGGATGATGACAGAGTCAGGAAACCGAGTCAGGAAACCATTTGGACAGAGTCAGAAGCCCAGTAGTCAGGAACTGGAATGGCAGTCAAGAAACCTAGGAGAGCATCTGAGGCGAGAGCTGTCCTCGGACAGGGGGGTATGCAGTAGCTGGAAATTTGTAGAATTTGAAACTATGAGTCGGGGGAGAAGGGCAGCGAAGGGAAGAAACGGAGGAGAAGGAACCAGCTCTACCAGCTGCTGAGCGATGCTGCCAAGCTCATGAAGAAGCTTGGGTAAGTTTTTGATGGCCACTTGAACCAATGCCCTAACCGTGCGTCATTGATAACTGAGAAAGCTGGCATTTTGAAGACGCTCTTAGAGACTGCACATACTGCGCAGATCAACCCTGCCCCTTGAACAGGGTCAATTTGATTTTTGGTGGAAGCCTTCGAGAAGAAATCGGGGCTTGGCTGGGTCTGGGATGGACATGGATGGACTTGAGAACGGGAAGGAAAGAGTGCGAGTCAATGAATGAGTGAATGAATGCACGAAAGAAATGAAATGAAATAAAATGACATGGAAATGGGAAATGGAAAATGGAAATGAAAATGCAAATGCAAATGAAAGGAAATGAAATGAGATGAGATGAGATGAGATGAGATGAAACGAAATGAATGAATGAATGAATGAATGAATGAATGGTTGAATGGTTGAATGGTTAGTATGGCGGAGCTTATGCCGCGCGCATATCCGTAGCTTGCTGAGCAGTCTTGGGTTGATCGGAGGTATGAGCTGTGGTGTAGCATATGTCGCAATACTTAGGAGCGGTCAGGGAGCAAACATGCGTGCCAGTCAACACCAGTTCTGAGAGATGTGAAGACCTAGACCAATCCAAAAGAAATCCGAAAGATGTGAAGGCCTATATGAGCCAAGCCCAAAGAAATACTAAAGAAGTGAAGCCCTAAACCAAGCCCAAAGGAACCCCAAAGAAAGCAAAAATAAGTGAAGACCTGAACCAAGCCCAAAGAAGCCCTAAGGAAGTGAAGACCTAATAAAGCCCTAAGCTAAGCTCTAAAAAACACCTAAGAAGTGAAGCCCTCCTTCTCCTCCTTCTCCTCCTTGTCTCATTCTCATCTTCCCCCTCCTCCTCCTCCTCCTTCTTCTTTGTTTCATCCATCGTTATCCGTTATCCTGCTTGCTCTTGTTCTTTTTGTTGTTGAACTGTGAAGTGGTTTCTAGGTTTCCTGACTCGGACAAAAAGGTTTCCTGACTCAGACAACCTGGTTTCCGGACTCACGGCTTCCTGACTCTGGTGTAGGTTTCCTGGCTGGCTTCTCCCATCTTCTCCCATGGTGGGACTCTTTCGATCCCAAAAAGTTCTTCACGGCCGTAGATTGTTTCTCTCGAAATCGTTTACAGTAAAATCTACAGGCCATGCTCCCGCGGCCACGCAGCTCCCAGGTCGACGCACACCCCCGTGTAGCTCGTCCTCGGTGTAGCTTCTCATCAATGCCTGGTCGGACAGATAAGGAACAAAATCACCAAGGAACAAAAAATCAAATAAGGAAAAAAATAGGAGATGGAGTCTCGGAGGATGACCCAAACCTTGCCAAACCTGGAACCAGCCACCACGTTCTCTCGTGGGCTGTGGCCTGCTACCCCCAGGAGCCGACCTACTCGGCCCACCGCAGGTCACACGCCTCCACCTCAGCAGTCTCGCAGCCCAGTTTGCAAAGCAAGGCGGTCACCTGTGATGAGACTAGAGGGAAGGGTGCCTGAGGAAGGTCCATTGAGATTAAAACCACCCAAATGACAAAAGATGAAAACCAACAGAAACGCTTTTCGGAAGGGACAAGCCTTTGGCTTGGTAAAGACCAACCCAAGGAAACTGGACCAAGGGGTCAACCTTCCTTTCCAAATTTAGATATCTGACCAAGTCCTCTTGGTTTATCGACCAAGCCCATTCAGATAAATCCTTTTGGTTTATCGACCAAGCAGGATAAACCACCAACCCCCCCGACCCCCCAAAAACTGGACGATCCAAGGTCCCGGAATCGTCGTTTTTGACCAGCCGCCGACAACCGATCGATCCGGTGTTGGTGCTCAAACCGGTGGACAAGCGTAGTCTACAGAGACTCACTATTACTATGACTATTTATATAGATATGGACCCCAAATAGATAGAAGTTCGTAGATCCCCACGAAAAATGTGTTGGACACCGTTTCTATTCTATCTATCTATTGCGGGACCATTATGTGAGTAGGACAGCACTGCTCCGATTCTGTGACCACTGCAACACTTTATATAGGATGTCTTCCAGCCCACACCCACACCCCGCATGCCAAGCATACTCCCTAGCATCCCAGCCTTTTGCTGATCTGTGGCCTCACTTAGATGATCACAAGCAACCAACGGAGCTTGGAGGAATACAAATCGAAATCGAATCTGGCAGACCATCTGGCAGACCATCTTCATCTACTGCATAATTCTGGACAAGTTGCGTTATCCCCATCACCCAGATCCTGCAGACTCTCTGCATGCCGGACTCGAACCTGTTTCTTTTGTTTCGGTGATCGAACCATCGCTGCCAACGCGCAGCAACGTTGCGACGTGCTCCTGCCGAATCAGATCAGTCAACTTGCCAGCTTGCTTGGCGTCCTTCGAGACCTGGCTCACAAGACACCTGGACCGTGCTATTAGAATTATATTCAAATTTAAACATAATAGCTTCTTGTTACTACTAGTAAGGCACTTGTTACTACTAGCGTGGCACTTGTTACTACTAGCTTCTCTGGCTCATTGGGCCAATCACGTGGGCCTCTTACATCACCGTTCCTCACGAAACGACCACAAGGTTCGCCTCGGCTTCCACGGGAAAGTAGACGGGCGGCCTCGGTCCAGCACATCCACTGTTCTTCCGCGGGAACGACGAAAAAAGGGCGACACCGATTGGCAAAGGATGAAGCTAACCTACCATGTTTTACATGTAAAAATAGCATGGAAATGATAAACCTACCAGGACCTACCACCCAACCTACCTAACCTAACACTCATCATCTCTCATCGAAGCTTCCCGACGCATTCGAGAGGATGTAGACGTAGGCACCGGTCTCGCTAGGGACCCAATGTTCCGGCCCCGCCAACAAATCCTGCATCAAAAGCAGCAAAGTCAATGTGACATCAGGTATCAACCCATATCAACCCTGTAGAAGAGGAGATCAAATATTTGCGGCTTGCTTGAAAGAGTTTCTTCCATAAAAACACATACAACAAGAAAAAACGGACTCACAGTCGATGTGAGGTCTTTTCCGCGGAGCGACAGTCCTCCTTGGGGTTCACCCAAGCAAACTCGCAGGCACCCTGGCGCAGCAGCGCTGGGAGGGTCACCCGCTTGAACCTGACAGCCCCGAAAAAATGCAAGGACACAACAGGCAGACAATGCGAACACTGCAAAACAGAAACCAATGAAACCTCTTAGGGGGTTCTTAGAAATCGTCTAGACTAAGTGGAAAATAGATTGATGAAGGCTTCATGAAGGCGTCCCGTGGCTGACTGCCAATTGCCCCAAAACAGATTCCTAGGAATGGAGAGACAAAGAGAATGCTGATGAATCTGGAAGTTCGCTCAGCCAGAAATGTTCCAGCCTCCCTGCATCTCGCAACACCTGCGTGTAGGCCTGAATAGCGTGCCAATTCAGAGTGTGCTCCAACAGAATCAGTCCAGTCGTTACATGAGGCCATGCCCCGCCAACCTCCTCACCGGAAACCCAAAAAATCAAGACCAACTGATCTGGGAATGCAGCATCAAGCACCAAATCACAAACCGCCCTTATCAAGAAAAGATTCGGATTGACGTCTCCCAAGCCATGATTTATTGGTTTCTGCTAAGATGTTGTGATTTCACATCTAGTCCCCAAAACAAACAGAACCAAACTAGCTGGTCAAACAGAAAGTGGCAACAACAAAGACATTTCTGCCGGTTGGGTTTCCCAAAAGCTCCGACAATTTGAGCCATTGCTGTGCCAAAGTGTTCCAGCTTTGAAACTCATCACAAGTTGGAGTGTTGGGCGCAGTTTGTTCCAAAGTCGGTACAAGCAAGTTTGGAAACTTTTGGTCTAAGGGTTTGGCTGTGGGAGGGATCAAAAAAGATTGTTCATGTCCAGTTTGCACTTGCCTAGGTTATTGAACACGCGATGCCTAGGCATGTGATTGAACACCGCAGCATTTGCGGCTGCAAAGCCCTGAAGAGTTCCAAGGGGGACGAAAGCTAGGCATTCAATACCTTGCTGCAGTCGTAGAAAAGCTGCGTTGGGCTTGAGCGACCTGTTCAAAAGTTGTGCTTTGCTAACTTGAGGCGCTCGCCATGTCAGATCTTTTGAGCCATGGGCTTTGGCATCTGCTGGGGTGGCAGGTGCTAGTTCTGCTCAGAGCGGTTCAGGGATTGCGGCTTTTACCAACGATCTCACTGTTGCTCCACGAGGCAGGGATTCACCAAGAACACCTGCCCCGTCTCGTTTCACAGCTGCTCCAAGTCTGGAAGGATCGAGGAATGGAGTCGAAATGATGTTGCTGGAGCAGAATCAGTTGCTAATGAAGCAGGGTGCAAAGTTCGCAAGCTCGCTCTGAAGCAATGAGTGTCCAAGAAGTTGCACAAAGCAAAATTGTTCCAGTCTCACACTCAATTGCTCGAGGGAGTCGATCCAGCCTTGCAGAAAGTTTTTCTGGACTTTGAGAAAGAAACTAAACACGTGTTTGAAGCCTGGGAAACGCAGAAGAAGTTGTTTGAGAAGTACTCCAAGTTGAATGAGGAATGACGTTTGCACAATCATCTACAAGCCGGGGCTGATTACAAATGGCAGTGGACCAAGCTGTACTTAGCCAAGGCTCAGCCAGTGTCCGGTGACCGAGACATGGTGGAAGAGGATTGTTTGATGACTTGGAGGTACAGAGAGTTTTGAAACAAGCGGCTTGTCAGTTTGCGCAATCCTTTGTTCGAGGCACTAGGCCCAAAATACAGACACGGATGGCCAAAGACAAAGAGCAGCAGCAAAAAAGCGAGCAAGTGCTTTTAGAAGCAAAGAGCAAGTGGGAAGAGATGGACGTGAAGGATGTTTTGTCTCCAGCGTTGTTTGAACTCCTGGGCGCAAAGCAAAAAAGGTCATGCAAAATCAAGGAGGATTCAGCCCTGGCCTTTCTGGTGAAGGACAATGAAGAGCTTTGTCGAAGACACAATGTGAAAATTCTCTCAGAAGCGGCCCGTTCTTCCAAAAGGGCGCCTACGCCTAAGAAAGGCCCTGGGAAGATTAGAGGACGAAGCCAGCAAAGAGGTTTTAGCACTCCCCGTTCAATTCTGAAATCTGGAAGTAGTTCTCCATCGAAGCCAGCAAGATCGTCAAGTGGTGAGAGAACTTCGTCAAAGAAGTCCGTTTTGAAGGGAAGAGTGGGGGCAAGGGCAAAGAGAAAGCAAAAGGCAAAGGCAAAGGCAAGGGCAAGCAGAAGCGAAAATACCACATCGTAAAAGAGGCCGGTGTTACTGGCAAGAAGCCGACTGCTGTAGCATTGATTTTTACAAGTTCTGCGTCGCGCAAACTTTCAGAGCTCGTGTTTATTCTTTGTTGCACAGGCAGGCTTACAAAGGTGTTCACAATTTAGTCCCTTCAGATGTGCTTTGTGTCCCAAAGTTTGTCCTCCTGCATGTTGCCAGAAGTGGTAAGTTCATTCCTACAAGGAAAGCTACCAATGTCAAAGACATGTTGTCGGGCTTGGATACTTTGAAGCGGCAGTTGCTTCTTTGCAGAGTCTTTCAAGGAAATGCTGCGCGCGTGCCAATATGTCGTTTGAAAAGCACGTGGCAGCCACCAGGCAGTGCAGGCATTGATGCTTTCATTCGGTTACTCTCTCGTGAGCTGACCCAGTTTGAACCTAAGACCTTCAAATCCAACCCGGTCTTGGTGTGTCAGAAAAGCCAAAGCATGGTTGCGACAACATGCGGATTTGGTTGCAGTCGTGGATTGCGACAAAGGGCTTGGAGATTGTTTAGTTCTTCGGTCATGGCTTGTTGAACAAGTTCAACTTCAATTGGCTCAGGGATATGTACAGTTGAGTCCGGTGGAGTTGCAAAAGAAAGTGACTGAGCAAAAGTTTGGCACTGATGCCATGGTGCAGTTTTTCTTTTCTTCTGGTGCGCTTTCTTTGGCTGAGCGGGATTTTCTACTCAGCAAGTTTCAGGTAAGTGCTGTTGGAGTCTTCCGCGTTTTAGTTCAGGTATACAAGCAACTAGTTTCTTCCAGGCCAATTTGCAATGTACGCAACAGTTGGTATGGACCTTTTTCGGCTTTTTTGGTGGAGCGTTTGGGGCCACTTGTGCCTCAGTTGGACTCTGTCATTGTTTCTTGAGGCCAACTTTTGCAGCAGCTGAAACCGCTTCGGTGTGATGCCGCTATGAGATTTGTCACGCTTGACATTGTTAACCTGTATCCTTCGGTGGATAGGAAGCACTTGATGTCTATTGTGGGCCCTTTTGTGAGGCAATCATTTGGCCATTCGGCGTTGGGAGACTTCCTTGTCAAAGCTTTGGAGTTGGTGCTGGAAGCTTGCGTTGTTTCTTTTCAAGGGCTTCTTTTTGAGTCGCATGATGGCATTCCAACAGGTTTGTCAGTTGCTGGCATTCTCGCAAACATATACTTATGGCACTTTGACCGATACACGTCACAAATGTGTGGCTGTGATTTGCAGATCCTCAGAAGGTACATTGATGACCTTTTGCTTCTGTGGGCTGGTGACGTGCAAAGTCTGGTTGAAAAGGCGGAAAGTTGGCATCCTTCGTTGAAGTTTCAGGTTTCTGGTGAAATGGAAGTTCTTTTTTTGGACTTTCACCCAATCGCCGTGTGCATTGGAAGTTGTTTGAGAACCCCCAGAACCTTTATCTTGATGTGCTGGAACTTTCGAATCATCCTGCCAGTACTTTTGCAAGCCTGCAGTTAGGAGGAGCGATTAGATGTGAAAGCCAGAACCTTCTTCCTTCTGACTATGCTGCAAGCATTTGATCTTTCAAGCGTCGTTTGAAAGATAGGGGCTTTGACCTCGCTGGCTTTGATCGTTTGTTAGCTCGCTACAGAGCAAAGCGGATGAGAAGGCATGCTGCACCTGGTTTGGTACGGAAAGCCTTCTTGAAGCTGCCATACAACAAAGACATTTCTGCCGGTTGGGTTTCCCAAAAGCTCCGACAATTTGAGTCCAGTTTGCACTTGCCTAGGTTATTGAACACCCGACGCCTAGGCATGTGATTGAACACCGCAGCATTTGCGGCTGCAAAGCCCTGAAGAGTCCCAAGGGGAACGAAAGCTGGGCATTCAATACCTTGCTGTCGTAGAAAAGCTGCGTTGAGCGACCGAGCGACCAGTTCTAGTTCGTTGTGCACCAGCTGACCATCAGCTGATCATCAAGCAATGTGCTGCCCCCTTTTGGGCCGCCGACTTCACCCCTTCACCGACCCGCGGCGTCGCGGCGTCGCGGCGACCCACCTCGCGCCACTTCCGTGGAGCGCCGAACTGCAGCGACGCCGCGGTGGTGTCACCGGTCACCGCCTCGGGGCTCGCGCGACGCGGGACGGGACGTGTCGGGAACCCACTGAAGCACTGGGTCTTGCTTGTGCTTGGCACTGGGTCGGATCTGGTCAGTGGAATTCATGATGGCAAAGAGAAGGACCCCTACTACCCTACAGCGCCAGACCGTCACTCTCAGTCATTCCAAATGACCCCCCCCACCTGCACGGCCACCACCTTGCGTTGCGCGTCCAGAAGCAGGAAGCCGCCATAGGCGAGGAAACACAGCTCTGGAGAGGCACTCACCTTACCACTGGGCTGTCAACCGCGGCAAAAAGGGCAAAAGGGTGCAAAAGGTCTGTACTGGACAAAACCTGACTGAATAGAACAGCGGTAGACTGCTCGAGGATCATACATCAACATGCCTACCAAAATGGAAGGCTGTGGAGGGATGTTCTCTACAAGGTGTTGGTGGAACGGCAGCATGTACACCTGACAACATGGTGGACTCCGACTTGCACACGTATGAAACCTGCAGTATACGCCATAATCAACTTCCTCGTGTGAGAAATACTCATCCGACCCCACTGTCACCATCCGTGTTTTAGATGGCAGATATCATGTCGACTGATTCAAACCATGTCCAAATGGGCTGGCACGGGTCACGGGTGTTTCGGCTGGGTGTTTCATCAAGGCGGCCGTATCTACGAGCACTGAGGGTGGGTGGGTGTCGGCGGCGCTCGGGAACCCCGTCCAGGCGCCGCCAAGAAGTTCTTCTGCAGGCTCTCGGCGGCGTTGGCCGAGTTGACCAGTGGATCAGCCCAACAAAGCTCCTCGTTGCCATTCGCAACGAGGCGAACCAAACCGTGAGAACGGCGTGAGAACGGGGGGCGGCAGGTTCGGAGCCAAATCGAGCTCTTCACGGGGTTTACACTGGAAGACTGGCCAGAAATGGCACACCTCTCAAAGGATTCACGCCTTCAGTTTTTGGAGCCAACTGAGAAGCTTACGTCTTCCGGGTCCAGCTGCCACCTGCCAAGCGTCGACGGCCTCTTTGGGCGCCTTTGGCCAGGAGCTTGGAAGCTTCGCACAGGGGCTGCACTGGCCTTGAAAAGGGCAACAAGAACTTACGAAAAGACATTTGTGTTGACAGAAACAAAAGATCCATTGTATCCAATTGTATCCAAACCTGTCTTTGATTCCCTGCCGCCTGTGCACTCTGTGAGTAAAACGCTGGAGAGCTTGCCCGTCCTGATTGCCAAAAGAGGAGAGTTGTCTTTTGAGGCGTGGAGTGTGGAACTGTGGAACTGGAGACTGCCATTCCTCGAACTTGGTCAGTCTCACCATTGTCATGCAACCACCAAATGCCGTGCAGTTCAACATGCAAGAATCAGTGCAAGCAAGCGACAAAGCCACTTGGAACCTTGGTCTAACACACGAGCTCAGTGACTAGTCACCAGGTTTCGCACTTCTGCAACGAAGCTGAGTTCCGCACTGTTCCTTCTCTAACACTTTCGACTCCACTTGCGCAAGTGCCAGGCCCAAAGGTGCCAGAACTTGTGGAAAAGCCTCGCAAAGCACAGCATTCAGCTTCTCATTCCACACGTCGAAGAACATACAGCAAGTGGCAAGTTGCAGCAACCCCGCTCGACCGCCTGCTCATCTGGAAGCACCAATCGATCTTTCAGTTGACCTTCCCAGACATAGCACTTCTTTTTCTTTTCCAAAATTTGGATCAAACAAAACACCTCCACCCAGAAATCCTCCGAAGAACCACGCTCTCACCTGCAGACACTCCCGACAAGCTGGCTGTGTCGATGGCTTTCACCTCGGGGCAACAAACATCGACCATGACCATCCACCGCTGCCGGCGGTGGACGCCCGCACGACGGACCACCCTCCGTTGGGCACCCCCGACGCCGGCCGCAGTCATCTGTTCTGCGACCTGCCCACCGGTGGCAGCTAGTAATAGCTTCTTGTTACTACTAGTAAGGCACTTGTTACTACTAGCGTGGTACCTGTTACTATGGAGAAAAAGCAGTCGATCGGTCGAAACGATTCCATCTGGCGTTCGATCCAGGCCTTGCTAGGGTCGGACAAAAATCCCGAGCCGAAGGTGCCAACGCCAGGGATATGTGCGGCACGGGCGGCGTCCAAGACCATGTAGACCTGCATGGTGGTGGGGGATGGTACTTTTGTGAACACTAGTGGTCGTCCAACAGAATTCTTGCTCCAAATACTGGGGGGCCGGGCCCGGGGAAACAGGGCTGATGAAATTCTCCAGACGCGCTGTGAAGCATCCGAAAGCACCAAGAAAGCACAGGAATGAAGCACCCTCTGAAAGCATAGGAGTCAGAACAAGGTGCTTCAGAGAGGAAAGTGGTCTTCCAAGTGGCTGGTCATTGGCCATCAATTGGAACACACTGTGATAGAACTCTTGCAGGATGTGAGGTATATCATACTCATCCAACTTCCAACTCATAAGCTGGAACATGATGCACCATGACACATATGTCCCCCTTTCCCAAAATCGCACGGGCCATTGTCTTCGTTCAGTTTCGGCCCGCCTCAGACAAGCCAGCACCCATCGCATTGAGGCAAGTGTCTAAGACGCAGAAATCCAACGCCAGACCTCAGTCACTGCATCCTTTGTGTGAAGCAACAGGAATGCACATGCATTGTAATAGTATCCGCTTTCTCTCCTTGTTCCTTGTGCTGTTTTCGTCGCTGTGTTTCGCTTTGCCGCTTCTTCTAAAGTCTTTCTTCTCCTATTTCCCCCAGATAGCGATAGCTATGGGGTTAAGAGTGAGCTGCGGTGTTTGGCACCGGTGCTGTTTTCGCTGGCTGCGCGTGTTGTGCCGGTGCCGGTGCTGGTGCCGGTGCCGGTGGGCTGTTGGCTGGGTGCGAGCTGGAGACAGGGTGCTTGCGCTTGGTGCCAGTGCTGTGAGCTGCCTGCGCTGGCTGTGGAGGTTGTGGAGACAAGGTGCCGGCACTGGTGCTGGCTGGGTGCCAGTGCTGTCAGATGGTTGTGCGCACTGGAGCTGTGAGCTGACTGTACTCGCTATTGCGACAGGGTGTCGGCGCTGGTGCCAGTGCTGGTGTCAGTTGGATGTGCGCGCTGTCAAGACAGGGTCTGTGCTGGTGCCGGTGCTGGGTGCTGTGTCGCTACTGTGAGCTGTGTCGGTGCTGGGTGCTGGTGCTGGACAGGGTGTGGCATATGGTGTGGTGCTGGTGCTGGTGTCAGCTGACTGTGGGCGCTTTTGGAGACAGGCTGTTGCTGCTGTGCTCACCCCCGAGAGAGGGTGCTGTCAGCTGGCTGCGCGCACTTTGAAAATTGGGCGTTGGTGCCGGGTACTGATGCTGGTGATTGTGGTTCGAAAACTCTGCATTGTCCTTGATATGTTTCAACCCTTGCGCATGGTGCCTGTGAAGCTTGGGAACTGTGCTGTTTGCGCACACATGTTTGCGCGCATATTTCATTCACACGCGCCACATCACATGCCACTGCTTGCAAGCATTTTTGTACGCACATACAGGATTCTACGCGCGACATCATATTGTTTTGATAGGGCAGTACATAAGCTGCAGTAGCATCTTAGTTTGAACTGTAAGTCTGATCAAAAGGCTGCTTGAGAACACGTGTTGTGTCTCGAATGGTGGCTCTGCCTTGCTCTTGCTATGTTTGAACGCTCGTGTGTGATGCTTGCGAATCCTAGAAAGGGTACTGTGTGCGTACATATTGTTGTACTTACATATTCCTGTTGTAGTGTTTCCGCGCACACTTTTTGTTCGCATATACTCTTACAATCTTTTACACGCGACATCATATTCTTTTCGTCGGGGCAACACACATGCTGGAACAGCATCTCTTCTTCTGTGCGCTACAAAACGTGAGTCAAACCACTCGTGTGCCTGTCTGATGGGCGTTGGTTGGGCCCACTGGAAGCTCTCATGATTTTTTGTGATTAAATTACTTGATTGTTTGTCTCAGGTGTTTTGGTTTGTAGAGTTAGTTGCTACCTGTAATGTTTGTTCCGCTGGACCATTAAGGGCGAGGCCACACACAAAGATGCGTTTCCTTGGCTCGGGGAAAGGCGCTGGATGCGGCCAAAACGAAAAACCAAACCCCCAGGTCGCGTCTTCTTTGCCTCCAATTACCGGTTCGTCGTCCCCGGTCCCAGTCCGAAGGTGATATCGTGATATCTAGCAGGTTCGAGATCAGAGCTGTGTGGGTCAGGAATTGATTTCGACCACCGATCTCACTTTAGATCAGGATTTCACCAAAATGTGATCAAGCAGCTTTGTCTTGACCACATCATGCAAAGTCCTGGCAGCAAACATCTTGACCGAGCAAACCAGCTGCATGTTTCGAGACAAGACCATACTACCCATCGGCGACATGTTCGGCCTGCAATTTCGGTCGACGCCATCATCCAGAACTGCTAGCACATCTGGAGGTGCATTCACATCCACCTCTCCATCCGTGCTGAGGGCAGACCTCGGCATCTGCCAAAATGGTCGTACAAAGACCTCATCGTAGGATTCAAGAATGAATGTCCTTGAAGACACAGAGTGTTCTTGACAACCCTGATACCATAGAACAATCTATATATATATACATATAGAACATGTGTTTCTCCGAGCTGCTGTTTGAGCACGACAGAGCCTGTAAACGGTGCTTTGGCGCATCCCATGTTCACGCCGAATTTGTGGTGATTCCCTGCGAAACTTGCACGGAAAGAGGCTCACATGCTGAGGTTATCTCATATCCCTCCTTTAAATGATGGAATAGTTGAAGAGTTGAATCCTGCATATACGATATGCAAAAAAACAATAACCTATTTACACTGAAACATTATATTTATAGTATATGTACTAGTTACTAGTGTGTGTGTATATATATATATATAGTAGTTGTACTTGTATGCATTTATATATTTAATTCAGTGAGATACATGTACTTTTTCAGGCACAGTGCAACTTCATGAAACGTCGCCCAAGGAAGGCCACACCAGAAACTTCACAGAAACAGCTGCAGTGCCTTCCCCCTTCTTGGTCAGGCGACCATCACCTGCATAGCGCTGTCTTGATTGAGCAAGGGAGGGAGGGAGGGAGGGAGGCAGGGATTTGGCAACATGCTAACTTGGATTCGTAGGGGGAAAGCCTCATAGACCCCAACCTCTACCCAGCCCGAAGGGGGTGTATGCGCTGATTGTGATGACTTCCGACAGGAAGCCCTTGATTTGTGTCGTGGCACCGCCATCGAAGTAGGGAAACGCTCCAAAGCTATCGATGTGCTCGTGGAAGGCCTCGCGCAGCGGGCGATAGGTTGCACTGCCCTACCAGGGCCCCCAATTTTGAATTGTCTAACAATAGCCCCTTAGAGGTTAAGGAATGTCCTTTCACCACCTGTTAGGAGGCCCTGGCAAGAGTGCGACCCTCGGTACCCCCGTCCCTGTGAATAGGTGGAGTCTCCAACGGATCGACCATCCGCAGAATCCTTATCAACCCAGCCAGGCTGGGCAGGGCAAATCGGCTTCTCAGGATGTCCCAATCCAATGTCCGGTGTTTCTCACAGACTTCTGATGCCTTGAACGCCACCATCACGTTCTCCTGGTTCTGCTGAATTGCTTGAGTCAGCTTGGCTCCTGTGGTAAGTTTGATGCATCAAGCATTCTCGGCCCTTCAAATTCTCCCGTAATTGCACTTGAAGTGAGAACCCTAATTCAAGTATTGTCTACTCTTGATGCATAAAAAGACACATTGGACAGTGAAACTTCAGGCGTGGGGCGGCTTCATTCGATCATAGACTCTACATCATAGAGATTTGCTTCGATATATACTTCCACGCGAGCCAACCAAAAATGCGCCCGCGTGGCGCCACCCGGCTCTCCCCACAAACGGGTCCTATGCGCGGTTCGAAATAGCCTGAGATCAAATAAGAGGATGAAGCATGCGAAGCAGTCAATGATTCGAACAACAGAAATCGCAACATGGGTGACACTTCGCTTTCTGAGAGAACAAGGAGGTTCCTGCAACTGTTCGGCCTAGCAGCTCCCCATGCTACCCTGCAGACAATGCGGAGGAAATGGACCGCCACAGGTCATGAAGGAGCAGTGATCATGGGGGTGATAGTCCTGAGCTGAACTCGTGAAGCTCCGTGCTTTGGAGAACCAAATGGCTCAAAAACCAGCAACCTGAGCATGTCGCCAACATATAGCATGTTGCCTGCGACCTTGAACAGACCTGTCCCGCATGCGTGAAAACTTGTTCAAGTCCGACGAGACTGTCTCGCATGCTTTGCATCCATGATGCCCTTGTGGCACAAACGCAGCTGCCACTGGTCATAGCAGTGTCCTGCGATTGGTTTCGTCGTGGTTTCGGAGGAAGGGATGGAGGAACATACAATGCCATAAGTGTCCCCCTACGTCTCCTCATTAGGTTCGACAGATCTAAATCACCCACTGGCCCGGCCATGTTGCTTTGCTTGAGTCCCAAGCACAAATCAAAAGCCCTCCATCACCAAGGCCTTCCAGAAGGTCCATTTGGATGTCTATTAAACAAAGGAAAATGGGGTTATGTCTTGTTGATTTATTTGTTGGAGTTCTCTTGGGTGCACCTATGTCTTGCTTGACGGTCTATGGTGACCTCCCTGCCCCCCACATCACCTGGACCAATTCGTCCAATCTAGCTACTACCTAAAGACGGCCTACCCCCCCAATAGCGATGGCCTCCACCTAGTAGCTTCTTGCTACCTGGTAGCGATCAAAGACATACTAAAAAGCTGTTGGACGCTACTAGGGGCTCCTGGCCTTACTACTAGTAACAAGAAGGCTACTAGGGGCTCCTGGCATCGCTACTAGTAACAAGGACGCTACGAACAGGCCTCCGGTTACAGGTGAAACGATTCCACCAAGGCTCCACCAACGCTTCGATCAAGGGGATCACGTTGGAGCCTTCCGCCACCCCAAAACGCCCACCATGCGGGTTGCTCCTCACAGTGCAATGGTTTGGCAGACGGTTCGGCTAGCCAAACACGACACACGGTGGGGTGAAGGAGTGGACACACGGTGGGGCTGATGGTTGATGTGGGCGAGACATATGAGACATATGAGACATGACAGTCATGAGATCCTGGAGGGGCAAAACATATGAGACATGTCCTTTGGTCTCCTCTTCCCAAATCACTTCTCCTCCAACATCCAACTCACTAACATGAAAGTGGAGAAGGGACCCCCCTGCGAAGGACTAGTCCTTTACAACAGCGTCCATGTCCACGTCCAACAGGGGTCGTGGACATGGTCACCTGGTCGACCAAACTGGCAGTCCAGGGGCGGCGACTTCGGCACAAAGTCCGCTTGCATGTCCTGAGGCGAACTCGCCCGGTTTCGCCGGTTTCGTGGCGCAAAGAAGCTACGACGTTCCTGTCCAAGTCATGAAGTGCAACAGCGCAGTGCTTGACATGGGTTGAAATCGGACTTGCTGGGTCAGCAATCCAATGCACTTGGCGTTCTGGCAAACCTGATTAGAAACTCCGAAGCCGGCAGGAGGACCCCTGAGACCAGCCACCAGTGTGCGGCATGTTTGTTACGTGCCTGGGAAACAAAAATAATTGCCCCTCCCAGTGAACAGCTGAGCGGCAATGATCACAAGCGCATCATCAGCATTCAGCGGAGGCAATGATGCTCTTGACAAGCCATCTCCAGCGAGCTCCAGCCACTCCTGGAGGTGTCAAAAGGAGGAACGCTGCTGGTGTTCACATGCCTTCGCTCCAAGTGGATGAGGAACTCTTCTCACCTCCGTTCAGACCCACATGATTGTTGGGGGCTCTCGGATCAGCCGCATGACCCGGGCAGAAGCAAAAACATCCAAAACCAGCTTCAACCCCAACATCTTCCCGAAAACATCATCCTTGAAGAGTGGTGAGCCCTCTGCATAAAAAGCCATCGCGCCGCTGAGCTGAGCATAAAAAATGCTGCAGAGCAGGAGCGCAAAGGTTGGAATCCAGTAGCATCTCCGGGATATCCCCCTTGTGCACCAGCAGAGCAACCTATTCTTGATGAATGAAAGCAAACGAACAGCTCCAGTACAGTAATTCCTCTTGTCACTAGTAGTAAGAATGCTACTAGTAGCGATGCCAGGAGCCCCTAGTAGCGTCCTTGCTCCTAATAGTAAGGCCAGGAGCCCGGGAACCCCTAGTAGTTTTTTGTTCCTACTAGTACCGTAATTCCTTGTTTGTCTTGCAGAGGACAAATAGTCGACACCTTCCTTATCAATCTTCCTTCAACGAGTCTGTGTAGCCCAATAGTGCCATAGTGGTCACAACAACCACGCAATATCCTGTGGCTATGGCTCCCAAATACGGAAGCACCGGTTTACCCAGAGGAACAACACGTTTCGAGAATCTGGAACTGCCAACTTCTCCAGAATCAAAGGATAAAATGACCTGTAGGGCCGACTGTCTCCGCAGGACCCCTGCAGGAGCCTTGGACGAGTTAGCACCACGCCGACGCAGTACTTCTCCTGCCATGCGGCGATGATGCTGCTGTTCAGCCATGACAGACATGGGCTCACCAGGTGATGAAGATAGGTCAAAAGGTGACACACCAAACAGGTTGGTTTCAGAGTATATAGCACAAGCTCTCAAGAGTTTCGTTTGCAACGTTCCCCGTCGTCATCTAAGACTCTATGAAATTGGGGAACCGCAACAGACTCAACAAGCAAGAACAAGGCTCTTTTTCCGGTGGACACAAAGCCCCGGCCCCCATCGAGTCTCTGGTTCCTAAGCGCTTGCCTTGAGTCGAGCATGGGCGGTCAGTGCTTTTTCACACCGGCCCACTCTAACGGCCAAGCGAGACCAAGAGAACGTCATGCATTGCGCATTGGGTTCTATGGCCTTTTTCGGAGAGTGACCAGTATCCTGAGTTACAAACACACCTAAGAAAGTCGGAATTCATCTTCTTCGTAAGGGGATCCGCGATCATGTTATCACCAGCAACCCAACGTAAGAAACCCCCCGATCTGTAAAGATCGTCTTTCAAGATGGCTACGTCAATGGCCGTTCTCTTGTCCTCAACCTGAGAATAGGTACACACCAGTTTGTTGATACAGTCGTATAGCGACCGAGAGTCAACTACTGAGACATAGGGGATGGCTGCCAAATGCCGTTCCCAATCCTTGGATTCCATGATCGTGCCCATCAGTTCGAGCAGGAGATAGCAGCGCCAATGAATATGGCCCAATGCCATGCACCAGTGACTGACATTCGGCGCTCAGGGTGTTGACCGTTTTCCTAGTTGAGTTTTGTTGACTTCCATGAGGTCACTGAAACCATATGTGGTTTGTCTTCTGTCTCCATCCTCTTGTCATAGAAGATCATCACGTAGCCTCCTTGGCTGCTGCAATTAAAGAGCTTGAGGAAGGTGTCATTGATCTTTCCATGTTCAAGCTCATGTCCTGGAAATTGTTTTGTGAAGATGGTCTGGCCGTCCATGGTGTATCAGACCACGTTCTGACACTATTTCCCTTTGTCCATTCATCTTCTAGGACCTCTTCAGTTGTTGTCATTGTTCTTCGGCCTGGTTGTAGGTCATGAAGATCTGGTCCTGGTTCAGCTCCTGGGTGGAAGAGGATTCTTCTAGGAGTGACATGATGTCGTATCCAGTGAGAAGATTGCTCCTCCCAGTGCGTTTGACCACGAAGCATCGGTAGCTACTCCAATCCTCAAGTTCTCTGGCTCGATCGGCATGATCTTGATGCCGCTGGCGGGGTGTTTCCGGGCTTCCTGAGTGATGGAATTCGCCTCGATGATGTCCTTGATGCTTGGTCGTGGGAACACCTGCTGGAGTAAGGCCACTCGTCCTGCGATGTCAGGTCGGCTTTCTTTGGCTAGCCAAGCTAAAGCTCCGATGCTGGCACGAAGTTGCGTGATTTCTTTCTCATCACAGAAGGTGTATCTCTTTTTCTCTCGTTGTTTTTCAAGGTTGATTTCGAAGAGCTTTTCCTGCATGTAGTTTTCCTGGTTCACGACGACGCTAAAGTCCTCTTGTTGCGTGAACATCTTGCCCGTAAACTTTCCAGCTCCATACTGGAACTTACCAAGCTTGTACTTGTTCTTGATCTGGTCCATTGCTTTTTGATGTTCTTCATCACCTCCATGTAGAAGATCATCTGTGGCCACGGCAATGACGCCACTGAGTACCATTGTCCCGCTCTGGGGATTGTGCTTGTGCTTGTAGTAGACGCAAGGGTCCGCTAAGGACTGTTGATACTGCAGCTGGCCTGTCAAGAATTTCTTGAGATGGTTGTACCATGCCAAAAGGACCATCTGTGAGGCCGTAGCAGACTTTTTCGCGAGGTGGAGTGGCATACAAAAGTCGGTCTATAGCGTCTCCACTATGAAAGGCTTGAGTGAAGTCCAGAAAGCCAAGCTTCCATTTGTGGCTTGCCACCAGTTGTGTCACCATGAGAGTTCCTTCTCGTGTGACTTGAGGAGTCGTTGCTTCAATGTCTTCCGAGCCCTCCTCACTGAATCCTTTCATCACATGTCTGGCCTTGGCCTTGCATGGTTCCTCCGAGTCCCAGTCAAGTAGGATTCCTTCTTGCTTTGCCGGTTCTACTTCATGAGGTTCTAGTGGTTTTGGTGTGAGGACCAGTCTGCTCTCCATGATGCGGTGTGGCATGGTTTGTCGAACTTTGGCGGACTCTTCAGGGGAGACGATCGAGTAGGCGCCAATATTGATGTTGTTGTTGAACTCCTTGCCAACAGCCGCCTTAAAGCACTTCTGATTCTTGGTGCTGAGTTCTTGAAGGCGGATTTCCTTTCTTTGTCTTGTTTTCATCAAGCTCTCAACTTTGTTTGCGTAGATCTCGAGGTGCTCGTGTCGTAGTCGCTTCGTCGGTGGTTGTTCTTGTAGTTCTTCGTCGTTGAACTCTTTTTTGTTTGTCCCAGCTGGTTTCCCTGTGTTGGTATTTGCCTGTTGTTCTTCTTGTAGCTCTTCTTGAGGAAACTCATCTTGTTCAATTCCTTGGTCAGGATGTAGGTTTTCTTGCGGTGCTTTGGTCCGGTATCTCTTTGCCGGAGGTGGATATCCAAGCGGTTCTTGAAGTCCTTCGTATATGGGAGCCATTGGTAGTTCTATTGGTGGTCTTTCTGGAGGGCTTCATCTTCGATGTCTGGTGGAAGTGGTTGATCGGAGAGGCCTAGAAAACCTCGTACCGGTTCCGTATGGAGATCCTTCTTGATCTTGACGATGTCATCGAGCCATCCAGAAAGAGCCATGTTCTCCTCTGACAATGCCCTCCTCAGACATTTGATTGGGCCCTTTGTAGTAAACTGTTGCGGAGGAATACGAAGTGCTCCAGTTGGTCCAAGATGTAGGGGTACTGGTTCCTGGTTCCCACGAAGTCGAAGTTGGGGACCTTAACCCAGACACAATCCTACATCACCATGACAATGAAGGAGGAAGCTGAGGGACAGGAGGAATGGGGCGTTGGTGCTCTCGTCGCTCTCAAAGACCGCAGGTTTCAAGAAACTGCTTTGATGAACGCTCCTGAACCTGTTGGTCTCGGGGTGGATCGTGATCCTCAGCTCTGGTGGTAGATGATCACCAAATTTCGTCAAGGTCGTGGCTCCAACTGCAAGTCTTTGGCATCCGGCGTCAACAGTGGCACAGGTGGCATCATCTGGGGTCTGTTGGGAATACTGGGATACCAGATCGCAAAACATGTTTTCATAGAAAAATAGACCACCAACACCAATACCCTCATATCTACTAGTTCCCAAACCCACCACAGTGTCACTCTCCATATATGATCGGGCGGACGGACCGTGAACGGATCCACTAGCTAGATCTGTACAGCCGGTGTGGCCTTCCTCCGGATGGTCGGCTCAGTGGACGAGAGAATGGTCGGCTTGTCCTCGTCGTCTCAGAAGTCGAGGTGCTGGTACACTACGTAGTGGAGCTGCTCTGGTACTTGTGGTTCGCGATCTCCAGGCTGCCCACAAAATGCACCTCAGGTGTGCTTTCCAAATGGTGTGGACGTGTTCATCGATGATGAGCTGCCGGGCTTCATCGGGGGATTCTTGCAATCCCTTTTCCAGTGAACGACTTGGCCACACTGAGTTCTTGTCTGCAGCTCGGCAATGGTCACTGAGTACGATCCAGGTCGGAGAGGCCGGTCTCGATCTCCTCGATTGGAGCCATGAAAGGTCGTTCGACGACCCGTCCCATAGCCTCGGGCCAGTTCTCTCGTTTTCTTGTCCTTGATCGACTGGGTGTACGTCTTCTTCTGTTGGAGGTAGGTGGAGAGAACCTCTGCCGCCTCAGATTCGGTGTCTTCAGAACGCCCTTCATCTTGTAGCTCCATAATGTAGTGCTCGATGTTGTCGATCTCTTCCTGGTCTGCGCCGTGCTCCTCAGGGACCTCCTCGGTGGCGTACACCCCATCATACTCAGTGTGAAAGAGGCCAACTGCTTTCTTGCGATCAGCTCCAAGTTCTGAAGCGGATAACTTGGTTTCGTTCTTTCTCAGCCAGCCCTTGATTGAACTGGGCTTGATGCAGCCATGGGTGTGTGCAACAGGGCCTTGGCGTCGCTCTCTGTCAGCTGCAGCCCATTGATCATCAAGAAGCCTTCATACTCAGGTGGGAGCACGATCTTGTGTTGCTGAACCTTGCGAATTGCATTGTCCCATTTGGCGAAGTATTCTCTCCAGGCTTCATTCTTCCGTCTCCGGAGGTGGTACGTGATGCGGGACATGGCGGTCAACATATGCTCTTGTTGGTCATCTCCAAAACGTTCAGGTTTGTCCATATCTTCAAGAAGACGCTCAGCACCTTGTGGATCTCCGAGCCAGGCAGGATCTTTTGCCCAGTGCTTGTACAGCTCGAAGGGTGCTCCTGTTAGCATCTTCAACAACAAGGGCCCTCGCGACTTGGCCTTGTCCTTGGTAGTCGCGATCCACAACTGGGCCTTGATTTGATCGTGCTCTGGGGTTCGTCCATCCCAGGCTGGTGGAGGTCCGGAAGCCCCTCTTCCTTCTCGACTATCTTCACCTTCATCTTCTACCCGCGCCTATGACGTAGCGGACCGCGACCCTCTTGTTCACTCTCCATTTGCACGAAGCGTTGGAGCCGAGCGAAGGTTTCCCGGTCACTCCCAAGTGCGTCCTGCCCACCGTGAGCCCCAAAGGAACCAGCAGGCGGCGACCCGCTGCCAGGTGGCTCGTCCAAGTCGCCATCTGAAGGCGGGACGACCGTGCGCTCGGCCATCCCAAAAACCTAACCGCTCAGGATCCACCAAGAAAAAGAGTCTTTCCCCAAAAACCAACCCGGTCGGAACCGGGCTCCGCTACCACTATGGGGAACCGCAACAGACCCAACAAGCAAGAACAAGGCTCTTTTCCCGGTGGACGGACACAAAGCCCCCATCGAGTCTCTGGTTCCTAAGTGCTTGCCAGGAGTCGAGCATGGGCGGTCAGTGCTTTTTCACAGACTCATTTCTGGGGGTGTTGCGCGACTTTAGCTGGAACCACGGCAAAACCATGTCCAAATGAATTGTCTACTGTCTACTTGTCAATCTACTTGGGATCTTCTGCTGTGTTCTTGCAAGCGCTAAAATCTTCCGTTCGCTCAAGCATTCAGCTTCCGCCAACTGTCCTCCGGTTCATCTTTCGCCCTGTCTGGCTTCGGGAAGAAGCGCAGCTCCAGCGTGTTCAGGCCTGGGAAATGTGGATGACGCTTTCGACCAAGGACACCATTTGGGGAGGAAGAAAGAGGAGGAGGAGGAGAGAAGCAACACAAAACACAAGGAGATGAAGAAGTGGATGCCAATAGCATTTCAATGAGTGCCCCTTCGGCCTCTCGGGGATGTTCGGAATGTTACAAACTCGCCGACTCGCCCGAACTCCGAACGAGTGCGTTTGGCCTCACGCCGAACTCCGGCCTTGCTTGAGCAAAGGCGTGAGGTTGTAGCACTGCTCTCGACGCACCTCGGTCCGCGGTCGGCGGACGCTCCATCGGTGAAACAGAGGTCAAAGTTTTATTTAGAAACTAGAAGGTGATCTTCGGAAACTTTAGGGCTTTCTTCGGAAACTAATCTTCGGAAACTATGCGGTTTCTTCGGAAACTTTACGGTGTTCTTCGGAAACTGTTAAATGGAAACTAATCTTCGGCAACTCAAAAGTGATCTTCGGAAACTTTAAGGTTTTCTTCGGAAACTGTTAAACTATTCTTCGGAAACTCTACGGTGTTCTTCAGAAACTAATGTTCGGAAACTACAAAGAGTCGAAAAGCAACATCAAACCTGCACGGAAATCTTTCTGCAGATCGCAAAACAAGCATGTATATACCGTAGCCGTTACAAGGTACGTCAATATACCACCCACCTACCCCCCCACCCACCCCCCACCCACCCAGTGCTCCTTCATGCAAATTGGTTGCAACATTGTAAAAGTTCTGAGGAATACTTTCTAAAGTTAGCTTTCTGAAGATCGCGAAATAGTCTCTGAAGATCGAAAATCACAAAATAGTTTCTGAAGATCGCAAAATAGTTTCTGAAGATCGCGCAATAGTTTCTGAAGAATAGTTTCTGAAGAGTAGTTGCGGAAGAGTACCAAATAGTTGCGGAAGAAAAGTTTCAGAAGAATGGAGAGTTGCGGAATAGGATTTTGTTCGTGAAACAGAAAACGAAGCCCCGTTCGTAGCGTCCTTGCTCCTAGTAGTAAGGCCAGGAGCCCCTAGTAGCGTCCTTGTTCAGAGTGCACAAGTTATCCCAAGTTTGGTGGTTTATAATACGGACCCCGACCTAAAGGTGATGTTCTTTTCTGGTGCATTTGGGTCCAGAGCCCTGAGGCGAAAAGGCGGTCGGGAGACCACCTTAAGTAGGTGACCGTGTTCATCCACTCCCATCTCTCCCAACTTCTTCACCTTCCTCTAAAAAAGGCGATAATCCGCTCCAGCCCAGGTCGCGTGGGTCTCTAGACCCGCGCCAAGGGTCATATGAGTCTTCCACCAGTTGGACAAGTTAGGCCGCACACAAACATGTGCTTCTTTCCAAAAAGAGAGAATGATAAGCATCATTGTATGTTTCAATTGATAAGAAAAAGATAAAGATTAATAAAACATATCTATATAGAATCGAAATATAGAACTAAAACGAACAAAAGTGTCTTCATCTTGTCCTTCTTCCCCTTCTCCACACACTCCTCCCCCACATCTTGTGTCGTCAAGTGGTTCCACCAAGTGACATGGAGGTGCTTGGGCGGCTCGATGGCCACGCATTGCCGACCATTCATCTTGCCCTGGAAATATGGCAGTCATGAGGACCCGTACCCAACTGTAATCAGTTCATGCGTTTGATGTAAAGTCATGCGTAAGTCATGTCACTCCAATATGATTTGGGGTCCAGAGTTGAGACTATGGCACAGTATGGCACAGTGTGGCTCGATTCCTTAGTCCTTCTCCACCTCTCCCTTCTTCTCCAAAAAAACCGACACGAAGACGACGCGCCGACCGCTCTTCCGGCGGTGTTCCGCACCTGGACTTTGTGAGGCCAAGCAGGACCGCTCAAGTCACCCCCGTGGATGTGCACCGACTCGGTGGGCTCAAAGGGTCACGACTCGTGGAACCCACGGGCCGCGACTCGACTGAGTGACAGACCGTGCATCCCCAAACAAGAAGGACTCCCAAAGCGACTCGTGTCCCCCACAAATCACGCGGCCGATCCGACGGGTCGCACGGGTTCCGAGGTCGCGCTCCAAGCTCCGGGGCCCGCAGGTGAACCGCCCAGCATTGTTTCTTCCAATGCGCGGCCTGGAAACCGCCAGGAACCGAGGAATGCGGGGATTGATGCGGTGGGAAGGGAATTCCGCAGAGTCTGTCCGGAAGAGACGTACTCACAAGCAAGCAGCACTGGATGTTCCACCTGGTCTGTTTCCAGAAACGTACTGACACGTACATACAATATGAACTCCTGAACCCTCTGTTCGGTGCTACACATCTACATTCTACCTACCTGCTGGGAGCAACCCAGATGAGATGGCCTAGGCACCCTGCATGACTTTACGTGCACCCTGCATGTGAATGTCCAAAAGGTCTCACAACAGCGAAGGTCTCAAAGCAACTGCCTCTGGTTCCATTTCAATTATGTATAGCCCTGCAAAGTCCCCATCAACACAGAGCCTGCGCTGCGAAGGTCAAAGAGAACCTCAGAGGCTGCAGAAGAAGGGTGACAATTCTGGACACTAGATGGTTAGTCCCCCAGCGCCATCCCATAAAACATCATAAAACTAATGTTGCCCGGCCTAGAGGCAATTGGACTCCCTGCATGGTGCCAAACCTGAAAATTAGCACCTTGAAGAGCGCGAAAACATGGAGGATATAAAAGGAACATGAGATGTTTTTCGTTTTCAAAACAGCAGAACCTCCTGAGCTTCCCGGGCGTTGAGGTGCTCGAAGCGTAACTGTGCTTCAGCACGCCAGCGCCAACGGAGGGGTGAAACCTGCGCGAACGACATGACGGTGAAGGCCCCGTTCAGTTGCGAAACCCAAAATGGAAACCCAAAGGGCCAAAGGGAAGAGACACCCAACCTCAAACCCAAAGCCATTGCCTCCAACCTCAATCCGAGGGCCTCCAACCCAAAAGCGAGGGCCTCTAACCTAATAGCAATGGCCTCGAACCTAGAAGCCAGTTTACAAAACAAAAAGAACTCTGGCTCATCCATACCAACCACTCCTTGCGCACGCATCACTTTTTTTCGGTTCACAACTGGCACCACTCTTCCAAGCGAGCAGGTTCGGCTCATCCACCCGATCCAGGCGGCAGGGTGGACACACGAAATGTGCGGGCCTCAGTCACCCGCAGTGGTCAGGTTCATCCACAAGAGGTTGAAAGCACAGGGAAAGAAGCACTGCGGGTGTGTGTGGTGCGCGGGATGTGTTGATGTATGTTGACGTATGTTCATGTGCGTTTCTGGTTGTTTTGCTCATGGTCGGTCCAGCACCAGCAGCCTGGTAGCGCAAAACAGCGTGTTTAATATTGAGGATGTCATTTCAGCCGGAAAAAGGCTCTTCTCCGACTTCTCCACCTGTGATTCAGTTGTCCAGCGCAATGAAAAAGGCGTGATCAACGGGAACACAGTGGTGTCTAAGACAATGGAACAAGGACCAAGAGAGAAGACATGTGACATGTTTCTCTCGTTTTCTCTGAGACAATGGAAACCATTAATCAATCTGAATCACAAGGACCAGCGATATATAGTATATACACCTTTTTCCAGTTGGGTCCCTGGTTGCGAAGCACCAAGACGAGACAACGATTCGGATTTTAAACCTCCCGGAGACTTCTCCAAGCGGTGCTGGCTGACCCAATCTGAGCCCAGTGACACCGCTTTGTGCAGTGCTCCCGACACACCTGAACGGCGACTCGCGCGACGCGCGCGACTGAGTGGGCACACGGAGCGAAAGCCGTGTCCGAGGAGGTCGCCGGGTGTGTGGCGCGCGGATACGGTGCAGCATCAGTCAGCGTCTTCCGTTCGTCACAGGTTCATGCTCGGCACCACTGAGCTTGGCGCAGTTTGTGTGGAGAGAACCTGAAGGCGCGCGCGCGCGTGCGAGTTTCTCAAAGACCCACAGACACCCAACATACCATCCAGACTCTCAAGTGCGGGGGCCTAACTTGGGCTGTGGTTCCAGATAGGGCACAAATCGACCGAAACCTGTGGATTCTGGATATGTACTTGAGCCCCGCCTATATTTGGAGTGACACCAGCTGAATCCGCCAGCCGCCTTTTAATGGTTTGGGTGGGCTCATTTCCGAGGACCCAAGGAAACCAGGAAACCAAACCGAAGTCTCCATCCTCGAAGACCTGTTCTGGTCGAGCCCGGTGGACCCCAACTTGCAGTCCCAGGTGCAGTTGCACACGCGACAAACAATCAAGCCCGGGCGGCCTGAGTGTTCAGCGCATATTTGGGGTGTTGGTGTCTTTTTCTCCATGCCAAAGCGGAGGTAAACTCAGTGTGTTCCACAGAAAGCATGCCAATTTAACATAAACTGGAAATTCCCAGGACCACACAAGAATATACGTTTAATTCTATTGCCATCTTTGCATCTGAGGGCGCCGATGACTGAGGCCGCACGCTGTTTGGTACAATTTGTTCGGTCAATCCACAAATGCACTTGATTTCCCGACCTCACAGCCAAGCGGAAACTTGGCCAAAGAGTGCTCACAAAAGTTCATCAGCTGGAACCCCTCAATGACTCCTGTTAGAAAATCTTCGACCTAAAAGGACACTGAGACGCAAAGGCAGTCAAGAGGCTGTCCGTATTTCCCAGGCACCCACCAAACCCCCCAGTTAGGTGTCTCCTTTTAAGTCTACCGTACAAAGATCCCAATTCTCACCTTCAGCCGCCTAGCTGCTCTCCCCACTGGTCAGAAACATGAATCAAATGCGAACCAGTTCATGTGACCCGGCTCCACCGGGCTCCCTTGCTGGGCGGCGGCTTTGGCGGCTCCTTGGGCGGCTCGGGGAGGTGAGCTTCATGCGCTTGGCCTGTCACGGTTGCACCCTGAAGAGTCTGAAGTGGATGGGGATCTTCTGCAACGCTATGTGTATATATATATATATATGATACTATTCAAAAAAAACAGAGACAGCATGTTACAGGCTCCAGGTGGAGTGTTTTGCAAAAAAAAGAAACGAACAGTCGGCTGTTTTGGAGCGTTGGAGAAGAAACAAACGCACCGGCTCTCTCCCCCTCCGAGCTCCAGGGCGCCTATGCTCGCAGGCGACCGTGGCATGGAGGTCGGACCGCTGGGCGGCGCATGGCGCACCCCGTTGGTGGCAGGCCGGGTGGTTGGCGCTGGGACCTGGCGAGAAGCCGCAGAAGCCGAACGCGAGAAGCCGGTAGCCCCAATCCAGTTGGAGTGTGCGGGGGTAGGGAGAGCTGAAGACATGTTTGACCACATCGTTGCCGTTGAGAGTCGACTTTGAGAGTGCAAAAGGCGAAGGTCCCAGTGGTCACATGGTTTAGGAGTCTTTGGAAGCGGTGTCCATGCACCCTGGTCAACAGTAGTTGGCAGCAGTTCACCGTTGGGAACGAGTTTGATCCATGGCACACACCTTACACGAGTCCGTGACTCCTGCTTCTCACCCACGAAAAAGGAGCCGAAGCTCTTGGAGGTTCTAGGACCTGACCACTCCGGGCACCGAAGAACGGCCGCAGCGCACGGTACGACCACCTGCCTTGGCTGGCTGCACTGGAGCCTCCCAGGTACCGCTCCCCAACGGCACCTCCACCGTGGGTGGGATCCTCGTTGCGGCGCAAGGGAGCCGGATTTCCCCGGCGCGCCCCACCCGCCACGGGCCACACCCCCCCCAAAACGACAGTCTGAGGTGCCCCGACAGTCTTGGGCGCTTCATCCTGAGGAGGTGGAAGTGGGGAAGAAGGGGTCTGAAGCAGTCTGGGTCTCCGTCATGAAACATGGGTCATGAACTTG
Source organism: Durusdinium trenchii (assembly GCA_963970005.1). Taxonomy (NCBI): domain Eukaryota; class Dinophyceae; order Suessiales; family Symbiodiniaceae; genus Durusdinium; species Durusdinium trenchii. The sequence goes on from CAXAMN010008680.1 coordinate 234,524, forward strand.
CTGTTAACACTCCAGCATGTGAACATACATTAACTTGCCACTGGTTGACTCTTCGCAGCATCTACAGGAATGGTCATTCGTCTACAGCCTCCGAAGAAAGCCCTCCCTCCGAATCAACCATGGGATTGCGGCATAGCAGGTGACACCCCATGTCATTCACGTATTCACCATGTATTAAAATCAGACAACGTCAACAATATATAGCTAGTAGTAACAAGTGCCACGCTAGTAGTAACAGGTCAGGTGCCTTACTACTAGTAACAATAAAGCTAGTAGAAACAAGAATTAAATACAAACAATAAACTACTAGGAACAAGTGCATCGCTACTAGTAACAAGTGCCTTACTAGTAGTAACAATAAAGCTAGTAGAAACAAGAATACTCTGTAATCAGATCTCATCGTCTCGGGCCCCCCGGCCTCGGGTCGGAGGGCGCCCCCACAAAGCCGCTGGGGTCGAAGGGTCGCCTCGGGGACCGACCGTTCGGCGTCAGGCATTCGGGGGGGGGGTTGACAGCGGCCCCCCACAGGGCCGTGGTTTTTTTGCTTCGGATCTCGGATCTGGTGTGTTCTTTTTCAAGAATTGTTGCATCAAAAGGGGTCTTGTGTTCTGTTGGATCGACAACGGAATGTTTTTCTCAAAAGCGAAGGGTCAATTGAATTCTTGTGGTGCTTTTTGGCTCTGCCAGTCAACGTATATTTTTGGTGAAGCCACCAAAATGTTCCTTGTAATCAGCTGAACCGTTGAGTTGGTCGGGTAGGCCAAACTGTCCATGCTCCTTTTTGACCATGTGTCGAAACCACATGACACCACGTGAAACCACCAGCTCCAATCTTCACTTCCGCCTTTGAAATGGACTGAGCAGGTCCTCCTGAGGTCCCCGACTTCGCAGGCTCGAGCGCCGGACTTCGCCCACCTCACTGGCTTGGATCTCGGGTCGATGCGGCTGCGGCGCTCTGGCTGCGCTTTTAGGGGCTCCGGCTGGACGTGGCTGGAGGCTCATCATCTTCGATGATACTGACCTCCTCATCACCTGAAGCCCCGTGGCTCAGGCCAAGTCAAGGCAAAAGAAATCCACCAACTTTCCCTGGTCGAGCCTGCAGGCGCTGGTACCGGCGCACCGACCTCAGGAAATCTGGACGGCAAGAATCTGCAAACGAAAGACCATCACGAATCCTTGACTGGTGGATCATTGCACACACTGAAGGCTTGTATAATACAAATGTACAACATATATATATATATTTATACACTTCCATATATATATATATACACATATATGAGGATGGCAACCAAAAAAAGTTCTTCAAAACAATTGGACAGGCCGTGCGCCCGTGCATCTTCAGCCTCCGTGTCTTCTTCCTCCTCTTCCTCCTCTTCCTGTCCAAGAGCTTCTTCTAGACCTCAACGTCTGCGATCGACAAATGGGCATCGCGCACATAAAGGCAGAAAGGTGTCCCCAAATGAAACCAAGTGAGTGCTCAATCTATGTTGAGGTTCCGACCCGGCTGTCCACCAGCAGCCTTTCACAAAGGCCCAGGGCAATGAAACAGCCCCACACATCCAGGATACACAAGAAACCCAAGAAAGAGCCTTCATTGAGCCGAGTGAAGCATGGCAGGTTTTGCTGTTCACGTGCCCAACTCAGAAAAGGAGTACATGTTGCTTCTGCATCACAACAGGCCTGGGCATCCTCCTTGTCTTCCTCAATAATTGCGACACTCGAAGTAGTTGCCTCCAAGTCATTTGTTGCGCTTGGGGCAGTCTAGGTCTATACCTGTATGCATCTATATACTGCATACAATCATCCATATTTTAAGACATGCACGCTGTGTCCTGTTGCCGCACTTCAGGTGCGCTTTGCGTTTTAGAGAAGCAAGCTCAACATCCACCTGCCTTCTTGGTTCGTTTATTCTACATCAAGATCAATATAATTACCGAGATAGGAGATCAGAAAACTCTTGAACTCCCGTTTGGAAATCCTTCAAAAAAGGACCAGCCAAAGCCCCTGATGTCCCCTAATGTCGCTCGAAAGCAAGCATGACCAGCACATTAAAAAAAACAATAGCCTGCTTTTTGGGGTGGCAAACATGTTTCAGTTGGCACTTTGGGCTTCTTTCCATCCACAACCCACTCTGGACCCACAACCCACCGACCTCTGCTGCCGTGGAGTTGGGTGACGCGGAGTTCGCGGGCACGTGCCCCGAGGAGGACACGACCACCTCACCGGAGCTGGACCTGGAGTGCACCGGGCGCAGCCCGCGCAGCCGCCGAGCCCAGTTGTGTCTTCATTTGGACCAGCAAAAGAGAACTTTTCAAGCTCAATTGTGTGCTCCAAGCGGGAGTGGGTGCTTGTTGGTCAACACCAAGGCACATAGGAGATCTTACCAAGTCTTACATGCCCCGTGGATGCTTCCTAGGTTGGGGGGCCTGATTTGGGGGGGTTGATGTGAGATTGTTGGGCGGTGAACTTGTCTAAGGTCATGTCTTGGACAATCTTGGTAAACGATGTACAATCAAATTAAGAGCAAAAATCATAGAGCATAGCCATCATTCCATCATACAGAAAATACTTTGTAAACTCTGAGTTCGCTGATTCTATGGAACGCTTAGCTTCCCCACTGATCGCCGTTCGGCCGCCAGGCGAAGAGCGCCCGGGCCTCCCGCTTGTTCGGGCCCGGGAAGCCCAGATCATTTGGAGTTCCAAAAGAACCCCGCCCGGGTTACTAGTAGCTTCTTGCTACTAGTAGCAATGGCCTCCACCCTGGTAGCTTCTTGCTACCCCCAAGAAAGAGACCAGTGGCCAAAGATCAATCAGAGATTCCGGGCCAGCTGAACCAGCTGGTTTGGCCTCTCGGCCGACGCCTCCCATCAAAAAAGAGAGAGAGAGAGAGAGAATCATGATTCCAAAACCTGTGAGGCGCTCGGATTCTTGCCTTTTTGGTCAAGGACCTCATAGTGGGGGAATCGTCCCTCTCACACCCGACGAAGCCGACCAAAGCCCCCCGGCGCGTTCGAATGGTCGGCCTTGGCGATGAGTTCCCGACAGTTGTCATTCATGTGGGCCAAGGGCTCCCAGGTGGACTCCTCGGCGTTTCCGGCGGAACTTTGTGTCCACGAAGATGTGAATATGGTGATGATGAGGGCGTTTTTGGTTCGTCCTGTTGATGATCCTGATGAACAGTTGGGAGCCGTAACATACACAAACGTCTTTTGCGGCTCAACTGAAATCAGAATCTCTAGGACTCTGCGGCACTTGAAAGGCTCAATTGCTGAAACTGCACTGGAATGTAAAGAACTTCTTTGCGTCGATGTCAAAACCTCTGGTTGACTCTACATTGGCAGCTGAGAAGGGAACATCTTCAGGATAGCCTTGCCACTTCACCAAGAAGAGCCTGGAATGCCACAGCTCGTGCTCCAGAGAAGGTTGGTCGCACCACACACCCACCCACCCACCCACCCAAACATGCCAAGCGTGCTCTGAGCCATCCTCATTCTTTCGGTATCTGAGGATGTCCTCGACCTCGAATTCCTGTGCTCTAAAGTGCCCGGCGTTTCCCAGCTGAATCTGATTGAAGCTATATATACAGTATATATCTATACAGTGCTGTTGCCAATTTTGCAGACATCGAAGACTGCTTTGATCATTTAAAAACAAACAAATCACAACAAGTCCTCCTCTTGCAACTGATCATCATCCTGTGCGCAATCTCAAGAGCAATATATCCTGTAGATTCTTCGTAACTGTCCTCATGCTCAACACCAAAGGTCTGATGAGTCTCACACCAAAAATCTGGACATCCGCACCCCCACAACCGTCCCGTCGCGCCGTGCCCGCCGTGAAACACGGGGCTCGTTCGCCCGGCTCCCTCGCCTCTTCGCCATCCATGGCGGGTCGGTCACCGAGTCTTTGGGTTCTATTTGCTTCCTGATATGATTTCCTCAGCTCTTAGCTTCTATAGTCTTTTCTTAGTGGTGTTTCAACATGGTTCCCAACCCGTTCAGTTTTGTCTTCCTATACTCGTTTTTCTTTAGACAGCACAAGTTTGGTCTGGCTCAGCAAACCCTAAGGTGGCTCCAAGAAGATGTGCAGCTAAGATTTGTGGAACTCCGAGTCTACAATTTGAATGAGTTTGTTCGCTCAAATTTATACGAACTACTCTGGCACAAAAGCCTGCAGTTAGCAATAACGCACACATGCCAACAAGCGATGCACAACCGCACCAGGCACAAAACCGTTCCACGCACGGACTCATGGTGTCTATATGACAGTGTTGGATCACGCGCCCTTACCAGGACCACAAGTTGTTTTTCTCGGTTGCCGCCACGCTCCAGGCTCCACTCAGCACCCATCAAGTCTTGGAGTGCACGAGTGGCGAGTGGTAAATGGACTCGTCCGCCTCACCGAGTTTGAACTCAAGAAGCATTCCAGTTCCAGATCAATTCCAGTTTTGATTTCAATACGCTTCAATAGGCCAATGACAGCTTATCTCCTTTTTCCCCAAACGGTAGTGGTATCAAAGCCGGGTGTCCAATCGTGCATTTTGACTGCGCGCAGAATCTGGTTGGCCGAGCGGGTGCTCTTCCAGACTGCGCGTTTGTTGCAGCGCCGTGCGCACTTTGGGACTTGGTGATCGCCTTTCGCGACAGGCGCAGTGGTCCAAAGTTGACTTTTCGTGACAGGCGCAGAAGATCGGAGCAGCTTTTACGTCCATGTGCAGATTTCGTGGCAGGCGCAATGCTTTGGACATGGTGGTGGTCTTCGGTGTGCTCTGACTTCGTGGCAGTGTGCATGAGCCCGCGCCATTGGGGAAAGGGAAGCAGCGGCGTAAAGGCGACATGTCGTTGGGGAGCGAATGATTGGCGGTGCCCACAAGGCTTGATGTTACATTGCTGTATCTGGTCTATGGCATACAGTGTGG
>CAXAMN010008680.1:239454-258557 GCA_963970005.1 Durusdinium trenchii
CATACAGTGTGGCGTAACGATGGCTGGGATGTCCCTGTGCCATGCGGCTTTGCGCGGCTGAGGATTGATGTTACATTGTTGTATATACATAAATGTTTATATACAGTGTGTATATATATATATACATATCGTCTGTGGCGCACCATGTGGCCAAATTACGTCCACCAATTTCCTCTGAGTGCCAGGTGCACCTATGCCATTGACCTCTCCACAGCAAGTCTCAGAAAAGTGTTCTTGACATACCTTCCTATGAGATACTGTACACCCAAATACTGGTGCGCTTGTCTTTCCAAGCTCCCGGGCCATTCGTCGTCTAGTGCTTTTTTGGGGGGGAATTCCAATTCCAGTTCCAGTGGGGAACACTACATGTGCACAGCAAGGCAGTTGTCTGGAATAAGAAATCTATAAGTTGCAAATGGATGTGACAGTAAGGGCAACTCCAGCAAAATGGGCTGGATGTCACTGAATTTGAAGCCGGGCTGGAACTCACTCTTGTTGATCTCGCAAGGGTGCAGGGTATATCACGAGGAGGGAGACAGCTTGAGATGGGGAAATCTCTCTCCACGCAAAAACAGTCCATGACGGGTGTTCTTCCACCCGCCAACAACAGAAGGAAAAACTGTACATGAAAATACTGGTAGTTATATAGACCAACTACGTGTATAACTATAATTCAAAGACTGCCATATCAGCTCTAATGCCGGATCGCAGCACACCACGCGTCAGAATGGTGCGCACAGCGCCCTCAGAAATGCACCTCGATCATCACATCGTTCTCCTCCGTCTCCCCCTCCTCTCCGTACCCCGAACCCAGCGCCAGCGACGCCACCCTCAAGCAACCGGCCAATTGCCCCGCAAAGGCTTGCACTAGAAACACCGGCGGCGATCGGCCCTTGGCTAGGTCTGCCACAGTGTAGCCATGCCTGTTTGCTGAACTGGCCAGAAAGCTTGGAAGTTACATGAAGTAGCTGTCCCATCATCTCTTCTTTCAGTACAAATATGTACAAAATGATATTCCTTTTGTTCAAGTCCAAGACACGAGTTGCGCAAGTCCAAGCGTGCGCCCCTGGCAATGAGAGCTGCGGCCGCTTCATACTGTCCCCCCATCACTGCTTGCATCAAAGGAGTAGCACCCTTGGCATGGAAGCTCATTCTGCTGAAGTGTGTCTGCTTGCCAAAACGATGCTTCAGGGCCATGACTTTGACCAGCAGTCCCACCGGATGTCTCACACTGAGGTGGAACTGCTCATTGACATCGGCCCGCAGATCCAGCAAGGTATCCACCAGCTCCGCACTGCAATTCCCGAAGCAAGCCGCAAGCCAAAACGCATGGGACACATCAATACTGCCCTGCCTCATGCCACTGGCACTGCCACGCACGGCCTGGGCAACCAGTTCTTCCAGCGCAGCGGTGGCTCCATACATGCAAGCAAGATTAATCGCCAGCACTCCATATCCACCCTCGTGATCCGCGGCATGAGGGCTCACACCACCCACTTCACAAAGGAGTCGGATTCCCTCGGGATCATTGCCGATGCATGCTCCCACCAACTGTGTCCCGCTCAGTTCAGCTTTGGCCTCTATCAAAATGCGGGCGACCTCATGATGTCTGCAGGCGGCAACACTCGTCATCACCCTCCATTTGGGCAGCGCTCCTGCCATGACATTGTCCTTCGCAGCCTTGACATTCGGGTTCGCACGCTGTGCCAGCAAGGCTCGAACCAAGTCAGGATCACCACGGCAACCAGCATAATGCAAGGGGGTCCAACCAACCTGGTCCACCTCCGTCACCTTGCTGAAGCCGTTGTTGTAGAGGAACTTGGACACGGTCAGGGCACCATCTTTGAAGGGGTCGGCGTCAAAGCCAGGAACAAGGTCATACATGGCCGGCACATGAAAACCCCTTAGAAAAAGAGGTTGATGGTTCAAAAGGACCCTATATCCCACAAGGTCTCCTGACTGCAGCAAGAATCGCAGCTTTCGCTGCAAGGTCTTCAAGAGAATCGGCCCGAGCCTCTGGCGGTCTTCCTCCACAGTGAACTGGCCTTCACCCGGCGACCCAGACCCTGGAGTGGCTAGTGGAGAGCAGATCAACTCCATCTGCTTGGCACTCCGGATCAGGACCCAGGAGCCTTCTGGAGAGAGCTCCCGACAACACCTCTCAATGCGGCACCAGCCTCGGGATGCCCAGCTCTGGGGGCCGAGCAACTTGGAATGGTCTTCGCTTTCGATGACCGGGCAAAGTGCAAAGAAGAAGGAGCATTGAGCGACATAGAGCGGAATGCTGTTCACCGCCTTGGCGAGGTCGCTCATCAGTCCGCTCTCAACAAGCTTGTGCGAAACTAAATGCTCCAGCTGTGGGCAGGAGAAGTAGTCATACCAAACAAAGAGAGGGGCCGATTTCAGCTCTGCAGTCGCGAAAGGCTTGGCACTTGGCAAAGCAACCTCGGTCCGGACGTCCAGTTCCTGAGTTGAGATCGACACAAATAGACAGGGCATGCGGTTTTCGATTGGGGTACGTTTACAGAATCGAAAGATGCGATCTTGTAGATGTGTTTCCCTTGTTTCCCTTTAAAGAAACAAAATCATACAAAATTCATCCAGGAATCTATATATTGCACTTCGGACATGAGATGCCTCAAAGCATCTTGTAGCACACTGAACTGGATGAAATCGGGGTCTGGATGGCGTTTACCCACCCACTGGTGTGACACAAACAGGGCCTTGCCCATAGTCTTGTCAAATTGAACCAGCAGGCCTTGCAGCTTCAGTGCCTCATGAGGTTCCAGGGTTGTCATGGACAGGATTGCACTCACAGGCACGGTGTACATTGGGAACAGCATCGGCTCGGCATCTCCGGTGCTGTTTTGAAGTGACTTCGAATGCTCTTCCAGCGGTGTCGGCCGTCGTACATGGCACGGCATAGCACTGAAACTGTGGTGCTGTCAGGGAAAAAGCGCAAAAGGGGTATCAAATCATGGAGAGTCTTGAGCAATGTCCAGCGCACAAATGCTCACAGCAACGGCCTTTCCCTTCGGCTCACAAATGCTCACATCTGCGTACCCACAGTTTTATCTCCTGGAGTCACGTGCCATGTACCTGCCTGTCGGAGCATTGCTCGGGGGGCTCTCCGGTGCAGAAGTTCAGAAGTGGTCCCTGGCGCCCGAGAAAATAAGCCTCTACGCATCTCAATAAAATCAGGGGGAGAGCTCTGAATCCAAAAAATATACAGAAACACAATTGCATGCTGAGCTTAGGATGCCACAATGCCATGTGTGTCACACCCATGTAGAACCAAACATATATATATATATATACATATAATAAATACATACTTCAGAGCGGTTCCGCTGTCCAGCGTCTTCTCCAGATGAAATCAGCACCTCACCAAGTTCCGGAAGCTTTGCGCTGTCCTCTGTCCAGTGCCAACAAAAACCACTGGCTGACCTCCAGTTCTAGGTCAACTGTCTGCGCTCCATGTTGGTGCGGAAAAGAAGGAATAGAATCTAGAAAGAATACACCTCAAGTCTACTGACGGTTGTCAAAATAGGAAGACTCTCTACGTGTTGTGATGAGTTCGTGGTCTAGAGTCCGTTTCCAAAGACAAGGGTTTGTAGGGAGTTTCTCTTCATTTTGCTCATTTGAGAAGTTCTTGCTGTTGCAGCAGCTCGGTGTGACTAGGAGAATCTCCAAGAAAATGAGCATCTTGGATGATTTTAACGAAACTCGACTATCTAAGTTTATTTGCTTGAGCCTCTGATACGAACTGCTCTGGCACACAAGCCTGCAGCTGGCAAACACACACACCCACACATTCATTTATGCATGCATGCGGACAAGGGATGTGCCATGCACAAACCGCAACAAACATGCATGACTGCGGAAACTGGAAATCTGCCCAAAACATGGTGCATCTAGTCGTCAGATGGAGAACACACTCCCTACGCAGCAGCGGTCAAGCATGTGAATGCGTTGTAGCCTTCTCAAACGCCCGAACACCTTGGACGAACCATGGAGAAGGAACACTTCTGAAAGCTCAGAACTCAAGACCCTCTTCGCAAAAAGCAACATCAACCCTGTTCCCACAATTCGCCGCCGACCTTGTGGAGTCCAAATGAAACCCCACTCCAAATGAACCTCGAAAAACCGCCCATGGATGTCGGGGGGTCTAGTGGATGGTCTGCGGCTCACAACCCCGCAGCCGGAGACCAACGCCGGTCTCCGGACTCAGAACGGCCCGACATTTTCTCCCCACCTTTCTGTTCCTTGCAGCTGTTCTCGCAGGTCTCAGAAAGTGGCGGTATCTTAAGGTGGGGCATCTGGCGCAAGTCATTACACGCAGTCATTGTTTGTGGCAAAAGCCTTTTTCGCGTGGTGGGCCAGCTGTTCTCATCAAAGTGCCCCCAGCCAGAAGCCCCTGAGAACTGTGGGTCAGCGGCACTCAGCCAAGAAGAGTCTTCACCTAGGTACGCTGGACATGCCTCTCAATCAAAGGGAGAGCTCTTGAATCCAGAGAAAAAGAAACATTCAATTGCATGATGGGCTTGCGGGATGCCACAATCCCATGTGGGTCACACCCATATCGAAACAAACATGTGTATGTATATATATATATATGTATGTAAAGTGTCCGTCCTCTCGCTTGCACTTTGGGCGCGAGGCCACTTCCTTTGCTTGCATTTTGCGCAAGTGTGTGTACCTGTCAGAGTGGAAGCTGTCCAGCATCCTTTTCACTCGAATTCAGCAACCTGACCAAGTTCCGGAAGCGGAAGCTGTCCAGCGCACTTCTGTCCAGTGCCAACAAAAACCACTGGCTGACCTCCAGTTCTAGGTCAACTGTCTGCGCTCCATGTTGGTGCGGAAAAGAAGGAATAGAATCTAGAAAGAATACACCTCAAGTCTGCTGGCGGTTGTCTCAAAATGGGAAGACTCTCTACGTGTTGCGATGGGTTCGTGGTCTAGAGTCCGTTTCCAAAGACAAGGGTTTGTCGTCTATTGTGAGACACACTCATATTGCCCAAATGGCCACATTCTGAACAAGCAGCACTCAGCTTCGAACCTGTCACATAAACCATTGACAAGGCTGCACCAACCTGAACAAGTGCTTTCACCTACCCAACACTCTCATCAGCCCATCAGCTAGGCAAGTAACTGGAGTGTTCAAAGATGGAATTGAATCCCACATTAATCTGTCATGACCGTGACACAATGCACCTTCCTGTCTCAATCCCACAACCCTCATTTGCATTTTGATGAATATTCTCTGAGCCACCTCTATGCTGAAACAATACCATCATGAGAATCCAAATGTGATGTTGACCCTGTCCTTGTCGTCCACGGTGTCGTACTTCGTTAACAGCATCCCGTCAATGCCACGAGGGTTCCTATCAGGCTGGAGGGTTCCTATCAAACCCTCCTCAAAGGCCTCCATACTCCATGGGGGACTCCGTGCGAACTGTGTGATCCGCTTCTGTCTTAGGTGAAGAATCCCTCCACCCTACCGCTCCTCGGATCGGCAGAGAGATCCACCAAAGATCGGTTGAACTTGGAGACCTGCTCAGGACCAGCGAGCTTCGGGCCCGACAAGGGGGACGGCCTGGTTGATCCTGGCACTCCCTAGAGCAATAGAAAGGACCTTGTTAAAGGGGTCCTTGCCACCGAAGGGTTCTGCTCCTGTAAATGATGCCTGAGGAGCTCAAGATAGATCAACAATGTGAAGATCTCAAGAGTCCCCCATGTTGCAAGTCAGCAAGTCAAATGAAGTCAAAGAAGAAACAAATTTCAAGTCTCTGCTGTCTTGAGCACCATATCGGTATGAGAGATGCAGTGAGCCATACAAACGTCCCAATAAATCCCCGTTCGCAGCCCTTGAACCATCGGCCTGATCAATGGCATCATTGCCCACCAGCGCTTCACCAACGAAAAGCACCTCCGAGCACAGCATGCAGCAAACACCCAGCTGCTGTTTGGCGTTTTGAAGCGAGCGCTTCCCTTGACCATCTCATGAGCCCATGTGCCGTCCATGTTAGTGTTGCATCCAACTGACACAAATGGACCAGGTCAGGTTGCACCAGGTCAGGACTGTTGATGGCAACCAGCTTTGCGAGCGCTCGCATGAGCGGTTCATTGTCCTGACTGCAGGTGGTTTGAGACTGCTGCAAGAGAGACCAAGAAAAAGAAACCTGCGAAAGCATGCGAAAGCTGAAGTCGCCTGCATTCGCCCTGCAGTGTCAACCAGAACAACATCATGACCTGGGAGCATCTCTGAACCAACACTTCCTGCAGAAACTCAGGATGCCATCTTCCAAATTCCTGCAAGGGACTGTCATGGAGAGCGTCATCCCTTCCCTTAGGTAGGAAATGAGGGCGTGGCCATTGGATTTTGCATGCGCGATAGCATTCTTCGCAATGTCCGCCGGATCCTAAACAAGCAATGACACCGGACCGCTCATTGCTGCTCGCCGGCGCAAGCAACTGCTGGGTTGGGCAGTCCTTGCCGTAGCCGCGCTCAAACAGCGGCACGTCCAAGCACCTGCTCAACGGCCAATGCGTTTGCGCGAGCATGTTCAGACAGACCAAGACATGTATACAGTTTCCGAGCACAGTGATACAAGCGACCCTAGTGCTTGATCTCGCCTGGAATGCGTCTTCAGCTGCTCCACAGCTCCAGCGCGGAAGGTGTCACAGGCACAGATCAGCACATCAAGGCCTCCCTTATGCTTCAAGTAGTAGGCCACCTGCATCAACAAACGAAACGTCACTTGCTTAGCTCCCTCTTTCGGTTCCACAAACCTCTCCACCGACTTGAAGTTTCTGCCACCCCCGCCCAGGTTCCAGGTTGCTGGCAGTCTCCAAACGAAAGGCCGGCCTTTGCCAGGTTCGTGGACTTGCCCACACCGTTCACGCCCAGAAAAACAATGGTGTACACCTGGCCAAGACCGACCGAACAGACCCCGAGATGGACCCGCCAAAGGGACCACCCTTCAAACCGCTTCTTTCCGTGACCCGGCTCTTTGAGGGATCTCAGGACGGAGGCGTTCTCCGCTGGACTCGCCGGCCGAGCGTCGAAGGACTCGCCGGCAGGACACGCCCGGCGTTCTTCGCGGCGAGCGCTGCTCGTAACTGAGGGCCACGGCTGGCACTCATCATGCGGGTGAGGGAGATCACAAGTGAAACATGTTAAGACTTAATTGTTTAACCACCAAAATAATGGATATGGACAAAACTAGTTTAGGTGGACTGGTGATGCAGCTGCCGGGGCACGACATCCTCTACGTTCAATGCGCTTTTTTAAGCGCCAAGAGTTGCTCTTGAACTGCTATTTCGTTCGACGAGATTTCTGCAAACCGCCGGTCTGGCTTCAAATTGGCCGTATCAATTGGAGTTGGGTTCTTTGAAGAAAAGGCATTGTTGATCCAGTTGAAACGAGGTTGAGATCCATGCATGTCCATGGTCCACGGTTTGAACCCGATGCAATTGTTCTTAGGGACTCTGGGACTTTGGAAGACACATCTATTCCACATGAGAAAAACACACAGTCATACAAGGATCTTTGAGAAGCCAGCGGCTTGGCTGGTCAACTTCTTCCAACATATTCCAACATGGTAAGTCCAAGCCCTTGCAACACCAGCTCCCATTCTACGGCATGCCAAAACGTTGCAAGGCATTGCTTCCAGCGATCCTCAAAGAATCCCCTGGCCAGAAACCCGAAACCCGTCCCTCCTCCCTCATCGCCTTTACCCTCTCCCTTTCCTCACGTCCACCCTCCCACCATCGCCACGTCGAACCAGGACACCACATCGATCGACTTCTTTGGCGTCAGGAGTGTTTCCATGGACTCCTTGAAGAACGACGAGTCCAAAAGATCCAAAAGAAGAGAAACGATGCGGTTCGCGTCGCGAAGAAAAGAAGGCGCGAAGCGAAGCGAGAGGATTTTGGGGGGAAGCGTGAGCCTCCACGTGACCCAGCAGCAAAGAATGGTGGGACACCCTCTTACCACAGTTTGAAACCCGTTTTCTAGAAAATAGGGGACCCCTGATGGTTCAGCGTCTTGCAAGCATGCAGGATCATAGTCAACAGCCAAAAAGCGAGAGCACAAAGTACATGTAACGGACCCCTGTTTGGTTTTTGGGCCCCTCCCAACTTGGAGCTCCAGTCTGCAGAGCTCCGGTCTCCATCCATCCCCATCTCCCGATCCGTCCTTTAGAGCCTGTTTCACCGTCGAAGCCATCGAAGTGAATCGCCCTGTGGTCTTACCAACAAGAGACTTCCGCACCTCGGAAGACGTGTGGGTCGACGTGTACGGCGGGGAGCGTAGCTGCGTCCGCGCTTCGTTCATCGATGAGCAAGCCAGTCTGTTTGGTTTTGAAGGCTTCCCGGTGTCGGTGTTTGTCTGTGTGCACGGATGTGCACGGGGAGCTTGGGAAAAGAACCACGCAATCGTAGCCGGTGCATCAGTTGCTCGCCATGACTTTTTTTCTCTCTCACACAAACTGAGACGTTTGCGGAATCGGATAGCTTGTCAGCCACTTCAGCTGCAACATTCCTGTCAGCACAAGGTTCAAAGTGAGTGACTCTGCGCAAAGTATTCACTAGCCAACATGTCCTTGTCATTAGCTCTGTCTTGAACTTTTTCAAGATAGGCCTGAGAGCAAGAGAGCAATTTGTGCATTTTTCCGATAGTTCCTTCACATCCGGCATGTCTGGACCAATACTTGCATCCTGAGAGCGCCGCTCAAGGTCTCCTTCTGTAAGAACAGCACCACCCGTGATGTTCTGGCCATTGCAACCAGGTGTAAATGGAACAGCAAACAAAAATTGGGAGTCTTGCTGTGCGCGGAACCAGCATCCAACTCAATATTGTCATATAAGATAGGATGGGCCATCAGCTTGGTTGACTCAAGAGGATCAGCTTGGTCTAAAGCGAATCACTTCTGGACGATGCTGCCACTCCTTGACGCCTTTTGTCAGCGATTTGAAAAGCCCACCAACACGGCCATCATCCTGGAACCAAAGGAGAGAGAGAGAGAGACAACTCCACGTTTTGGCGACTAGTCATCGTATAGACAATGGCGGCGTGAAGGAAACCAAAGGCCATCAACCAGAAAACAAGAAAGAAAAGCAAAACAAAAAGCAAAGGACAACTCAAGCTAGGCTTTCGACTTTCTTTTCTTCCTCTGCATCAGACCCAGACGAGAGGGACTCCACCTCGTCTGGAAAGACTCCGCCAGGAAAGACATGCCAAAGCTCTGGAAAGCCCTGGCGCCTCCGCTTCAAAATCTTCCTCGTCACCAGATCCCAAGAATTCGGCCTCGAATGCTCTATAGTTGGCAAACTTCTCAACCAACGCTTGCCGCAATGTGCCCGCTCAAGCCTGCTTTGCTGCCAAGTCTGCCTCATCTGGTTTGTTCTTCGAAAAGTCAAGCTCCTTGGCAACAAAGACTCTTCCACAAGAATGCAACTCGCAAATGCTTCTCAAAATTATACTTGCCCCAGAACCATGCCTCACAAGAGTCTTTCACGCGCCCACTTCACCGTAGTCTTTCTTGCACCAAAAAAGCAACCCAAAAACAAAGTGAACTCCACGATGCTGTGCCTCACACTAAGGCCCGGACCTCCATCAAGCTCTTGGACACTTTTCCACCATCCCAATGGCGCGCCTCCTTGCCCTTCTTAGGCTTCGGCGCTTCAGCCTGCCAACTCGAGGAATAAACACTCACCATCTACCACTACCAACATGCCCCCCAACTGGACTATTCGGTGTCCTGAATCCGCACGAATCTTCATTGAATCTTCATGAGTGATGAGTGAAAGTTCGCGTGTGTCTTCCAGGCACATCACACTTCCAGCAAGAACACTGAGCACTCGACGTCCTTCTTCGCTTTGGATTTGCCTCCGGCCAGCTTTGCCCGGGCCTGGCGACACAGCTCGTGGCTGTGTAAAGCCTTCCGAAAAAGAATATGGTAAAGCATATATAGTGGTTTCCAAATAGATAGAAACAGTTTCCAATACATTTTGTGTGGATCTACTTCTCTATCTATTTGAGGTCTATATGCAAAGAACAAAAAGTAGCGCCTCTGCAACGGCGGCATCTTCTTCCTGACCACTCCATCGAGGCATGTGACAATACCAGAGCAAGCCGTCCATACCAGGCCTCATCATCTTCCTCCTTGTCCCCATCGGTACCACCGCTTTTACCTCGGTGCACCAGTGTCCAACGACTGAAAAGGGGCTCTAATGATGAAAACTAAGCGCTGGTCCCTTCTTGGCAGGTGCAGGCAAGCCCTTTTCCTGCATCATGTCAAGCCCACGACATCCAGCGCACAACAGAAGTGAAAGCTCAAACCATCTCATCTTTGTCCTCACGATTCTTCTGCACATCTGCACCTTTCTTGGTATCTTCAAAGGAGCGCATGCCACCTGCACCCCGCTTTGTCTCGCGCCATGTTCGTGTTCTGCGCCGGATCTACCGAGCCATGTTCGTGTTCTGCGCCACCGGTGTTTCGTCGGGGACCCTACCTGGTTTTCGGGACTCCTTGAGCTCTTTGTCCGCTTTCTGACGGCACCGGAGGAAGTCCTGCTTCCCAACGCGCGAGCAATCAATCCGGCAGGCAGAAAGAGAGAACGCTTCGGTTTGAAGGGACCCAGAGAGGGATCGGTCAAGCTTCAATCTTCACGCACATTCAAGTCAAGCCCTTTTCAGGAAGGATTGGAATGAGCAACTTCAAAGAATATCAAGCCAGAAATTGCTAGACATGACAGTAACATGGAAGGACCTCCCTTTGCTCCCAAGCTTCCAAAGGTCCTTTTCAAAGTCAACGTGTTTGATGTTGAGCCCACCGCCAAAGGAAGTGGCAACTGCAAAGGCAAAAGCTTCCACGTCTGCTCAAGCACCAAAGCATCACAGCAAGCACACGGAAAAGCTCTGAGCAAAAGGCTGTGATGGCTGAACTCTTTTGCTGCCATCGAAAGAAGTCCCTGCCAAGTAGAACCCCCCTTCTGCCACCGAAAACACTAACAAGTTTTTCACCAAGTGACCACTGACTGATTCTCGAGGTGATTCTCCATGTTTTCGGTCCACACATTAGGCCAATCGATTTGACTCGGACCTGAACTTCCATCCAGACCGGCCTCCAGGTACGCCATCTGCAGAATACCCTGGTAAACCACCACGAAAAAGAGATCCATGTCATTCAACAACTTCCATTTCAGGTTGTACCTGTCAAAGGTCAATTTCAGAATTCCCAAGATGAAATTGCAAGCAAAATAGGACTACATACATCTGCGGTACCTGGAAAATAATTGTAGGATGAAACTGATGTAGAGAGGAAAACCAGCTTCGTCCAAGCGCACACATCCAAGGTAGCGAATGTTTCGCCAACTCTCTCCTTCAAGGGGCATGGATCAATGTGGCTCAATAAATAGACCTTTCCATGAACACGCTGACTATGCCTATATTATCAGATTGACCCCAAGTGCATGTCAATCCAAGCCATTTGGTTGGTGATAGGGTTGGCTGACTGCAAACATGTTTGAGGTGTGTTGATGGTTCTCCAAGCTGCACCTCCAGGAGCACCTCCTTGATCAAACGGTCAAGGGGGTTTCCTTTGACCTGAGTTCGGATTCTTCAGCAACAAAAATGCAAAATGACAGCGTCCCACCTTGACAAGTTGGGTGGACCACAGCAGCAACCCTCCTGGACCAGAAGATTCAACTGAAAAATCACCTGTTCAAGCTAAAGTAAAGGTGCCTTTGGTGAAGATGTAGAACGCATCAATCATCCTCTGCCTCCAGAAACAGTGTCATGAATCATGAAGCATCTATCAACTCTCACAAAAATTGGTGGAAAAATTGAACTCAAGTATGCTTGTGTGGTGGAGCTTACAGGTTTCAAAAATGTGCGCGCCTGGTCTGACGGTTCGATCGTTAGAACTTACAAAACTACGTTCAATACAGCTGTCTCGATCCACAGACGGCCAACCAACGTCCCAAAAAAACAGTTGAAAACTGCAACAAATCCTTCCGACATTGCGTATTGAGCGTCGAGACTGCTGTTTCACGGCAACATATGTTGCCGATTTTCCTGGGGTTTCTTGCATGCACGACACAATCAAAAATACTTGGAATTATCTCCAAATCAAAACTTAGACTTAAATTTCAAATTTGCACAACACAAAACCAATCTCCGCCCACCCTTTTCATGAAAACTAAGTGTATTCTGCCAAAACAAGACTAACTTGCTAGAAATAGTCGGAAACCCCACATGTCAAGTTTGTACGTTTGTAGCATAGCGTAACAAAACACGCAGAGAAGAGACATGACAGTGCATGAGTGGACGCGGATGGTGAACAGGTTGGTTCCAATTCCAACTTTGCAATGGCTGTGTGCCTCAAAAAACACAACGTCACAAATGTGATGGTGAATGTTGGTATATATGGTGATTGCCCAAGTTGAGTTGTAACAGTTGAATTGTGTGACCTGAGTTGTGTCAACTGAGTGTGAACTATGGTTTTTGCAAGCTGAAAGTTGAGCTGTGCTGAGTTGGGTTGTGCTGTAAGTTGACTCGTGGAAATTGAGTTGCACCTTCTCTGACCGGAACTTTTTGGAAGGAAGGGTAGTGCGAGTTAAACTGTGTGAGCAAGTTTGTCGGTTGATCTGTGTGGTTGGTTTGTATGAAGTGAGCTGTGGTTGTGTGGCTGGCGTTTTGTGAGTTGACTGGCATCGGCTGTGTGAGGTGAATTGGGTGAGTTGAGTTGGGTGGCCTGAGTTGGTGAGTGGGGTCTATCTTTGTCCGGTGTGAATCGGGGCACTCAGCCACCGTCGCTAAAAGCAGCAGGGCCTCTACAACAATGATCCCCCGCAAGAGACCCCAAACAGTGTTTTGAGGTCTGAAGGTCTGAGGTCCAAAGGTGTAGAAGCAGAGGGATCTAGAGGTTTAGACGGATCATAGACATTCAAAGAGATTTTAGAGCCCTGTAAATCCAGAGTATGCCTTGAAGTTGTAGATCACGAAGCCTTCCCAAGGCATTGTGCAGCAACAGTTCTTCCAAACACAACACCAAGCCAAAAACGCAGCTTTCGCTCGGCTCAAGACTTCCATCCGATCTCGGAAACCACATGTCCAGAAATCACGACTCAACGCGCCGAAGTCACCCACCATCTCGAAGGTGCTGCACCTGTGACACCAAGTCCGAAAATGCATGCTGCGAGGAAAGCACCCGCTCCAGCCCACGGCCAAGATTTGAATTGCTGGTGAAACTGACATACCAGCACGGCACTGCACAATTGTTTTCAGCGCCACAATGCAAAATACAGGGCAAACACCACTCCAGGCAATTCAAACGATGAGTCACAACCAGCAAGCCTGCAGCTGCAGGGTTGGCAAAACCCTGCCTTTTTTTCGACCACATTAATGTACATGCATCTTAGTACCCAGGCCCCTCCCTCTCCCACCTCATTCACCTCCTGCCCTTCACACCTTCAAAGTTCCTCCTCCCTCTTTCTACCTCATTCTTTTCCCTTCACCTGATCCCAGGGGCACTGCACTGGCCATTGGATTCATAGCCATGGCAGGTGAGCGCACTGGTTGCGTCGCCTCTGCGCGCGGTGCGCGCCAGCCTTGAGGGGAAACCCCGGCAAAAAGTCAAGCGTCGTTGCGAGCGGGGGGCAGCGACTGCCAGGCATACTCCTTTTTTTGCACGGATCCAGACGCCTTGTGTGCAGAGGTTGCACAGGTCATCTTATGCTAGTGAAGAGAGAGTTACGATCTAGGTTGCAGAAGAACAAGAAGCAAACCAAGAAAAACAGACAAAACACACACACACCAAACAACAAAAACCAAAAACCAAACAAAGCCCCCAAAAGACAACTGCAACCTAGAGTGTAGCTCAGGAGGCCGTGTAAGCCAAAATGAAAAGGGTGAGACAGGGGCGGTGAATTCGGCAGGCACTCAGTGCATCTTCGCTACGACGGAGTGCAGCATTTGTAGCCCATTTAGATGCTGGCTTGTCATGCTTGTCACAAGTTGAACGTGCCGAAGCAGGACACGGTGTGCGAAATTAGACCGGCATAGACCCCAGATAGCACTTCAAGAAAAGGATTGCATGGCAAGAGCGGGAGACAAACTTGGGAGACATCCCACTCAAAGCCGGGAAAAGGATGGAAAAGGTAAACAAGACCTGAATCATCTGAGAACAGCATCCGCGTCAAAGGCAGGCAAGAAAATGACAAGGCGGCAGCGGCAGCCAAGAGCATCGGGAATAGAGACAAGCTTGGGAACCACGGCGCCAGCGGCAGCCAAGAGCGAATTCATGAAGGGAGACAGGTTTGGGAGACCAGGCGGCAGCGGCAGCCAAGAGCGAAGTTATGAAGGGAGACAAACTTGAGAAACAAGACGGCAGCGGCAGCCAAGAGCGAAATCATGAAGGGAGACAAGCTTGGGAGACAAGCTGGCAGCGGCAGCCAAGAGCGAAATCATGAAGGGAGCAGCAGCGGCAGCCAAAAGCGAAATCATGAAGGGAGACAAGCTTGGGAGACAAGGCGGCAGCGGCAGCCAAAAGCGAAATCATGAAGGGAGACAAGCTTGGGAGACGCCAAGACCGAAATCATGAAGGGAGACAAGCTTGGGAGTCAAGGCGGCAGCGGCAGCCCAAAGCGAAATCATGAAAGGAGACAAGCTTGGGAGACAAGCCGGCAGCGGCAGCCAAGAGCGAAATCATGAAGGGAGACAAGCTGAACAGACAAGGCGGCAGCGGCAGCCAAAAGCGAAATCATGAAGGGAGGCAAGCTTCACAGACAAAGCGGCAGCGGCAGCCAAAAGCGAAATCATAAAGGAAGACAAGCGTGGGAGACAAGGCGGAAGCGGCAGTCAGAAGCGAAATCATGAATGGAGACAAGCTTGGGAGACAAGCTGGCAGCGGCAGCCAAAAGCGAAATCACGAAGGCAGACAAGCTTGGAAGACAAGCCGGCAGAGGCAGCCAAGAGCGAAATCATGAAGGGAAACAAGCTTGGGAGTCAAGGCGGCAGCGGCAGCCCAGAGCGAAATCATGAAGGGAGATAAGCTTGGGAGACAAGCCGGCAGCGGAAGCCAAGAGCGAAATCACGAAGGGAGACAAGCTGAACAGACATGGCGGCAGCGGCAGCCAAAAGCGAAATCATGAACGGAGACAAGCTTGGGAGACGCCAAGAGCGAAATCATGAAGGGAGACAAGCTTGGGAGACAAGGCGGCAGCGGCAGCCAAGAGCGAGATCATGAAGGAAAACAAGCTTGGAAGACAAGCCGGCAGAGACGCCAAGAGCGAAATCATGAAGGGAGACAACCTTCACAGACAAGGCGGCGGCGGCAGCCAAAAGCGAAATCACGAAGAGAGACAAGCTTGGGAGACAAGGCGGCAGCGGCAGCCCAAGAGCGAAATCAGGAAGGGAGACAAGCTTGGGAGACAAGGCGGCAGCGGCCGCCAAGAGCGAAATCATGAAGGGAGACAAGCTTCACAGACAAGGCGGCAGCGGCAGCCAAGAGCGAAATCGTGAAGGGAGACAAGCTTGGGAGACAAGACGGCAGCGGCAGCCAAAAGAAAAAATCATGAAGGGAGACAGGCTTGGGAGACAAGGCGGCAGCGGCACCAGGTTTGCGCTCCCGGTGCCAGTGGGGATTGCTGAACCACCAGAAGCTGGCACTGAGGAAGCAACTGAGGAAGAGGACATGGCAGCAGAACCCAACTACGCCTTTGCCAAGGGATACGGACGTTTCGGCATAGGTTATATGCAACGGCGCTCGGCAATTTTGAGCAAGGGAACATCCAAGCAGAAAGTACAGTAGTAGCTCAGTGGCTGACCTCCGGGCTAAGGGTTGCCATGTCCCGCACAGGGTGGAATCTGCTGTCTCCCCGCTATATGCTGACCAGAGTTCCTAGTACTCTCCTCAGTAATTACTACTGCCATGGATATCCCTTCAGTCCTAAAATGGAAGATCGCCCGTATAACCAACATGGCCAGCACCTCTACTCAGAAGGCCGATGGGACCAGCTCTGTGCATGGCTCACTGGGAATCCCAAGTTTAGAAGTTAGCTCGCAGGCCACAAGCAGGCGCTTAGGGACCAAATGGGCAGTCAGGAAGACTCCGACCCACGTAATAAAGCTCGCCGTACCGTCCCTCCTCCAGGAGAGGGAAGCTCCCTGCGGCAGGGCGGTCTCCAGTAGGAGTATCCGCACACAGTCACCGCCTCCTAGTAACTTGAACTCCTGAGATGGGTAGCCTTAGCCACCCTACTTCTTGTTGTCTAAGTGTTTTCATTTGTTTTCGAAATGACAGCATGTTCGTTACCTCAATTGTTTGGCCCAAGCAACTCGAGCAAAAATGCTCGGACTGCCGCCTACAGCGACAATGCCGCCTGACCAAGACCGATATGAGGTCAGTCTTGATTTGGTGACGATAGCAGGCACAGAATATGCTACGCAAACAAATCTCGCCCAGTATGAGGACGTGGCAGAGCTGGAAGATGACATTCTCTGCTTTCTGCCAACAGTCTCTGATTTGGATGTCTTTGGCTGTGAGTTGGATTTGCTCGACCTTCACACGCAGCAACCCCTGCCAGAAGCATTCCACACGGTAGGGAAAGCTACCCCAAGGCTATACGCGTCCCGGCCAACCCGCGTGGAGAAATTGCTGACAGAGCCTTCTATGCTGCACCCGTGCTCCGGCATGTAGAAGTGGCAATGGGCATTCAACAGGTAGGAATTGCGGCCTGGCAGAGTTGTCAGCAACTGCAAATTGTCAGGCTCCCACCCTCAGTCATAAGTCTTGAAGAAGGGACCTTCCAGGGGTGCTACGTGCTGAGAGAGGTGGCCGCCCCGGGGTGTGTCCAGTACAGCCGAAGAGTGTTTGCGGAGTGCTGCTCCCTTGGTCGAGTTGGTGTCAGTCACGCAACGGATGACAGTAATGTCCTTGCACCAGGGGCACAGCTAGGCAGATATGCATTTGAGAGTTGCCTCACACTTACATCCATCACCTTTGTCATGGACCACACCAATAAACCTCGAGCGCTGCCTGAAGGTGCATTCTGTGGAGCAGGCATTGAACAGCTCTGTCTGCCAGGTGACTTTCACAATATCGGGCCGCGGGCCTGTGAAAACTGCAAAGGACTTGTGGAGGTCAACCTCATGTGCACAGAAATCACAGCCCTACTCTACTCCACCTTTGCCCACTGTGTAGCTCTAAATTGCATATGGCTTCCACCGCGACTAACGCAAATTGGCAAAGAAGTTTTCCTTAATTGTGTTGCGCTCCAAGAAGTGGTCATCCCGACAGAGCTCAGTGACATAGGCATCCGTGCTTTCTGCGGGTGTGAGCAACTGAAACGATTTACTCCCCTGGATTGGGGGGATATTGAACAGTGTGTGCAGGCAGAGCACAATGCTTTCTTTATGTGTGACAAATTTGAAAAACCCCTGTGGGTGGAGCTGCTCCCCGCTGAAGGACCTGATTCGGATGCCTTTGACGAAGAACTACACAACGAATTTTCCTAACATCGGGCCAGTCCATGTGAGGTTCAAGGTGGGTGCCTTAGCATCTGTCTTTAGGAAACATCCCCGGCCCTAGGAACGGTCAATAAGCAGAGTCAGAAGCATTTGGCTCAAACAGTAAATGAAAGTAGTCTGCCACACATGGAGCTCGACGACTCATCCAGGCTTAGCACTCCCCCTGAAATGGAGCCGGTCATGGACTGCTCCTTGGTACTGACAACGCTCTCGGGGGTGACTATCAAGGTCTCTCTCAGTGTGGCAAAGTTTGATCGATTTGAGGACCTAGAGGACCAGGTTATGGACTATCTGGCCTCAGTTACTGACCTTAAAGTGTTTGGGCGCTCCATCGACTTTCTGCAAACTGCCACGCAGACATACCTAGAGGACCCAATCTGGGACAGGCTACAGCAAGGCACGGCATACACCATTGTCTTCAAGGATAGCAGTGTAATCCTGCCATCGCAGGAACATCTTGAAGGATGCCCTATCCATCATGTTCCGCTTGCTGTTCATGTCCCCATGAACCCAGAGGAAATTGTCCCGGAAGGGGCTTTTGCAGGGGTTCCGCGTCTGCGACATGTCAGTGTTGAGTCAGGTATCAGGCTCATTGGAGCAGAGGCGTGGCAAAATTGTCGGCAGCTCCGCATTGTCAAATTGCCGGCCACTGTTGTAGGCATTTCCGATAACGCCTTTCGCGACTGCAAACTACTAAACAGTGTCTCGGCTCCTGGTTGCCGGGAATTTGGATACAAAGCCTTTGCGGAATGCTGCTCCTTACAATGGGTGTGTGCATCGGAAGGGGTTGCAAATAGGTTCAGCAACGAAGCCAAGCTCGGGCAGTATCTCTTTCAAGGGTGCATCAACCTTGCTGAGTTTAAGTGAGCTTCCATCCCCCCGAAGGTCAACACTGCAGGCCGGGACCAGTGAGCTGGCACCAGGCTGTCTTAGCTCTACGGGAATCACCACACTTGCTCTCACGAAGTATTTTACAGCTATTGGAGCGCATGCGTGTGACAGTTGCCGACTGCTTAAGAGTGTAGACCTTTGCAACACCAACGTTGAAGAAATTCCGGAATTCACCTTTGTGCACTGCACTAGCCTCAGAGAAGTTCTCCTTCCGCCTACTCTCCATACAATTCGAGTTAAAGCCTTCATGAACTGTGCAGCCCTTGTTGAGCTTGCCATCCCGCCCTCACTAAAATACATTGGAAGTAGGGCTTTCTTGGATTGCACTGCCTTTAAGAGGCTCGCCAAGATGCCAGGAAGGCACAAATGGCGAGGAGTCTATGCTGAAGAGAATGCTTTTGCCATTTGTCCAGATATGAGGTGGCCACCCTGGCTGCATATGATCCCGGACATGGGATACACCCCTGGTCTTGGATGAAGACAAGCCTCTCTGACCACAGCTATCGCGGTCTCACTGTCACTCATCAAGAGTCTGGGCGCGCGCCTTAGCTCGAGTCCAGAGTAGGCCAGAAGCCACAGCAGGCCAAATACCATGAGTAGAGTTAGCTTCGGTTGCAAGCATTTTGGCGCTAAAGCATCCGAATAGTGTCGCTCCGTGACAAGGGAGGGCACAGCT